>CAJHNH020000494.1:1135530-1360530 GCA_905116865.2 Candidula unifasciata
GATCAAGTTTTTAAACTTTTTATTTTCGGAATTCTAAAAATTGTTCCTTCAATGAAAGACACAGCACAGCACTGTGGACACAACCAAATATTGTTTTCTAGTTAACTATTGACATGTTTACTGATAAGTTTGCACAAAGTACCATTTGTTTCCTTTAGATTTCACTTTCACAAATAAGTAATTTTGGAGCTGTTGTAATGTAATGTTTATATTTAAACATTTTTTTGCAGGTTAAAGACCGGGAAAATAAATGAGCCTAAAAAACCAAATTTGGAGTTTTTTTTAAATTTCGAAAAAACCCAAAAGGAGGGGGGGGGGGGGGGGGGGTGTGTGGGGTTTTCAAATAAAGATTCTGAAAGACTGGATTAAAAAGAAATGTTGTAGGAGGGAAAAAAAAGTTAAACCTTAGATTGTTTGTAAAGTACCACATTTCCCCCCAAATTTAAGTTTCAAATTGAGGGTTGTCTTATATGGGAAGTGAAAACATTTTTAAAACCCTTTATGGTGGCATTATATAAGGATAAATGTTGAAGTGAGAGATGATGTAATACTGTCTTATAGGCGTAGAGGTAAAGTAGTAGCTGGAATATCATATATCAAATGCTGTCTCCAAAAGGAAGGTCACTAGCAGGGCAATGAATTTCCACAATTATCTGACTGTGGCTGTATATTTCTGTTGCACCATCTCTTGGCTACCAAGTGCCAGCGATTCTTTTCTTGAGTTCACTGTAGGCAGCTGTCAAATATTCTGAGCTAACCAGCTGAAGGGAATGGTGGGTAGTTCACTTCTGCTGGTCGAGTGGATGAGTGTGTGTGTACACCCGTCTGTAACTGTAGGCCTAACTGGCACATACGCTGTTGAAAAATGAAGAGCTAGTCCACTGGCCGATCTTGCACTGCACCAGTCGATCTTGTACATACACTAGTCTTATCTTGTATTTAGACTGGTCTATCTTGTATGTACACTGTTAGCAACTGAAGACTTTCAAGTGAACTAGACTGCTAGTCTCACATCTATATACATGACTCAATGTCTACCAGACACAACACACACACTACTGACAACTGCTGCAAGACTCAACAAGCACACCCAACTCACCACATTGGTGAAGTCACAGCCCTTCTTGCCACTCCTTACATTATTCTAGACCAGAACTGTTCAACTGGGTTTACTCAGGGGGACCAGAATGTGGAAAATGTGAATCGTCATAGCCCAGAGGCCTAACCCCAGCACAGAAATATCATTTTACAATACAACTGACAATGATCCCCGGGTCATTTGCTAGGCCTCCACGGGCCGCCAGTTACACAGCCCTATTCTAGACCTACCTTTTAAACACACCACGACACAACATGCACACCTGACTCACCACACTGGTGAAGTAATGGCACTTCTCTTAGATTACAATAGACCAGTGCTCTTCAACTTTTTTTTTTCAAGTTCTACTTCCCTTGAAGTAGACCTCCCCCAACCACATAACAAAAGAAACTATGACAATACACCCCCCTCCCCCAACCCCATAACAAATAACAAAAGAAACAATCACCAACTGAAATTTTAGTTAGTGTCCAAATATCAATGACATTGTTGATATTTGTTTTCTTGTTATATCTGTTATTTTTGGTCAGATATTGGATAAGGCACAAACGGAGATCACTCTTCACATCAAGCTGGCAACACTGTTCTGTTTTCACGACTGTTAAAACTGAAAATCTGGATTATTGCAAGCACAAATGTACTCAGTTTCAAAACTGTTTGATGTCCTCTTGAAACTTTCTCACCCCTCCCCTCCCTCAGGTGGAAGACCACTGGTCTAGACCCACCCTATAAACACATTACTCACACAACATGCACCCCCGACTCACCAGGTTGGTGAAGTAATAGCCTGCCTCGCCGCTCATCAGCCGGTTGGGGTTAGCAAAGCGAGTGATGAACTGTATATTAGAGTGCAGAAGGGGAGGGTTGGCCTTGAGAACTATGTAGATGAGAGCTGGCAGGAACTCGTCGGCACTGGCAGGGCCCTGCTTGGACTGTTGCAGGACTTCAAAGATGTGCTTGCTGCAGCTGACGATGTGCTGTAGCTTGTCCTGGCTGCTCCTCTTGGAATCCATCTCTATGATATCTACACAGAGAAACAGATACAAACCTCAGTTACTATTCTTGTTAGATCACAGCCGTCTTGGCTCCCACATCTCTAGGCATCAATTCACTACCAAGTGCTGCAGAACCAAACAATCAATCAGCCTGTTCATTTCCAAACACACCAGCATGACCTGGAGAAAATATCTAAAGGATGCTAACAAACTGGGACCTCTGAAGTGATGCTTGCCTTCCTGCTGAGTCAGTTACATTCACTAAATCTGTGTGAAGCAGAAAGCTGAAGTGACCACCTCCAACTCCATTCTCAAACTAGATTTTGTGATATATTCAGGGCCTTGTTGCACTAAGCGATGTTCATTCTAACCCCAGAAACCTTGTTCAACCATACATTCTGATACATGCTGCGGTTATATCAGGACATCTGAGGGTTAGGAAGTAAGTAACGATATACTGTCTGCATGGCGAGAGTTAATATGTTGTGGGGGTGTCGTGATATAGCTTCGTTCGCTCGCCGTATACAATCTTTGTGGGAGGTTGTGTTGTCGTGAGTCTCTTTGACGCCCCTGTGTACAAGTAAGAAGCATTAGAGGGGGAAACGCCACAGGCACAGCGGTTTGTGAGTATCAAAACTGGGATGTTTTCGTATGAAATACAAAAACATGCCAGTTTTGCTACTCACGAACTGTCGCGCAAGTAGCCCAACGTGCCATAAGTTCACAAATGAGTGGTTACAACATGAGAAAATAGAGAAGTTTTCAACCGTTGAAAATGAGGAGTACATAACACCCCCACAACATATGACAGGTCGTGTGACCGGCCGCGGCATGAATGGGACGGGAAGTAACTCTCGGCTAGTGGAAAATATCGTGATAAGAACCGGAAGTTACCTTCTGCCTAGTGTGAGTGTTTCTGAAATAAAGTCTAGGCATATTTCTGACCTTTTTTCCTCCGAGCTGCACGCCCATTTGCTTTTGCTATGAACCCCCGAGCAATTCTTGAAATCTACAAATGAGCTGGTTGTTTTCTTCACTGATAAATAAAAGTCAGAAGATGCCTTCCATGTAAATGGATCTGTTGGTTGAATTCTCTACATCAGAAATCTAAACCACCAAAGAATATTTATATCTTAGCACAGCATGCATGACTAAGCACTGGAGATTCAGATCCAGGAAAAGACAACAAGAGTATGACATAGGAAAATTCACAGAAGACAAGCAAGCAGGAACATGGGGTCACAGATATCAGCTGACAATCATAGAAAGCATATTGATTCTTACCCAATTCTACCATCGGATCACAAATCAGAAAAGGAAATTAGTAACCATGGTCACTCTTTAGCAGCAACCAGAAGAGATGACCAAAACGAGGTCACAAAAAGAACATGCCGGCACAGAACTAATCCTAAATTACATACAAAGGGAGAAAATAAAATGATTTTCCCACTTCAAGAGAATGTCTTATGGCAGTATACTATACAAGACATTAATCAAAAAAAGATGTAGAGCACAAGACAGACCAAGAACAAGATGGAAAGATAACATTAGAGAAATTCTACAATAGTAGAATAGTGTCTATGGTTGAGACGGACAGAAGCGCAAGAGGCAGAAGCTTATATACTCGAAGTGTTAAAAGAAGTGAAGAAGACAAAAGGAAACGGTCTGATGGCTTCAAAACCAGTCTGCAGATTAACTGACCCGATGAATCAATGTCAGATTGTGGTATATGGATCTTAATTTGTGCTACAAGTTAGTGCACTGTGCTCTGATTCTCCTTCTGTAACCCAAGTAAGGAGACGAGCATTCATGGAAGTAACCATTTGTTAAGAAAGTGATTGTCTCCAAAGCCTAATTCTTTAATATCAGCCAGTATTTTTGCTATAATGTTACAAAAAGGGTGAAGATTCCCAGCTAGCTTACAAGTGACTGCAACCAGAAAGCATGACAAACCATTAACTAGCATACCTGTAATGGCACTGTCCAGCTCGTGCCGAATGGCCGGGTCATCATCGTTAATGACGGTGTCCAGCTGCAGTGCTGTGACCCAGTGTAGGCTGCGGATCCGGTTTTGTAGGGCGAGATCTCTTTCCTCATCGAGCGTGGTGGGGGAACAGAAGATGTACGGGTACAGGCGAGTCAGAATGTAGCTTTCAGCAAAGTCCATCACCTTATCTATAGTCTCTGATGACAGGTCTGTGTGGAAGGGAGGGGAAACCACCACATTAATTTCCCACAAAAAAGCCTATAAAGTCATTAAAAAAGATCTTTGGTGGAAATGACAATTTAGACTGAACTGCCTTACCTGGCGTGTTAAATGTAGATCATTCTTGTGACTTTCACACATTAGCAAGACAGCCACACACATTGAAGAGACTGGGGCCTCACCTGTAATATTCCCAGTCTCCCTGTGTTGATTTCAGGGCCACAAAATAATCTGTTGCAAAGCCTGTATAAAAAGTACTGTTACTCCCTATTCTTCTGAGCTGAGCTGATTCAAGAACAAACATCACAGCATTTGGGTCATTCCCATATGCGCTCCATCCCCAGCAGCCAGAGCAGAGTTCCACTGCCAGTAGCATTCTGATTATACATCTGACTTGCCTTAACTCTGAGCGTCAAGTATTTGCCAGATTCCCTCGTCACTCCCACCAGACTGTGGTGATCCATTTGCTCCTGTGAATTGTACACTATTCTTCTGTGTTGGAAGTTGGTTTGTTGTGTTGTGGATTACAGCTAGGCTGCAAATATCTGCGCCTTTCAGCCCAAGACAGCAAACTCCCAACTTGTCGCCCTTAACGACATACCTAAAAGAGGCATGAGTCTTTTCTTTTACCCCCCCCCCCTCTCCCCCTAATTGGGACCCCAATACAAGGAATAAAAAGTAAAGTTAAAAAAAAAAAGTAAAGGACCTTTCTGGCATATTGGGCAAATAGGCTAGAGCTTTATTTTATAGACCAATCCGCACTTGGTGGATAAGTTCAGCATTACGCTGGCTGCCTTTACTTCCCAGGACTGCACCTGGTACCCATTTAAGGCTGGGTTGACCGGGAAGCAAAATTTTTTGTTTAAAGTCAGGATCGAATCCACGACTTTCCGATCCGCAGGCTAGTGTATAGCTGCTACACCACATGACTAACCATACAAGGAATTAAATGTTTCTTAAAGCCAAAGGTTAGGGCCAGTTCTATATGTTTTGGGACCATTAAAAGCACTCACATCGTGGAATACAGACCACGCTATATCGCTGGCTGGTGACAACACAGCGTAAAATTTATTGTGTTGCTGGACGCTCACTAAGCGTGACACCCCCGCAACATAGGACAAGCACCTACGACACGACCAGGGATGAATGGCAAGGGAAGTCACTCTCCTTCTTTTCCCGAGTTGGTGAGTTGCACCCTAACATCCACATACACAGTCATGGACACAGACAATAGAAACCTTTGAAGACTGGGTAACCGTTCAGCTGGTCCTCAAGGGTTCCATAAAACTCTTGGACCATCTCGGACAAGTCGTCGATATTCAAGTGCTGGTTCTGCTGGACTCGATCTACAAATTCACGCACCTGAAAGTGATCAATCGTTTGGATTATTTGTCATCAGAGATTAGTGTAAATTTCCTGTCATCTCCCATGTGGGATGCAATTTTTCGTTATTTTGAAGCTTCACCGTGGCTTTTGCCGGGGACCCTAATATAACCTAATGGTTGAACTCAGTTTTCATGACCTCCTAAAAGTCATCCCCTTGTGGGATTCAATTTTGAAGCCCCACCCTGGCTGTTGCAGGAGGCCCTAATATAACCTAACGATTTAATGTGTACCTCTCCACAGGTGATTCTCATCCATATGGTGGAACTTTGTGTTACCCGATGTTTATCGCTCTGTGTGAAGTCCTCGTGGGGTAATATTTACTTACTTACCAGAGGCTAATTTATTATTTCCTGCTTTGATTACTTAGTTTTAATCAATAAAGTGCTTTTAAAATAAAGAAGAACTATCTCTTTTGATCTAACGACTGTATCATTTGAACAACGAAGAAACAACAGATTGCACAATTTATTGCCCTGCATATTTTTATGTATCTCATTTTTTTTAAAAATTTTTAATTCAGTCACTTAATGTCTAAATCTGGAAAAGGTTTGTTTCTATATGCATGGAAGTAATCATTAACTTCATCACAAACACAGCAAAGAATTTACTGATTTCCTTCCCTTTAACCATTCAAAAGTGGTTTTGGTCCCTTTTCCACAAAAAGCAATGATGCATTATTGAAGTTATATAAGTTTATATTTTTACAAATCTTTTTTTTTCACCCTAAATAATATCTAAAGAATTATTTTGTTGTTGTTTGGGATAAACATAATCGTAAGCACTATCTACACAAAATGCAGTTCCAACCAGTACCAAAACACCTGCTACACAGACAAGAGGTTAATAAAATAAAACATTTCTGTGACAGAAGACAGCAAAAACATTTTAGTTTCTTTCAAACGACCAAGACACATATGGGGAATTCAGAGGTACTCAAGAGATCAAATAAATATGAACGTTTCTGTCAAAGTTTTAAAGAAAACAAAACGCCCCTTTTCCTCAACTTACGACCACAAAAAAACAACAAATAAATAAATATTAGTAAATAAAGAAAGATAATTACACATTAAAAGAGTTCCAGAAACTGATGCAACCGAGTACATATTAAGCATATTTTGCATACGGCAAACTAATTATACGTACACACGCTCAAATTTTGTGTTATATGTACAATTTGTATAACATATTTAAACAGAAAATAGTGTTGAAAAACATAAATTAAACTTATGACTAGTCTGACTTTCAACCTGCTAGTCAGAATGGAACTCAGTCGTGAGTCGAGCAGACCCTTTAAAGGGAGTGATAAGTAATTTGTTTGTTTTAAAGAGAAAAAAAAATACTGATATTACCATTTTGGAAATTTCCACTGCTGCTGATTTTTTCTTCAAGGATTTCAGAAATTCTGCAAATTCCCCTCCAATTTTCTGACTTTCTGTGCTGCCCCGTCGCAGTTCTTGAATGACCGGCTTGATCTCTGAAAAATCACAGATGTTGATATGGTTTCAGTCTGTACATCAGACAGTCTGACAGGTAATAAGAGACTCCACTGTTCAAGCATGGATGGAGATTGAATAAACTGAGCACTTGTATGTATTGTTTGTAACCGAGGAGCTGCTGGTCCAGCCAGTGCTTACAGCGTTGGGCTCCTATGTGGTAGGTCAGGGTTCAATCATCGCTAAAAGAACTGTGATTTTTCTTTGTCGGGCAAAAAATACAAAATCCTAACCTGCAAAGTTTGTGGCAACTGCACTAGTCGTGCAGAATTAAATGCTCAGGCTCACGGACCCCCTATCCTACATCACCAAGTGTTAAATATAGACAGTCAAGACAACTGTTTTTGAGTTTGTAGTTATATCACTGCCCTTTTTTGTCATATGCTGATGAGGGCTTTCTAGCCACAAGGTAAATTTTATCAGTCATGATTGTGACACTGTAAAGCTGACTAGGTCACGTCTGGACTGATATATTTTTATGACTGGCAAACAGCTTAAGACTCTAAACTGCTATGGGACAAAGCTTTACCTCTTTCACTTCACAAAGACATGGCTGCTTCTTCTTTGTTCACCAGCTGCAAGCACCGGTGGCAAAGCCTGGTTTTTCATCCATTAGGACTTTTAACTTTGTGCCGCCAGGGCCTGAGTTTTGCTCGTACATCCATTTAACTTGCGTATCTGTGTGCAGTTGGTTGTTCCTTGCCTCTTGGGCGGATGCACCCTCAATTCAAAGCAGACCCCAATTAGTCGACTCACACAACATGCTTGTTGGGGGAGGCAGTGGGTCTATTCTTTTTTCCCTCACAATGAGGCTCCGAAATCCACATGAGGAACAGAGACAGATATTTGTGTAAACATTTTTAATAATGTCTCTTTCCACTCCAAACTTGTACATATCTTTTCTTATTAATATTTTTAGATCACTTATTTCCTCTTTAGAATTAGTTTCTCACAGAACTTTAATTTTTATCTGTGATACAGAATTCCTTTTGTTTTGTTTGCTACAACAATTTGTATGTCTGCATGTTACCCGCACATCTTTCTCTTTGCAAAGTTTAACTACCCGATACTTTTTTGGTCAATCACTGTACTGTTCTGAAAGCTGCAAAATTCTTTCTTTAGTCCAATATCTGCTCTGAGTCACTAGACGTCATAGTTTAACAAAATATAGGAAAGCAAAAACGGGCGCTCTCAGTTGCTTGGTGTTTGGTGATATCATGAAGTCAGAGGCTGTCAGTGACTTCCCTGATCCATCTTCTGGGTCTCCCTCTGCCTTGTGGTGTTTCCATTTTCCTTTTGTAAGATCTTGCTGCCAGCATCATTAGATTAACTCCCACCAGGAGGTTGAACCATTTCAGTTTTTGTTTCTTAATTTTATTAATTTAATATAACGATGGGTATTATTTCAATGGGCTGTCCTGGGAAAGTAAAGACAGCCGGCGTAATGCTGACCACATTACCCACCGAGTGCTGATGGTCTGTAAAAATATGGGACGCTCTGCCCATATGCCCGATGCGCCAAAAGGCGTGAAAAGGGATCTTTACTTTACTTTTTTACTTTATTATTTCAATAGTTCTTCTAATCTTATAATTTCTTACATGATCACATTTGATTTTGTTCACAAACAGCCTTGATAGCTCTCTGTTATCTTAAACTACAAGCTATGCCTAGTAATACATAATCCTGTGTCAAGACTACCATCAGATAGTGCACTAGAGAGAGCAGGGCTGGAGGTCGACCATGCAAACAATGGATAGATGGAATATCCCAGGCTGTAAATACCAGCATATACCTAGCACACACCAAGGCACGCACCAGATTACAAGACTCTTCAAAACCTGACGCTGAAAGGTAGAACTAGACCAGAGAAGAAGAATACATTAATGCAGCAGCAGTGAAGCACTCCTACCTTTAGTTGGTGATTTTTTGAGAAATTTGAAGGCACTGCTCTGCTTGCTAGCTGGCTGTACCTTCTGCTTTTCTAGTTTGGACAAAGCAGCCTGTTCATCTGCCAGCTCAGGTGCACTGTGGATGGACATGTGCTTCATTCAGGGAATAATCATCTATGGACACAATAACTGTGATTTGATAACCATGGTCTGCTCTAGAATGTTTGGAAGTTCACTGAAAACAAAACTGTCTGCGACCTTTAAGGAGCCAGCAACAACAGCCTGTGCCAGATACAGGTTCAGTCAGAACTGTCTGCGACCTTCAAGGAGCCAGCAACAACAGCCTGTGCCAGATACAGGTTCAGTCAGAACTGTCTGCGACCTTCAAGGAGCCAGCAACAACAGCCTGTGCCAGATACAGGTTCAGTCAGAAATGTCTGCGACCTTCAAGGAGCCAGCAACAACAGCCTGTGCCAGATACAGGTTCAGTCAGAACTGTCTGCGACCTTCAAGGAGCCAGCAACAACAGCCTGTGCCAGATACAGGTTCAGTCAGAACTGTCTAGTGCAGCATGGGGGTAGGGGTTTGCCAGGAAGTTTCCATAGGCATCGAGAATTATGAAACTAAGTTCATTTTTTTTCCCAGTTTAGTCAAACAAAATATTTAAAACTATATATAAAACAAAAAGCCAAGGACGTTATGTTATCTGACACTTTAACTTATGTGGACGTTCTTTACCAAATTCTCTTTAATAGTGCTTGGGATTTTTTTTTTTTTTCTAGTCTTTTTTAAATCACATTTTTGTTTTTAAAGTACAAAGGCGGATTTTGGGGAGAGAGGGGAGAAGGGAGGGGGAGGGGGGGTGGAAAAGGTGGGGGGGGGGGGGAATTGCCATATATTTAAGGAGGCTCCACCTCTCAGACTCAAAAACCACTGTCAAGAGATATGAAGAAGAGGTAACACACTTGCCACGACCTCCCCAATGACATCCAGGAAGTCCAGACTGGTCTGGTTAAAGAAGAATTTACCATGATGCCTGCTAAAAAAAAGCCCCTTTTGCACACTGCAAGACTGTAAGATAACGGAGGCAATTTCCAAAATGATAAATTATGAAAATCCATATTCTACATAACCTGTTAAAATAGTCTTCTGGAAATGAACCGAGTCCTTATCATCCACCGCCACTTTTTTTCCTTGTTCAATAAATCTGAATAAATAGTAAAAGCTGGAAACTACCTGGGACAGAAGGAATTAAATTACAACTGGAACCTACTGAGCTGACTCATTGTGAGAAAAAAAAATTATATTGTCTCCTCTCCTGCATTTCTGTCAGTGTCTCCATTCTGTAAATGCAATTTCAGCTATGGCCTGTCCCCAAGAAGCTAAGTTAATGGTTTTTTCTTCTGTCTGTGTCTGCTCAGTGTTATGGAGGCTTATTAGAACAAGTAATAAGTTTTTCCTATCTAGGACACATAGTACCAGATGATGGAAGAAGCGAAATAGAAAGAGAATAGGAATGGCTAAAACTGTCTTCAATAAGAGGCGCAAATTACTGACAGCTAGAGAGATAAACAAAACACTAAAGATGAGAATCATCAAATATTATGTATACTCAGTCAGGCTTTATGGTGCACAAACTTGGACAATGAACAAGCAGCATGAAAATCGTATTGAGCCTTTGGAGTGTGGGTATAAAGAAGAATATGTCATTTTTCATGAAATCAAAAATACTCCAATAAAAAGGTTCTGGAAATTATAATTACTGAAAGAAATTTTAAAAAGAGACAAGTGAAATACTTTGGCCACATCAAAAAACATAACACACTTTTAAAAACCATACTGGAGGGAAAGGTTCAATGCAAGACAGCAAGAGGTGGGCAATGATACAAGTGGGAGGACAACATCAAGAGATGGACAGGCAGCAGTCTGAGTGTACAAACAGGAAAAGGGACAGAGAGTGTTGAACATCCATGGCAGCCAACCTTGACTGTGAAGTCGGCACCTGACTGATTGAAGGAGGCCCCTGACTGATTGAAGGAGGCACCTGACTGATTGAAGGAGGCCCCTGACTGATTGAAGGAGGCCCCTGACTGATTGAAGGAGGCCCCTGACTGATTGAAGGAGGCACCTGACTGATTGAAGGAGGCCCCTGACTGATTGAAGGAGGCCCCTAACTGATTGAAGGAGGCACCTGACTGATTGAAGGAGGCCCCTGACTGATTGAAGGAGGCACCTGACTGATTGAAGGAGGCCCCTGACTGATTGAAGGAGGCACCTGACTGATTGAAGGAGGCCCCTGACTTCTTCTTCTTCTTCGCGTTCACCAGCTGTACACTCTGGCGGAAGGTTCTGGTTGCTCATCCACTACTGAACTGCAGTCCTGCTCCAGAACCTGAGTGTTGCGTGTGCATCAGTTTTACAGATCTCATTTTCTTGAATACAGACTGTTGGTTCCTTGCCTCTCCGGCAGATGCACTCCGACTTTAAAGGAAGCTCCCCAATTAGTCGACTCTTATGACATGCTTTTGGGGAGGCAGTGGGTCTATTCTTGTTTTCCCCACAATGGGGCCCCGGAACCCACACGGGGGAAGCCCCTGACTGATTGAAGGAGGCCCGCATATGACAATATTTAGTTTAAAAAATAATACTGAGGGGGAGGGGGGGTTGTTCTTGTGACCAAATGGCTTTACAAAGCCACTATGACAACATAATTTGTCCCTAGCCTTAGTGTTATGATACCAACGAGGTCACTGTATGAGTATTGCAATCAATTTTTTTTTTAGGCCTTGGGGATTTAATGCATTGCTCCTTTCATCTTTGTTAAGTTGAGCTGGGTCAAGAATTGACATCACAGCACTCGGGGCATTCCCATGCATGCTCCGTCCTCATTTTCAGCAGCCATCACAGAGTTCCAATACTGATGGTACCGGTCACAATCTGGTTAAATGTCTGTCTTGCCTTTCCTCTGAGTGTAGTGAGCCGGCCAGACCCTCTGGTTACACCCAGGTCCCTCATTCTCTCCAAACCATTATAATCTTCTTTCTCTACTGATTCTGTTGCTTGTTCCCAAAGGGCCTTGACCCCATCTGCCTTGACATGTATCAATTCACCACCCAGTGGTGTGGATCCAGCCAATCTGTCTGCCTGTTCATTACCCACCACGCCGGCATGGCCTGGAAAAAAAAAAGATCCAAAGTATGCGCACTACCCGTGACCTTTCCAGTGAAGCTTGCCACTCTGCTCGAAGCATTCCTGTCTTTACCTTTTTCAGCATGCTTTCAGAATCTGTTACAATTACAACATGTGTATGCATCTTGTTCTCTAGCCACCGGAGAGCTGTACTTACCGCCTCCACCTCTATTCTCATGCTAGATGTTGTGGTGTACCATCTTTGTTATTTACTCCTTTAATATATTTCATGCCCAAAACAAACAAATTTAATACAGATACAAAATTTATTTTTAATTCATTAGTGACCTGTGTCAAATTGGTTACTTATTAGAGACTTTTTCAGGAATTTCCACTGGTTCCTGCCATTTTTGTTTTAAGCAATCCAGGACAAAAGGGCCAGTACAATGCTTGGAGCACCTGGGGAAATGTGTAGTTATAACAATACAGTTGAAGAGATAAACAAAAAGGTACAACTCTGTGACAAAACAAGCATGGCTTACTTGTTTGCTGTGGGAGAATACTGTCCAGATTTCCTGAGAGCATCATGCTGGATCTGTGCCTGTTTGGCTGGCTGGTAAACTTCCCTGTAACACTTGCTACAGAAGCCCTCCCAGGCGATGTTCCCATAAAAACCGCATCCGTTCTTGCACAAAAGATCTGCTTCATCTAAATGAAAGCTCTTCTTTTTGTGTGGAACAACTGCAGACATTTTGGTTCACGTAAACCTTCTATTATTTAATACTGTCTTTTAAATATTTATCAGATGAGTGTACCAATGTCAACCACATTCACAGAAACCTGACTGCGATTTACTTCTGCGTCAACAGACCCTGCCAGCCAGCAGATGATTGCATCCTTCACAGGAGATGTCTCAAGCCATCATCTTGTGACTGAAATGAAAATAAAGTTTCATTTTTTCTTTTTTTATGAAAGAACAAAGCAGTTAGTAACATTAACACTAGCTAGATAACACCATTAGCACATGTAAGGATGGGCTATAGGAAGGCATAGAAATCTTAATTCAATGAGGATGGCCAGTGTGAGTAGCAAGACTTGCTCCGGTTAAGAAAAGTCACTCAAGGCCACAGAGGAAGTTTCCACCTGCCAATAGCCCAAAGTCTGGGTGGTAATTTAGAGACCATGTGTTGTCCATGCATCCTCATGATCTCTCTATCTGCTTGCTGAGTTTACTCCAAAGAAACTGCTAGATCAGAACAGCTGTGCTCTGTCCACCTGTTGGAGCTTCCCTTCTAGAACAGCTGCCAACCAAGGCTAAAGGCTTGTTCAAAATAACAATCCTACATATTCTGACACTTATTTTATATCTCTGCAATATGTAATAATTTTAGACTCCCCCCTCCCCCAAGCCACGAATCTGTGTGTGCACCTAGAGTGATAAAATGTGCAGCGATTATTTTGCATGATTCCACTAGGCCAGGAACTGAGCAGTTATGGAGTGACCCCTCTGCAGTGATGTTAGAAACTAAACTAACGACTAGTGGCACCGATTAACTGTTATAACCTAGAAACATGGTGATGAAGGGAACTGACCACCTAAACTCATTATGCTGTGATCTAGGTCTAACACTTCATAGCCTTCTTCAGTCCTTTCTCCCCTAGAGGAGCAGGCCCTTAAAACCAACTCATGCTAAGTTGTCCCATCCTTTGCTTTATTTCTATGTCCCTGTGGGTTCCAGTGTAAAGCCCTTCCAGTTATACATTTTTGAGATGAAGAAATGCTGCACTGATACCTGCTGGGCTTAGAGCACCTAGACTATGGATGAGACGATTTTGCAAAGAGAAACACGTGGTGTGATCATCAGAGCAAGATTTTGTCGCGGTGACAGATAAATCATCTTTGCCTCTGTGGAAAGAGCTGTTGAAATGGAGAGGGATTGGTTTGAGCGTCTTGTTTTCAATATCATGAAAGATGTTCCCGAAATTGTCTAAACAGTTTTTCTTTTTTTACTTTCATTTTATCTGTTATTATTATCATTTAAAGAAAAGAGAAACATGTGGTTTGATCATCAGAGCAAGATTTTATCATGGTGACAGTTAAATCATCATTGCCTCTGTGGTCAGAGCTGTTGAAATAGAGAGGGATTGGTTTGAGTGTCTTGTTTTTAATACCAGGAGAGATACTCCTTCAATTTTCTAAACAGTTTTTCTTGTCTTACTTTAATTTTATTATTTGATCTGTTATTAATTTCATTTATGGATCATTAGCATTTTTCTTCTTACTACTCTTTTATTCCTACTACTATTATATATTATCGTTATTACTTCTATTAATATTTTTTTAGCCTTCGTTTATTCTATTTTATTTTATTCATTCCACTTCACCCTTTTGGCTTCCTAAATTTCACACTTATTCACATGACCCCCTGATGGGTACTGGTGGTGGGAGTGCTTGGCCCTTTGTTGCTGATGTGTAGTTTCTGTTGAGAAAGGCTCCAGCTAAACGCTGATTTGTCTTGTTGTGTCTACATTGTTCCCCTTCAGCCTTTCATTAAGCTTCGAGTCACAGCTGTTTACTAGATTAATTTCTTAGTGTTTGCATGACTGCAGTCGCCCCTGTTTTCACCACTTTTTAGATTGTTCGCCACTATCCCTTGTAAAAACAAAAAATTAGAGACACAGCATTCTCAACAAATCCAACAGTAAACACACTGCATGCATTCAATGCATAAGGCAGCTGTTAGAAGTACAACACAAACAGTCTGACACTAGAAATGTAGTTTACAATTGATGGAAGCAGCAGTTACAACAGATCAGTAGCTGCACATATTGTACAGTTGTACAATAGGTGTAGACAGTCCAAAGCAAAATCAATAGCACAGATGTTGCCATCATTTTATTCATGCATTCAAGGCCACACTTCACTACACATTCTGAAAGCCAAGGCCTATTTTCAACCAGTTAACAGCAGTATGCAGTATCTGCACTTTGTTTTTAAACATAATTTGGTGGCGCTACTGTAACAGACTGTGGTGAATACCGGGCACCTGTTTTAGAAACTGTGTGTTTACCAGCACAATTTTTTCTAGATAAATCAACAACCTGCTAAAAGCCAAACAACGGTAGATGATACAATGTGTACTACTAGACAAAGTGAATAAAATCAATCAGGCAATCAGGCAATATGACGAGGTTCACTTTGAGCTGGAGTAGACACAAATAAGAGCCAGTGAGAACAGAATGAAACAGCTTGGTTTAGGAACAGCAATTTACCATACAGATAGGTTTAAGGTTTCAACAACGGATCATCATCGTGGCACAAGGGTAGTAACCCATTAAGTGCTCCGTTTTACTTTTAACTCAAGTCTCAGTCTGAAGAATCTCAGCATACTGCACGAACTCTGTAACACTGATGAGGATCTTGAAATACTTTAGGTAGATTTTTAACTCAAAATTTCACTCCGGCAGCGCCCACTACCCATAGATAAGAAAAAATTACTACAAATTGATGTGAAAAAAATTCCTGCCTTCACCGGGGCTTGAACTCGGGACCTCTAGCACTCGATCATGAAGTTCATTGCAATTGGTTGCCAAAGGTGGAGGGAGCTGATCAGACAGTCAACAGCAACTGGTGACCCAACAACACGCAGTGTTATTTGTCGATGATGATGACATGTAAAATATATTACACTCAACAATCTATGCTCCTACAATCTATTACAACTGATACTCAATATAAACAGTTTTAAATAACCAAAAGTAACTGACAAACATACAAATCCAGTACTGAGACAGACACACACAAAAACTCTGTATATCCCAATGATAACCTAGATGGGATGAACAGGATACTGTTGTTTAAATGATTACAACACCCCGTAAACACTTACTGGCTTGCAACATCCTGACAACGAAGACGACATACAATTATATGTTGTCACTATATATCATAATTATAACAATGAGGGTTGAACTGGCTAGTAATAACATTATTTATGTGACAACTACTGATACTCCACTGCTATAGGATACGCAACCACTGATGTACTAATTAACAATGTTAATAATGACTAATAAACTATAAACACTAATTAACTTGTGCCTGCACCGAATAGAGGGAATTAAATGGCATAGAATCACTAATGCCTTTGGGAGAGAACTAAACAAGTTCCAGTGGACCAAGAGGTGGGGAAAAGATGCTGGCATTGAATAGGACACACGTCCAGAAAAACTGAGACCAATACAACCCGAATGCCTTTGAACTGGAACACACAGAGGTACAGAAATAATGGCAGACCAAAAAACTGCTATCCTCGGAATTAAAAAAAAAGATGGCGGCCAATGGCAGCCAAAACAGGGCCTCAGTCATGTATCAAATGCGCACTTCCGGTGACTTAATTTGCGGTTTTCCAGCGTGAGCGGTGCGGGGATACTCTCTCGGCGGTGGCGGTAGTCGCCGGAAAACCGCAAATTAAGTCGCCAGAATTGCGCAACTGACACATGACTGAGGCTCTGTTAGGATGTTTTTGCAGCCGCTATCTTTTGTGCCTGTTATTCGGAGGATAGCCCAAAAAACACATGGAGAAGGGAGCTAGAAAGTGAAGTTAAAAAGATGGAGAGGACACAGAGAGAGCGATAGCGAAGGTTAGAACCTGGGGTGAGCTGGTTGAAAGCCTATGCTCAATTAGAGGTTAGAAGGCAAAAAAAGAATAATAACTGTAATCTAACTAAGAGTAAGTCAAAGTTCTGAATCCCATGTGCTTCAATTGTTGAGTCAACAATGCAAACAGCCTGACATATGTAATGCAAAGCAGTCTTTATTTTCTTTCTTACACCCGTCATGGATGGTTCAACTTGTTTAGGAGAACTGTACGCAAAACACAAACAAGTTTGAATGGGAAGAATGACAAAATACGTTGAGGCAGATGATGACAGACCTAGATATCGCAGGAAGCCAAATAACTGTCACCCAATTCCCCCCCCCCCCACACACACACACACACACACACACACACAAACTGCAGTTACTGGCTTTTAGCAAACGATGATTTGCTTCAATCAACAGAATACCCAAAGAATATATCCAAGGCAACCAAGAAAGATCGGCGTAAAACAAAACAAAACAAAATGACCAGACAAAAGAAAACTTAAACTGGTCGACTTGTGCAGCAGGCGACATGGGAAGTAAAATACCCAGCGGTAGATGAATAATGATAAATATAGATCAATATGCTAAATCATTTACAAAATAATAACTATATTACAATTATCTTTTCCAAATGATGCCTTGCTTTAATGAAAAGAATTGACAAACAAGAAACTTGTTTTGAAAACAAGACTGGTGGACTTCTGTTGTTGTAGCGGACGACAAAAATAAATTGATCATGTTAGCGAAACAATAACATGTTATTTATATTACCATTATTTACAAAAAACAACTGTGTAATAATTACCTTTTGCAAACGATGTCTTGCTTTAATTACCAGAAGAAACCAGCAAGAAAACTCGACTGAAAATGTCTAGACAAAACAAAACTAGCCGACTTGTAGCGTGTACTGTGTAGCAGGCGACGACACGACTTGCACGATTGCGATCTGTCTCTCCTCCCTCCTCCGTCAGTCAGCAGACGATAACATGTGCCAGGGGATCGTATACGAGTGCGACCTAATCAAACGAATCAATTTATGGAGAGCAGAGCTTTCAAAACTGTGTGACGCGACACACTGGTGTGTATTCTTTGAAACTATGCGAATCATTTGGGGATATACATCTTTCTTCTTCTTCTTTTGTCAAAATCTGCTTGTGCCGCTAGGCGTCGCAGTCTATCAGATGATCGGCAACCGAGCCAGGGCGCGCTCAGTCGCTTCATATGCCGTGATGTTATGAAGTCTCAAGTTGTCCGTGACTCCTTCAATCCATATTCTTCTTGGTCTTCCCCTGCTTCTTGTTGTTTCGATTTTCATGTTGTATGCTCTTGATGCTGGCATCGTTGGTTCCATTCTCATTAGGTGACCAAACCATTTCATTCTTTGCTTCTCAATAAATTTAACGATGGGTATGGTTCCAATAGTTCTTGTAATCACATCGTTTCTCACTCGATCTCTTCTGGTTTTATTCGCAGCCATTCTCAAACATCTCATTTCACAGGTGGTTAGTCTTCTCTCATGTTCTTTTGTTAATGTCCAAGTCTGACATTGATAACCTAATGTCGGTATAAAGATTGTATTTATAATTTGTCTTTTTATCTCAGCTGGGACAGCAGGGTGTTTTAAAATTGGGGCAAGCTGGTATGCCACATTGTTGGCTTGTTGGATTCTTGCTTCAATCACTCTGTCTATTTTACCATTGGATGTAAAGATACTTCCCAGGTATTTAAATTCTTGCACTTGTTTTAGGCTGTGATCTAGAATCTTTATGTCGATGGTCTGTTGCTCTCTACTTATGCTCATGACTTCTGTCTTTTCAGTATTGATCTTCATATGATACCTGAGGCAACTGTCGTGTAGTACGTTCATGTGGTCTTGCAGCTGTTTACTATCACTGTGAAATATGCATTGATCGTCGGCAAAGAGCAGCTCATTGAAGTCCTCCTGTTTATCGACATCTGTTGGTGTTATGTCTATTTTATTAATATTGTCCATAAATATTATGAAAAGTAAAGGTGATAATACACAACCTTGTCTTACTCCTGATGTTACTGGGAACCAGTCTGTGATGCCAGCTCTTGTTCTAATGGCGCTTTCACTTTGTCTATAAATAGCCCTAACACAATCTAAAATTGTTCCATTTATACCGTAGTTTTCAAGAACTTTCCATAATAAATTTCTGTTTTACTCTATCGAAAGCTTTTTCTTGATCTATGAAAGCGATGTTCATTTGATGTCTGTGTTCTATTGTCTTTTCGCTAACTTGTCTTAAAGCAAAAATAGCGTCAGTACACCCTCTTCCTTTCCTAAATCCGACCTGTGATGGGCTCAGGATCGGTTCTACAACGGATCTAATTCGTTGTTCCAGAATTTTGGCAAACATTTTTCCTACGTGGCTTAGAAGGGAGATGCCTCTGTAATTGTTACAATCTTGCTTATTGCCTTTTCTTTTCCAAATTGGGACTATAAGAGCTCTTTGCCAGTCTATTGGTACAGTTCTTTCATTCCAGGCTTTCCTAAATATGTGGAGTAGCCAGGTGACTCCAATTTCTCCACAAGCCTGTATTGCCTCGGCTGATATTCCATCAACACCTGATGCCTTATTTTTGGGGATATACATAGGATACACAAATTGTGTGCATGCAGCACAAACTTGCGTTGCCGTTCGTGTGTGAAAGAGACAAGGTTTTACAGACAAAATTTTACTTTAAAATTGTATCAGACAGGGAACATCATTTGCATGAGGAGGAGGGGCTAGCAAACGACATCAGCTGAAAGGAGTAACTCTTGGGTGGCACAAGCAGAAGTCACTGTAAGACATGTTAATTTTACTGAAAAAAAATAGCGCATGGTAAGGAATGGCCCACAGTGTTGCCCAGCAAAACAGCTTTATATAGAGTGATAGTTCACGCGGTGGATAGTTACACTGGACCGAGGATGCCGTTAATGGATAGCTGGTTACGTCAAACAGTTGCGCAAGAGCTTCCCACACAGGTGATATTACATATATTACATATATATTTACACTCATGGGTCTATGGTGAGCGGTAAAAAGAATGGGCGGGGTTTTATTGTACAAGTGAATGGACACTCAATTGATACTAAACTAGCAGATGGTGCTCTTAATGCCATGGAGACGCTACCAACTCTTGACTATCTGGGCACATTTACAACAGCTGTATAAGTTGGGAATGCTATTGATGAATTGGTTTCAGGGAAAGCCCCAGGCAGAGATGAAATTCCTATTTAAATCATCAGGAGTGGGAAAGAAATTCTAACCCCACACATCCATTAGCTAATAACACTTTGCTGGCAAAAGGGAAAGGTTCCGCAAGATTTCAAAGAGGCAAGCATCATAACTATGAACAAGAACAAGGGTGATCAGAGTGACTGCAATAACTACAGGGGAATAACACTGCTGTGTACTGTTGGAAAGTAGTTGCGAGTATTGTTCTGCGAAGACTCTAGACCCTAGGGAATCGCGTTTACCCAGAGTCCCAGTGGGGTTTTCGTGGGAACCGATCTACCACTGATACGATATTTTCATTACGACAGTTGCAGGAAAAATGCCGCGAACAAAATCAACCACTGAATGTTGCTTTTATTGATCTTACCAAGGCATTTGATTTGGTTAGTCGAAAAGGTCTGTTCAACGCACTGAAGAAGATTGAGTATCCACCTACTCTACTGAGCATTTTTGAGTCGTTCCACACAGGTATGAAAGGCACAATCAACTTTGATGATGTAACATCGAAGTTTTTAATCAAACATGGGGTGAAGCAGGGATGTGTACTTGCTCCTACCCTCTTTGGAATATACTTCTCACTTCTTTCGACACATGCCTTTCGAGATCAGGAGGGTGGTATTTTTATTCATTCTCGATCTAATGGCAGCCTTTACAATGCTCACAGGCTGAAGACCAAAACCAGGATAAGAAAGGTACTGATCAGAGAGCTGCTGTTTGCAGATGATGCCGCAATAACCACCTACTCAGAGGAAAAGCTGCAATGTTTACTATCTGCCTTTGCTAATGCGTGCTGTGAATTTGGACTAACAGTCAGCAAAAAAAAAGAAGACAAAGGTTATGGTGCAAGGTGTCAATCACAGACCTACAGTCTACATTGACGGTGAAGAGCTTGAGACAGTAGAGCATTTTACCTATTTGGGTTCCACAGTGAATAGTAAACTATAGCAGGACCAATAACACAACATCAGGATAGGTAAGGCAGCAACAACAATTAGCAAATTGACAAAGAGAGTTTGGGAGAACAGAAAGCTCACAATTAAAACAAAAACCCTTGTCTATCAGACTTGTGTTCTCAGCATTCTGCTTTATGGCAGTAAAACTTAACCTATTTGCACCTGGAGAGACGGCTTAATAGCTTTCAGATGCGATGCCTAAGAAGAATACTTGGCAGGACAAAATCACAAATACTGAAGTATTTGAAAGAGCAGGTCCTACAACAGTCTTTTCCATGCCCAGTCTACGAAGGCTCAGGTGGCTGGGTCACACCTGGAGAATGGAGGATGGCAGAGTCCCTAGGGACATCTTTTATGGTGAATTAAAGACAGGAAGAAGATGTCGAGGCCAACCTCTACTACGTTAAAAAGATGTGTGCAAGCGGGACATGAATGATACAGGTATTGAGGCGGACTCATAGGAACAAAATGCCATGGACCGTGTTGTGTGGAAAGGGCATATCAGGAAGGAAATGAGACTAAAGGAAGAAATGATTGCAGAAAGGATGAGAGCTGAGCGTCTGAAAAGAAACGGATTAAATACAAATGTTGTTAACAATGGTCCTGAAATCCTATGCTATCATTGTAAAAACTTTTCTTGACAAGTGGGGGGGGGGGGGGGGTATTGCTAGTCACACTCGCCATCGCCATGGGCTGTGAGTCTCGTACCTCCTCATAGCGCAATATAACACTCTCGTCTGGAAAGACGGAAAGGTTCCAATGAAGGAATGGACACTGAAAACTGAGAACCTTACGTACAACGTCACTACATCTAAAGTGAGAATTGAGGTGGAAGCAGTAACGACAACCTTCCCATGGCTTGAGAGCAACACAGCCCGACATGATTGTAAACGACTCACAGAACACACCTACGAAATGAGTGGTGTGCATCAATTGATGAGACAGACCAGGAGCATACCATGGATTTTCTTGTCCAGGCTATTAGGGTATGACGCCCCTCTGAGCGGTGAGCTACTTTTACGATAAACTGGACGTGGTGACACTGCCGTCTTAAAAGCCTCATAGGCCCCTGTTCAAACCATTATGCTGGGGCCCCAACGACAAGACTCATACTCACAGGAAAGAAATGTTTATTTATAACGAGTTACTTGACAGACATAGATAAGCAAGTTGCCAGCAGGCCTGTGCGTTAAGATGTTCCCGCCTGGTGAAGGCTCAATGGGGTCAAACGGATAGTGCAATAGAACAGAGAATCCATACATTGAAAGACGAATTCAATGGGGGTGGGGGTGGGGGGGGGGGATACTAGAAGTTCTGAAAGATCTTTAACCATGAGGATGGAACAGGAGGACTTTAATCAAGCTACAACTAGTACTTTTAGACGTGGACTCCTCCTGGTTTGGAGTCGCTGTGGCGGAGCGGCTAAACGCTCGCCGCTGATCGGAAGGTCGTGGATTGTCTCCCCGGCGGAACCTGCCTTTTTTTTTTCAAAAATGACCTTGGCTCCCAGGTCGACCCAGCCTTGAGCGGATACCGGGTGCAGTCCCGGGAAGTAAAGGCGACTGGCTTGGGGCTGACATCACCCTTCTTGTGTCAATGGGTCTATAAAATATAGGTCTAGCCCTATTTGCCCAAAAGCGTAAAAAAGGGTCCTTTAGTTTACTCCTCTTGGTTAGGGGACGGAGTACGTGAGGGAATTCCCCCGTGCATTGATGTCAATTCTTGATTCATTCTTTCATTCATTCGTAGTGTGTTGGCTTACGACCTACGTGGCCGGCGTTAGCTGTTAGCTGACGGGCCACGTTAGCTTAGTCGATAAGAGGCTCGCTTTCAAATCCAGCTGCGACTCGCTGCAGCCCACGGTCGGTGTTCGAAATCATGCGGCTCCGGGGTTCACCCAGACTCTAGGAAATGGGTACCAGAGTTGACACTCTGGGGTAAATGGAGGAACGTCGCTGTAGCTACAGAGTTATGTGTGAACGGCGACACAGGCGGACAATTTTTATCAGCTGTCCGTTCTGGTAGCAGAGCACTTATGGTTTATAACCGTGTGCAATGATGCTGGTTCACATCTCTCGACTTTACCTTTACCTTGAAGGTGTGTCACTCACAACACATTAGTGTGTTGGAATCAAGGAGTAGGTGTGCTGTGCTAACTTTTCGCGTAAACCGATGTATGTATGTGTCATTTTCTCTTATAAGGGGATAGTTTAACCTTTGGATTTCCCCGAGTGGGTTCTGGGGCTCAGTTTTGGAGAGCAAAGAACAGGCCCACTACTCCACAGCTTTGAGAACAATGCCAGTAGAGTGAATCAAATTACTGTGTAGCGATTGTATGCTTGTTTATAACGTGTTACACCTGGATCCTTTGCGTAGTTGGTTAAAGCTGACTTCGAGGCGACTGGATGACGAACTCCTTGTGGTCCGAGTTCACGCCCGGGGGTAGGCAGAAAAGCCACATTTTCCCATATTTACGGTACCTATCATAGAATCAAGGCCGAAGGGTTGCGGTATCCATAGTACCGAGCTAAAAGTTAACAACTCGTGGTGATACTAAAAAAAAAAAAAGTGTTACCAACAAGAAAATTGTGAAAGCTGGTGTGTGTAGAATCACCCACATCATTAGGAGCCTCTAGGGCGGGTATGATCGTTCATGGTTATCCACAACCTCAATTCTCCAACAGCATGTATCATCTGTTCAGGTGCAGACCCACACCACCTCTAACAAAAGATCGAAGCTTCTCTCTTGGTCTTCCTCTGTCTCTCTTTCCACAAATCTTTCAGTGTCCCTCTTCTCATAACACCGTCCGAAAATAACCACTTTCTCTTTCTGATGTCTGTGATAGGTCTTCGCCTTTACTAAACATTCGCCTTTACTAAACATTCGCCTTTACTAAACATTTGGCTTAACACAATTGTGCTGTCAAAGGACTTTTAAACGTTCTTCTAAAAACAACCCTATCTCTTATTCCTCAAGAAAGGTTTGAACAAAGGTAGTAACCCTTAAATGCTCTGTTCTTCTTCTAACTCAAGTCTTGAGTTCGAAGAAGCTCAACACAGTGCATAGGCTCTGTAGCACCGGCGAGGATCCTGAAATACTTTGGGTAGATTTTTAACTCCAAATTTTTACCCGGGCAGCGCCGTTAGGCTACTCTTTTCGATTTCCAAAGGGATTTTTTACGTGCGCAACAATGCACAGGGGCGTCCGATCTCACTACCCAGAGACCAAGGAAATTACTAGAAGTCTTAAGTCCACTTGAAAAAATCCGAACCCGCAGCCTCTGGCACTCGAGGCGGAAACCTTGCTGCGAGACCACGCAGCCCCCTGCCTCAAGAAATTGTATGGCGTGTCTATAATTTGTCCACTGTTCGCAGTGCGAATAATCAATGTGTAGGAGTGGGTAATATATAGCGGCTCGGCGCTCTTGGGCTCGAACACGCATCGAAGTCGATTATTTCATGATCTTAGTTTTCAGGTCGACCCAATCTAAATTGAGTACCAGGTAATGTCCTGCAGACTGGAGACGGCATGAAAACGGTCATCTATTTTCTCCATAGCCATATGTTAAAACTATATAACTCATTATTATCAGGTGCTTTGTACAACGTCGCTCTTATCACAGTCTGCCTGAAGGAAACCAGGTCTCTTGCCAGCTTTCCTGCCTTGTGCTCTTTCATATTCAAAGAGCCACGTATACCTTGTGTCCATATTTGTGTTGGTCGGCCCCTGCCAATCCATCCTAGTACCATGCCTCATGCTATTTTTTTTCCAATCTGCTTTTGCGCTTGATATCACCAAAATATTTCAGCTTCCGAGACAAAATGCAGTTTATTATCCAATCTTTCTGCACACATAACTACATAGCTACAAAGTTATAACTATATATATATATATATATATATATATATATATATATATATATATATATAATGATTTTTCACCATGTCTAAGCCATATCTATCTTTTACCCTTTGATAACATTTGCCAGTGATTACCACTTTACATAAAAATCACAGACCAATAAAGTTTATTGTCAGTAACTGAGGAATTAGAACAACATCAATAATTATTTTTAAAAAAACATCTACATAATGTTTTTAATATATGAGGAAACTTTAAATGGACTGAGCTGTTACACAATTTGGCAACCAACCATTAAGCTTTCTAGACACTGTTTTCTTATGACTATCACAGAACATAGGAGAAGACATTTCTTCCATCAACATTTCATTGTTCAGAAGATCAGAAAATATTTCCATCCTCTCTTAATCGACTGAGCAAATCACACGAAAATAATCCCAGTAATCGCATGAACATTAAAAATAACAATCTGAACATGCGATTCATCATAATGACTCTCTCGATCACTAATCTGTCTCCACTACCATACATTAATCCACTATTGTCGCACATCTCTTTCCGCTATTACCACACACTTCTACACCACAAATGAACATATCCACACTGCCACCACACATCTCCCTCAAACCACCACACATCTTCCCACAACCACATCTCTCCACAACCACCACACATCTCCCTCAAACCACCACACATCTCCCCAACGCCACATCTCTCCACAACCACCACACAACTCCCCACAAGACCACATATATCCCCACAACCAACACATAAAGAAACACTTGTTGAGAACCATATCATGACAGACCCCAGTAACCATGAACATTTCATTGTATCAATGTGCGTTTGGAACTTTGGAGAACAGAAAACCACAGAGATAATATTATAGCATTACAGTTATCCTTGTACGGTTACATAAAACTATCATTGTCACCAGGGCCGTATTTAGAATACATGCAACCCTCGTTCAGTCATTTATCCCCCCCCCCCCCTCTTCTTCTTACCATCAGTAATTGTACCATTACAGTCGAGTTCACTTAAGTCGAACTCGGATAAGTCGAATTTCGGTTGAGTCGACGTGACCAGTTTAGTCCGGGCAATTTTCTCTATTGTGTCTGGATAAGTAGAAATCCTGATGAGTGGAAGCATTTTCTTAGGTCCCTGCCACTTCTGCTTATCCAGACTCGACTGTGCTATTGTAAGGCCAGGATGCTAATCTAACGTGCATTTCACAATGATCAAAGTCAAAATAATATAACTACAAGTTATATTTTGCTCCCCAGAAAATTGTGCAGCCCAGTGCAGCAGCATAGGTTGCCCATGCTTAAATGAATGAATGAACTGGCTACACTAGGGATATCCACATACATGCTCCATCCCCTTCTTCAGTAGCCAACGAAGAGTCGACACGCTAATAGAACCAGCTGCAACCTGACTGAAAGTCAACCTATGTCTCTTCCCCTCTTCCTCCTCCTCCTCCTCCAGCGCTGAATAAATATCTTCCACCCCGCCCGTCGAATAAGTCTTTCAGTGTATGGGTTCTCTGTCTCTTTTTCTATTGCCATTTGATCCCAGAGAGCCTTCCCCATGTCCACTTTATCAAAAAGTAGCTCACCTCTCAGAGGAGTGGAGGCAGCTAAGCTATCAGCTTGCTCATCACCTCGCACTCCTGAATATGCTGGACAGAAACTCCAAGAAATGAAATGAGCCTGATCTGACTCTCCTCAAGTTATGCAAGCCGCTCTGCCTGCAGGACACCAGTTTCAATGTCCCCAAATACAGCCCTGATCATAATCATAATCCTGTTAAGATAAAACCAATGACCCGGCTGATTGATGCATCAAATTGACATGAAATGTTACGAAATACGTCATTCACTTTTCTCATATTTTTACTGATTGAAGATAAAAGCATATATAGCAGCAGCTAAATATTATGTGTCAACACTAGGAGTGTCAACCTGGCACTCTAGGATACGAGGAAATGACGGAATTGATTGGCTTGCTGGCAGGGCCACAGTAGGTACAGGACAAGCAAAGGACTGTGCTGATACTCTCAATGCTCTCAGGTGGTATGACGAGTCAATAATTCAGACAGTCGGCAACATTCAAAATACTACAAAGACTTCAGGTCAAAAGAGGTACTGCTACACATGAACACTATACAGGTAGTCAGAAAAGAATAGTAAACCAACATAGAACTGGGGTTATCAGTTGCCACACACTGAGATCTGAGCGTTAATGGACATGTCCAATGCGCTGTAAATATAATATATTGATTAAATAACTAGCTTGAGATGTGTTGATGGCGCATCTTTCCTGTATTGGATGTACAAACAATGAGCGGTGTTTTAATGGCATCCGTAAAAAAAAAACAAATTATATGTTTACTGCCTCTTGCCGTGGCATTTTGGTGAAAATTATGTTGAAAAATAAAGGGATAGTCTTTCTCATTCGGTGGTGTGCAGATCCGTCAGTGGTGTGCCGATCCGTCAGTGGTGTGCCGATCCGTCGGTGATCTGCAGATCCGTGAGTGTTCACTAATTCTTTCAGCCCCAGATAATGCTGAATTCCTCTTCTCCTTCTTCTTTACAATCACCGGCTGTAACCTTCTGTGGAAAGTTCTGGTTGTTCGTCCACTTATCGACTTTAGTCTTGCTCCAGAACCTGAGTGTTGTGTACACATCCGTTTTACAGATCTGGCTTATTTGTAAGCAGGCTCATGATTCCTTGCCCCATCAGGCAGACGCACTCTGACTTTGAAGGATAGGAAAGGAGCTCCCACAGGTGAACAGACAGAGCGAAGCAATGCTTTTCTTACTCAGCAGCTTCTGCAGCCTGCTTTGTTCAAACCGTACTGATGTTACCTTTCCTTTGGAGTAAACAAGGCAGGCCAAGAGAGATATCATGATGCATAGACAACATATGGTCTCTACAATACTGCACAGGCTTTGCGATATGGAGAGGATAAATTTCATCTCTGGGTTTTCTTAACGTGGGAGGATTTTACTAGTCACACTCGCCATCGCCATGGGCTGTGTATCCAATGTCTCCTCACAGCACAATATAACAATATCATTGAAAAGACGGAAAGATGGAAAGGTGGAAAGATGGAAAGGTGGAAAGATGGAAAGATGGAAAGACGGAAAGGTGGAAAGATGGAAAGGTGGAAAGATGGAAAGGTGGAAAGATGGAAAGATGGAAAGGTGGAAAGATGGAAAGGTGCCAAGAAACAGATTAGTAAACAAGAAACATACCCACTGCACTTTTGATCAGTTCAATGCTGGTATCATCATTGGCATCTGTGGCTGAGGCATGGCAAACACGCTTCGTAGTGCCGGGTTCGATCCCAGCTGCAGGGGATTCGTGCAGACCCACCTTGCCTTGGTTTTGATAAGTGAACCAGAGTCAACAGTAGTATTGGAAGCCAACTTTTCAGAGACAATGGCAAACTACTGACCGTAAATTTGCCTAGAAAAACCATGACACTGGAATCATCAACAAGGAATCTTCTCATTGGTTAATGGGGCAGGCTATCCCACCACTGCCAAATAGGTTCACTGATAATAAACCAAAAAACAAAATTAGTAACCATATAATTCTTATGCCTTCACCAATAAAAGTTGGGATGTTGTGTTGTGGTTTACAGCTAGGCTGCAATATTTTTGTTACAATGTAGTACTATCATCTGTACAAATAGAAAGAGCAGAAGTCAGGTATGTGCGCTATTTTTTTGCATCTTGCACATAAAACATATTTAAATCTACTCCCAGTTGTTACCATGGAATATTTTAGTAGTTTCCATTTTTTTTTTACTAGACTTTGATCAGTCAAAGAAAAAACAATATGGCGACATTTTGGGAACATTCTGTGGCATATGAACCCCAGTCATCACATCAATAGTTCCAGCCACCACACTCCTTTTTTAAAACCAAAAACAAATATTTAGTCAAAACATGCTGAAGAAATCTGGCTTCTCCCATAGTCACATCTACAATGAACCCTATGTAATGTGTGAATGATGGAGAAGGAAAATAAGAAAAGATGACCGGAGCATACAAAATTTGCCGACTTCATGAACACTGTCTAGCGCAGGGGTTTTCATTATTTTCAGGACGCCCCCCCCCCCCACCCCGAATATATCATAAGCCCTCAACCCCACCCCCCCCCCCCCCCCAACATCCTCCTCCCTCCACCCCAATATTGAAAAGAACTGCCTATGATAACAAAAACGTCCTCGACTGAAAGCCAACTGCAGAGAGTCCAACACACTTTTGTCCTGCACATTTACATTGAAAAATACTGCTCATGACAACAAAAACGTCCTCGACTGAAAGCCAACTGCAGAGAGTTCAACACACTTTTGTCCTGCACATTTACATTGAAAAAAAAACTGCTCATGATAACAAAAACGTCCTTGACCGTAAGCCAACTGCAGAGTCCAACACACTTTTGTCCTGCACCTTTACATTGAAAAGAACTGCTCATGATAACAAAAACGTCCTTAACTGAAAGCCAACTGCAGAGTCCAACACACTTTTGTCCTGCACCGTTACATTGAAAAAAACTGCTCATGACAACAAAAACGTCCTCAACTGAAAGCCAACTGCAGAGTCCAACACACATTTGTCCTGCACCTTTACATTGAAAAAACTGCTCATGACAACAAAAACGTCCTTGACTGAAAGCCAACTGCAGAGTCCAACACACTTTTGTCCTGCACCTTTACAATGCAGGCTTCTTCCAATGCGTCTCTTGATAGTGTCAGCCCACAGGTACCATTGTCTTCCTCTTGCATGCCTGTCGTCCAGCTAAAGTTAAAAGTTGAGGGCATCGGCTTCACTGCACCACATTTTACCTCATCTGGCTCAGTTTCTCTCCGTGGAACGGCTAGATGTTTGTCAGCAGTGTCTCATTAAGCACAAACCTTATACCTCCACCAACGATCACCTGAAATCTATATTTAAAAAACAGCACTTGTGAACTAACAGAGAAGTCCGTGAAACAAACCCATGACCTTTAGATTGTGAGGTGAACGGCTTTACTACTTTGCCATAAAGACTTTCTCATCCCTCCAGCACATCCTTTAATCCTTGAACAAACAGCAGTGACTGTTATGTTTTCAAAGTTTACTAACTGTATATCAAAAGAGCCGCCCAGATGTTTTTAAAAAGATGAGGTCTGGAAGACAACTCTTCACAAATATCACAAAGAGAAAGTCGTCATATTTTGGTCACGTTATCAGAAGAAGAAAACTGGACATTTCTGTACCACTGGAAAGATCTGTGGAAAAGCTGACAGGGGAGGACAACGCTCAATAATTCTTGTCAGGCTTTTGTCATGTCATGGAGACAATGTGTCAACACACAAACTGGTGTGCATGGTGTTGAAAAGTGCAGATTGTAGCGAGGCAGATTACCTAAGCCAGTTGGCATGTCACTTCGAAATGATGATGATATTAACTAACTGAACTTGATCATTCCCAGTCAAATGCAGTATTTCACAGGATAAACAATATTCTTTATAATCTTATTTGCTAACTGAGATGAGAAAGAACATTTGAAAGAGGTACTACATAGAAGAAATCTAAGAACAAATGTTTTAAAAGAATACTAAATCTCAACTGGACAGTTTCAGATGCAATAGGAAAATAAGACAAAAGACCAAGTAACATAATGTATCCAGTTTTATAAGAAAGTGCCGCTGGAACTACATCAGCCATGCACTCAGAATGGATACGACCAGACTTTCCTATCAAGTCCTCATATGGACCTGGAAGGGAACCGAAAATGGGGAAGACCAAGAGAGACCACGTGTAGAACCATCAGCAGGGGCAGATCAACTAAGGGCCTAACAAATATCCAAGACCTACAACAGGTGGCAATGAACATCCAGACATGGAGAGCTATGACCTCTGCTCTACACGCCCCCCCCCCCCCCCCCAAGACCCAAAAGGAAAGACTGACTAAATAGAAACTGATGTACAAAAGTGAAATACAGCCAGCCAGCTCACCAGACCCACTGCTCCCCCCCCCCCCCCCCCCTAACCTCAACAAGCATGTCGTTGGTGGTGACTTATTAGGAGTGTTCCTTCAAAGTCAGAGCATCTGCCTAAGAGGCAAGAAACCAACAGCCTGCATGCCAAAAAAGAAAAGCCAGATCTGTAAAGGGGATGTGCATGCAAAAGTCAAGATCTGGATCAAGACCAAAGTCTGGGAGTGGACGAACAACCAGAACTATCAGTTGTAGTTTACAGCCATCAATGCTAAGAAGAAGAAGACAGGATGAAGAATATTCTGTGCAAGCTCATCTCTCAACTGACGTGAAAGAAAATACAGAGGAGCTACATAAAGCCTGATGCATGGAAGTGCAGAGATGTGGTTTTACAGCGGAATGACATCATGGATCGATAAAAAAGTGCAGAGATGTGGTTTTACAGAGGAATGACAACATCATGGATCGATAAAAAGAGTGCAGAGATGTGGTTTTACAGAGGAATGACAACATCATGGATCGATTAAAAAAGTGCAGAGATGTGGTTTTACAGAGGAATGACAACATCATGGATCGATAAAAGAGTGCAGAGATGTGGTTTTACAGAGGAATGACAACATCATGGATCGATTAAAAAAGTGCAGAGATGTGGTTTTTACAGAGGAATGACAACATCATGGATTGATAAAAGAGTGCAGAGATGTGGTTTTACAGAGGAATGACAACATCATGGATCGATAAAAGAGTGCAGAGATGTGGTTTTACAGAGGAATGACAACTTCATGGATTGATAAAAGAGTGCAGAGATGTGGTTTTACAGAGGAATGACAACATCATGGATCAATAAAAGAGTGCAGAGATGTGGTTTTACAGAGGAATGACAACATCATGGATCAATAAAAGAGTGCAGAGATGTGGTTTTACAGAGGAATGACAACATCATGGATCGATAAAAGAGTGCAGAGATGTGGTTTTACAGAGGAATGACATCATGGATCGATAAAAAAGTGCAGAGATGTGGTTTTACAGAGGAATGACAACATCATGGATCGATAAAAAGAGTACAGAGATGTGGTTTTACAGAGGAATGACAACATCATGGATCGATAAAAGAGTGCAGAGATGTGGTTTTACAGAGGAATGACAACATCATGGATCGATAAAAGAGTGCAGAGATCTGGTTTTACAGAGGAATGACAACTTCATGGATTGATAAAAGAGTGCAGAGATGTGGTTTTACAGAGGAATGACAACATCATGGATCAATAAAAGAGTGCAGAGATGTGGTTTTAAAGAGGAATGACAACATCATGGATCAATAAAAAAGTGCAGAGATGTGGTTTGAAAGAGGAATGACAACATCATGGATCGATAAAAGAGTGCAGAGATGTGGTTTTACAGAGGAATGACAACATCATGGATCGATAAAAAAGTGCAGAGATGTGGTTTTACAGAGGAATGACAACATCATGGATCAATAAAAGAGTGCAGAGATGTGGTTTTACAGAGGAATGACAACATCATGGATCGATAAAAGAGTGCAGAGATGTGGTTTTACAGAGGAATGACAACATCATGGATCGATAAAAGAGTGCAGAGATGTGGTTTTACAGAGAAATGACAACTTCATGGATTGATAAAAGAGTGCAGAGATGTGGTTTTACAGAGGAATGACAACATCATGGATCAATAAAAGAGTGCAGAGATGTGGTTTTACAGAGGAATGACAACATCATGGATCAATAAAAGAGTGCACAGATGTGGTTTTACAGAGGAATGACAACATCATGGATCGATAAAAGAGTGCAGAGATGTGGTTTTACAGAGGAATGACAACTTCATGGATCGATAAAAGAGTGCAGAGATGTGGTTTTACAGAGGAATGACAACATCATGGATCAATAAAAGAGTGCACAGATGTGGTTTTACAGAGGAATGACAACATCATGGATCAATAAAAGAGTGCAGAGATGTGGTTTTACAGAGGAATGACATCATGGATCGATAAAAGAGTGCAGAGTTGTGGTTTTACAGAGGAATGACAACATCATGGATCAATAAAAGAGTGCAGAGATGTGGTTTTACAGAGAAATGACAACATCATGGATCAATAAAAGAGTGCAGAGATGTGGTTTTACAGAGGAATGACAACATCATGGATCGATAAAAGAGTGCAGAGATGTGGTTTTACAGAGGAATGACAACATCATGGATCGATAAAAGAGTGCAGAGATGTGGTTTTACAGAGGAATGACAACTTCATGGATTGATAAAAGAGTGCAGAGATGTGGTTTTACAGAGGAATGACAACATCATGGATCAATAAAAGAGTGCAGAGATGTGGTTTTACAGAGGAATGACAACATCATGGATCGATAAAAGAGTGCAGAGATGTGGTTTTACAGAGGAATGACAACATCATGGATCGATAAAAGAGTGCAGAAATGTGGTTTTACAGAGAAGTGACAACTTCATGGATTGATAAAAGAGTGCAGAGATGTGGTTTTACAGAGGAATGACAACTTCATGGATTGATAAAAGAGTGCAGAGATGTGGTTTTACAGAGGAATGACAACATCATGGATCAATAAAAGAGTGCAGAGATGTGGTTTTACAGAGGAATGACAACATCATGGATCAATAAAAGAGTGCAGAGATGTGGTTTTACAGAGGAATGACAACATCATGGATCGATAAAAGAGTGCAGAGATGTGGTTTTACAGAGGAATGACAACTTCATGGATCGATAAAAGAGTGCAGAGATGTGGTTTTACAGAGGAATGACAACATCATGGATTGATTTTAAAAAAGTGCATTAGACGTGGTTTTACAGAGAAATGACAACATCATGGATCAATAAAAAAGTGCAGAGATGTGGTTTTATAGAGGATTGACAACATCATGGATTGATAAAAAAAAGGTGCAGTGATGACTGTCTTAAAAGAAACTCTCCCAAGGTGGGTTTTGGAGAACTAAGAAAAGCCCCGCCCCCTAACAAGTATGTTGTAGGAGTTGACTAATTAGGTGTTCTTTCAAAGTCAGAGTGCAACTGTCTGAGTGGTGAGCAACCAACAGTCTGCATACAAATAAGCTAGATCTGTAACATGGATGTGTGCGTAAAGGTCAAGTTCTGGATCAAGACCAAAGTCCATGAGGGGATGAACAACCAGAACTTTCCACCAGACCATAGTCCAAGAGGGGATGAACAACCAGAACTTTCCACCGGAGTTTACAGCCAGTGAACAAAAGAAGAAGAACAAGAAGAACCATTTTGCTGCAGACTCAAACTTCGAAGGAAACACCACTAATTAGTTACCTAGTATGACATGCTTGTTGGGGAGATGAGGGGGGGGGGGGAGAGAGAGAGATCCATTTTTTGTTTCCCTACACAATACAGCCTCAGAGCACATACAGGTGGCAAAGTGGTTAAGTAGTATGTCTTGAACTCTGAAAGTCCTGGATTTATTCACTGACTGTGTGCTGTTCCCGTTTCCAGGCCCAGGATTGGAGTAAATTCCCTTGCCATTCATGCCTCCTCAGGTCGCTGGATCTCTCCTATGATGCCAGTTAATAATAGTGATGTAGACCAATTATAAACTTCACAAACAAAAGTTATGTTCTAAGCAAACATATATCACAGAAGCAATGACATATGTGTATAATCAAATAAGTACTAACACACAAAAAAAGAACAATCAATTAGATACACGTTTAATCAGAGTTTTAAAAAAATGTACCCAAGAATATTCAAGAACATATACATATATACATATCTAAATTTAGCAGAATAAAAGGTAACTAGAAATACGGAAATAAAATAAATACATACATCAGCGTAGTTAAGTGAAAATATACCCAACTTGTGGAAGCACCCAGTATCATCTTCAGACCTATGTTTGCCTTCCCATGAAACAGCCGTCTGTGAGATCTCATCTCTGCCAGATTCTAGCTACAAGGCTGGCACTGTTCCTGTTAAACCTCGTCCCCGTGTGGGTCCCGGGGCCCCATTGTGGGAGGGGGGGGGGGGGGGGGACACAAGAATAGACCACGCCGCCTTTTCTAACTAGCAGGTGGTAAGAGTAAACTAATTAGGGATTTCCTTTGAAGTCACAGTGCATCTGTCTGAGAGGCGAGGAACCAAAAGTCTGCGTACAAATAAGCCAGATCTGGAAAACAGATGTGCATGCAAAACCTAAGTTCTGTAACAAGAGTAATGTCCAGAAGTGTTTGAACAACCATAACATTCTGCTGGAGTCTATGGCTGGTGAACACAAGAAGATCAACTTCCAGATCCCTGTTTGCCTGCCATGAAACAGCTGTCTGTGAGATCTCATCTCTGTCAGATTCCAGCTACACGGCCTGCACTTTCCCTCCACTGTTAGACCTCATCAATACTATATTCAGAGCATTTGTCTCTTCTTCTTCTGCTCCTTATCCACCAATGGAGCGCAGACCCTCAATCAACTCATGCCAAGTAATTCTTTGCCATCACATTCAAATTACCCCATGTCCTCACCATTTTTTTGTGTGTGCTTCACTCATTAGTTCCTATCTCCCTCGTCCCCCCCCCCCCCCCCCCCCCCCCCCCTTCCTTTTGAATCCAATTTTTTTGGGTTCTGCCCATATCTTTAACTGTGGGTTCAAATGCAAAGACATTCTAGTTCTATTTCAATCAGCTTATCTCAAGATGCACCCTAACGAATGTCAGCATCGTATTTTCAGCCTTGCTTAGCTTTTTCGGCCCATTTCACAGGAAATATTCACAGAGGAAAATAACCATTAAAAAACAAAACATGATGTGCACCTGAATGAGCTCTCACCGCGGACAATATCAGCCTGTTTGGAATCCTCTTCTATATCAACATCTGCATACACATTTGAAACAGCCAGTGGGACAACGATGATAGTATTCAACTGTAGCTCAGAGATGAGTACGCATGTTCAACAATCTCATGATCATTGAGTACTTGGGTTGCATTTACGCTGTGGATGGTTTATTTGAAATGTTCACAGCTGTAAGCGTATCTTAACCACACAGGCCTTGAGTATGGAAACTGACAGGACATGACTACGGCACTGTCAGGATATCAACAGGGCACTTACATGACATAGAGACGGCATGTGACAGAAGATGGCCACAGATCAGACATCTGCAATGCACTGAAAGGACGTGTGTTGTCTTCAGAAATGAAAATGCTGCTCTACGGCTGAGAAATTAGTGAGCATACACAATTGTATAATCCTCACATATTAGGGTTAGATTTCCGTAGTCGGCAGTTTAGTTCAAAAAATACGGATTTTGTGGTTTTCCGACAGTGACCTCATCAAGTAACACACTACAAAACGACACTGAAGCCAACCTTCAATATTGAGACAGCATACCATGTTTGGTCCCCCCCCCCCCCCCCCCAAAGGCACTGATCATCAGACGCTAGCAAAAGTGCTGTGCCAGGCAGAGACTTGCAGCAAAACAGCAGCTGAAGAAAACTGCTAGCGGAATCAACTGATCTTCAGGCCTTGTGTGTGTGGAGCAAAAGTAAGGTTGAACTATCAAAATACATGTTTAGAAAATATACAGCAGGCAAATGTATATACTTAGATTTATAGAATCAGTCATCCAATTATTGTTCATTTAAAAAAAAATATCCCACTGTTTCACTACACAAACCTTCCCAGGTGAACAAACATGTCATATTAAATTGACATTAATCAGGGGTTTGCTGATACCGATAATCTGAGCCAAAAGTTGCAGATATTTCAGCCTAGCTGTAAACCACCACACAACACCCCTTTAAGATCAAATGCTGAAGAAGAAATTAATGCAGTATACAACAGAAAATACATGAAGTTTGTGTAACTCTTGACTGGTGGTCTCAACAATAACAAAGTTACCATAACATTTGTGGTTTTGTTAATAATAAAGTTACAATAAAACAGGGTCTCTGGTTTCTAACAAACAGCGGTTACAGGAACAATGACTAACATTAACAAAGTTACAGGTATCATTACAGCATTCAGTTACAGTTATGGGATTCAGGAACTGACTTTTCCATGTGCATTCTGGGGCCCCATTGTAAGGAAAACAAGAGTAGACCCACTGCCTGCCCAAAAGCATGTCAAAAGAGTCGACTAATTGGGAACTTCCTTCGAAGTCTGCATCTGCCTGACAGGCAAGGAACCAACAGCCTGCATACGAATGAGTCAGATATGCAAAACGGATGTGAATGCTAGACTCAGGTTCTGGAACAGGACTAGAGTCAAGAAGTGGATAAACTACCAGAACTTTCCACCAGAGTTTACAGCCAATGAACGCAACAAAGAAGAAGAAGAAGCTGACTAAAAATGCAGCATGTGGATACAGCCTCAGGAAAAACTGGACGTAGTTTAGAGCCGGGCTGTTTAACTGGGTATACTTAGGAGCACAGAGTCGGGCTGTTTAACTGAGTATACTTAGGAGCACAGAGTCGGGCTGTTTAACTGAGTATACTTAGGAGCAGAGTTATGCTGTTTAACTGAGTATACTTAAGAGCATAGAGCCGGGCTGTTTAACTGAGTATACTTAAGAGCATAGAGTCGGGCTGTTTAACTGAGTATACTTAAGAGCATAGAGTCGGGCTGTTTAACTGAGTATACTTAAGAGCATAGAGCCGGGCTGTTTAACTGAGTATACTTAGGAGCAGAGTTGGGCTGTTTAACTGAGTATACTTAAGAGCATAGAGCTGTGCTGTTTAACTGAGTATACTTAGGAGCAGAGTTGGGCTGTTTAACTGAGTATACTTAAGAGCATAGAGCCGGGCTGTTTAACTGGGTATACTTAAGAGCAGAGTTGGGCTGTTTAACTGAGTATACTTAAGAGCAAAGAGCTGTGCTGTTTAACTGAGTATACTTAGGAGCAGAGTTGGGCTGTTTAACTGGGTATACTTAAGAGCATAGAGCTGTGCTGTTTAACTGAGTATACTTAAGAGCATAGAGCTGTGCTGTTTAACTGAGTATACTTAAGAGCATAGAGCTGTGCTGTTTAACTGAGTATACTTAGGAGCAGAGTTGGGCTGTTTAACTGAGTATACTTAAGAGCATAGAGCTGTGCTGTTTAACTGAGTATACTTAGGAGCAGAGTTGGGCTGTTTAACTGAGTATACTTAAGAGCATAGAGCTGTGCTGTTTAACTGAGTATACTTAGGAGCAGAGTTGGGCTGTTTAACTGAGTATACTTAAGAGCATAGAGCTGTGCTGTTTAACTGGGTATACTTAAGATCAGAGTTGGGCTGTTTAACTGGGTATACTTAAGAGCATTGAGCTGTGCTGTTTAACTGGGTATACTTAAGAGCATAGAGTCAGGCTGTTTAACTGGGTATACTTAGGAGCATAGAGCCGGGCTGTTTAACTGGGTATACTTAGGAGCACAGAGTCAGGCTGTTTAACTGGGTATACTTAGGAGCATACAGGGGCTGTTTAACTGAGTATACTTAGAAGCACAGAGTCAGGTTGTTTAACTGGGTATACTTAGGAGCAATGAGCCGGGCTGTTTAACTGGGGGTATTTAGGGGCATAGAGGCCGGCTGTTTAACTGGGTATACTTAGGAGCATAGAGTCGGGCTGTTTAACTGGGTATACTTAAGAGCCTCAATGTTGAAAATGGTGATTACCATGTTTTAATCTTAGTCTTAGTTGTTTCAACATCACCGCAATTGGGTTTCCCCAAGCTCGCTCAGTTCCGGTGCCAGTGCAACTCAAATGAAAGGTCACTCATTCTTGCAACTGAAAAACTGGTTATCAAACAACTAGTCTCGGAACAATCAAGAAATGTGTGCATGCAGTTTATGCCTATTTCAGTTGCTGGATGTGTCAAAGCCAACAATCGCTACCAGAAATGTAGTTTGGTCGTTTACTATGTAATTACCATAAGACAGAAGCCCCGAGCCCTCATGCAGAAAAATCTGTAAAACAATACATTGTTCATTTAAAGATCATCCTCATCTCACATGACCAAAAGTGCTCCGATCTCCTCCCAAATATGTCTCCAAGTGTTTACAGGCTTACAACTCCCATTCTGTTCTGGTTGATGTAAAGACAACTGGCCCATGCATGGATTTTGTCTCGCTGCTTCAGTTCGGACACCTAGAGTGTGCAGTCTATTCAGTGACAAATAATTGTCTAGGCAACTGAAAGCCACACAGTGTTTAGTCTCCCGTCTGGCACTGATGATGTCTCTCATGGCTATAGATGGGCCCTTCCTGGTACAATACAACTGGCAGTGATAAACGAGCCACTTGCCAGGCCTCTGTGGGCCAGATTTGGCCTTAAGCTGCCGGTTGAATAACCCTGGGTTAGAGAAACGGTTTTACGCCACCATCCTTGATGCTTATCAGGGTTCGAATCTAGCCGTGGGTAGGGGGAAAGACTATTCTTGTGGGTTTCAGACAGAAGAACGAGAATCACACAAGACAGAGATTGGGGTCTCACCATGTCCTTTTAGAAGCTGTAATGGTCTAGTGCCTGCCGGTCATTTTTCAAAAAAAAAATTGGGGGGTGGGTTAAAACAACAACCTTGACTCCCAGGTTGATACAGCTTTAAATAGGTACCAGGTTTAGTCCTGGGAAGTAAAGGCAGCTGGCGCATTGCTGACCACATCACCCAGCGAGTGCCGACTGGTCTATATAATATATCTAGCCCTGTTTACCTGAATGTAGAAGAGTCGTTTACTAACATCTACTGTTTCTAAAGACACCAATGAGTGCACTGCAGCCAAACCTTCATTATGAAGACAGCATTATTTTGTTTTTAAAGTTATAAGACAGGTTAAAATAAAATTATGACAATTGTATCAGATCAGGATACAGATTCAAATGCACAAACAGAACATCACAACTTGTAGAGAAGGCTGCAGCAAGGAATGACCAGGGGATCTGGCCGATGTTCAATATTCATGGGAGGGGGGCGACGTGGACATACAATCAGACTGGTACTGGTATTGTCAGAACTTACTCTGTGCTTGTCGCGAAAGATTGGGATGGAGCAATTATATGAATGTTTTGAGTACTTTGATGTCGGTTCCTAACTCATAACTCTTACAAGATAAAAATCAGAAAAGGGCCTCGGAAAAATATCAGAATTCAGTTTGCAGGATAAAAGTGAGACACTTGATACTGGATCAGATGAAAAAATAGATGCAGGATTAGGTAATAGTTCAGTTACATGACACTGTTCTTCTTCTTTTGTCATCATACTTTATCAAGTTGTTTGCCCAGTGCTGTGAGTTTCTGTATTTGTCTTGTGGTTCTCAGGCAGCTTTAGTGATGCATATACTCCTTTGTTGTTTTTGTATTGTTGTAAATTTAGCCACAACATCTGTCCATCTCTTTCTCTCACCTTCCATCCAGATGGTCTTTTGTAGAATGTCTCATAAAGTTTGGTCTTGCTGCATTTCTAAGATAACCACACCATTTCCATCACTGTTTTTCAATGAAATCCATCCAGAGTCGTGTTCAAACCTTCTCTCTAATGCTGATATTCATTCACTGATAAACCTGTTTCTTCTTGTGATGCTATAACCAAGAGAAGATGGAAATGGCTTGGCCACGTTATGAGAATGAATCCTGATATACCTGCCAAAACAGCTCTCACATGGACACCAGAGGGAAAGAGAAAACAGGGGTGCCCAAAAACAACATGGAGACGAACGATGGAGAGTGACCTGAGTGCGGCATCTTTGACATGGAAAACTGCACTGAAGATTGGGCAGGTCAGGTAAGCATGGAAAGTCCTCTCTGAAGCCTCATGTGCCACTAGGCATAATGAGAACTGATGATGATGATTCTTGTGATGCTAACAACTATCCAGTGACTGCACTGTCCCTGTATTCTACTCACCGTCTATATCTGCCTGCCTGCCACGGGATCAAGTGGGGATAATAATGTTATTAATCATTTCCTGTTACAGGAAGGAAAGAAAACCTAAACTCATCTGGATCATTAACAATACTGAATTTTACTACACTGGACCACCTATCAACTCAGGTTCTGAGAACGATGTGCCCTCACATGACAAACCCACACAGATTCTCAGATGTAAGATCACACATATGCAAGGCTCACATCCATACCCCACCCCCCCCCCCCCCATATGAAAACATTCATGCATGTACACACACAAATTCTCAAATGTAAGATCACACACATGCAAGGTTCACATCCTTACCCCCCCCCCCCCCCCCCCCACACACACACAACAAACCCACACAGATTCTCAGATGTAAGACCACACATATGAAAGGTTCACATCCATACCCCACCCCCCTCCCCACACACACAATAAATGATGCCCAGCCCTTTTCTTAGAGGACAGTGAACGCGGTTAACAATTTCATGATCCTTGAGCACTATGGTTCGTTCTCTTGGTTTTCAAACAATGGTAAGAGAGTCACACTGTGGAAGAGATTGGGGCCTCCACACGTAATTTTCTTAAAGACAACAGTAGTAATCTGTTGCCAATCTTCACTGTGGAGATGGCACAGAATTTTATTATTATTACAACACACACATGAACCAGGCTAGCAAGGAGGGAAAGAAGGAGGTAAGAGAGGACAAAATGGATCACTGACAGACATTTATGAGCAGGTCAATCCACACAAAAAAGTAGCTGGCTAAACCTCTTTCAAAACATCTGCCTGCCAACCACCTCTCTGTAAACCAACAGTAGTCAACAAGAAATACAATCCAAGTCAAACAAATAATGACATTTAAATTTCTACAACAACAAAAAAAAGTATCAAATTTCACAATTTCATTATGTGTGTGTGTATATATATATATATATGTATCTATATATATGATCATTGTTCAGTTCAGTTATTAAATTTAAAACATGTTCCAAAAGCTATGTATCTTTTGGTACCCCCCAAAAAAAAAAAAAAAAACACACACACACACACACACACACAAATACACAGAATCAGACATTATGTACAAAACCAGAATAGAAGAGACCAGACGATCATTTAATTCAATTTTGACTAGAATATTAATGCTATACTGTAACAGTAATGGCTGTATATCTGTGACCAGCCGGGCAGATTGAATAAATTGGTGCCGTGACCAGGATACAGACAGCGGTACTTGGTTTACATAGACAGTAACATTACACATGGTTTATTGAGATAGTAGTTATACAATGGAGGAAACATTGCAGAAAATTACTGAACCACAGTATATACTTTACAAAACCAAATAAATATGGAGCTTACTAAATCAACATAAATGTGACTTACTGAATCACAAGACATGCGATTTAGTAAACAAACGAAAAATGGAGCTTATTAAATAGCAGCATATTAGTGAAAGAAAACCACAGCACATGTAGCAAGTTAAATCCTAGCATCTGAAACATACAAAATCATAGCAAACAGCGGTTTAGTAAACCACAAAAATTTAAGGTTTACCAAACTGCAATAAATGCAGTGAAATCATGCTAAATCAGAATTTATGAAACCATACATTATGGGTTTTTCTAAACCCAGAGCAAAACAGTTTGCTAAATGACAAGAGTTTACTAAACCACAGCATACTGGGTTTACTAAACCACAGCATAGAGTCCACTAAATCACAACATATGAAATTTAATAAACAATAAAAATACTGGTCATATAACACCACATCACATGTGATTTACCAAACCACATCACACATGATTAACTAAACAATATCATATGAAGTTTACTAAACCACATCACATGGAGTTTACTAAACCACATCACACATTGTTCACTAAACCATACCACACATGATTTACTAAACCATACCATATGGAGTTTTCTAAACCACATTATGTGGAGTCCACTAACCACATTACATAGAGTTTACTAAACCACATAAAATGAGGTTTACTAAACTACATCATGTGGGGTTTACTAAACAATTTCACATGAAGTTAGCAAACTCAAGCATACAATTTTAACAAAATCATAGCATTTGTTAATTTAAGAAACATACAGTAAGAGGTTTATCAACCAGGGAGTATGAGCTTTACTAAACCTTAAATAAATCAGGTTTACAAGTTGAACAAAATGACATCACTGCCAGCAATGAATGTGGGTTCATAACATGATCAACATGTCAATAAGGTAGATCAACATGTCATAAAGGTAGATCAACATGTCATAAAGGTAGATCAACATGTCATAAAGGTCAACATGTCAATAACATAAATGAGAAAAAAAAATGTATATGGTTTATATCAAAATTGTCAGAGTTATGACAATTTGAATATATTCAAATAACTGTTTCTAATAGTACTATATCAATGAGCACTAACTAATATAGCTGACACAGAGTATTGTATGTAAGTTTGGCATAAACAATTCAGTACTCATTTCACAGGAGCAGAAAACTGAGTTATGTTACAGTTATACAACACTCATTTCAGGCATTCATATACTTTCACACACCTACTGTAAATGTATGATGCATTCAAATATGTGCAAAACATGTGTTTACATGTTTCTAATTTGGCACATTAACTACTAAATCATAATTCTGTGTGTAACTTACATGTACAATGGGTTGGGACGTAGCTGCATTTAGTTCAGCAGACTATAGGATGTCAGTAAACAGATGTAGCAGTTACATACATTTATTACAAACAGAAGATTCACACCCAATACTGACTAGCTAAAAGGTGAACACATCCTATAAATATGCATGCCTAACCCTGTACAGCTCAAAGGTGAACACATCCTATAAATATGCATGCCTAACCCTGTACAGCTCAAAAGTGAATACACCTGAAAAAGATTCACTCCCAACACTGCACAGCTAAATAATGAACACACCCCATAAAGATTTCCACCCAACGCTGCACAAATAACAGGTGAACACATCACATAAAGATTCACACCCAACACTGCACAGCTAAATAGTGAACACACCACATAAAGATTTACACCCAACACTGCACAGCTAAAATATGAACACACCATTTACAGATTAACACATAATACTGCACAGCTAAATAGTTGAACACACCACATAAAGATTCACATCCAACGCTGCACAGCTAAAATATGAACACACCATATACAGATTAACACACAATACTGCACAGCTAAAAGGTGAATACAACATGCAGATTCACACCTAACACTGGACTAACTTAAAGGTGAACATAACAAATAAAGATTCACACTTAATATTGTACAGACTTAAAGGTGAACACAACAAACAAATATTCACACCCAACAGTGCACTTAAAAAAAAACACAACACATTCAGTCACACACTACCACAGTGGTTAAAAGTCAAAAATAATTCCACATACATCCATAGCATAACACAGAATATGAGTCACACATGCCCACAGCAACTTACAAACTACGAGTCACACATTCCCACAGCATCATACAGACTACAAGTCACACATGCCCATAACATCACACAGACTACAAGTCATACACATAAACAATTTCTCATGCACAGCATCTCACTCATAAGGCAACAAGACAGAAGCCCCAATAATTCTACAAACACACAACTCCATTTTAACACATAAAATACATAAAGAAAGAATCTTGAACAACCCCCCACAGAACAACATCTCTCCTCCTCCTCCCCCCTAACACACACATCTCCCCCCCCCCCCTTCCCCACTTAACACAGCTGCACATCAACAAAGAGCCACACCAACTTTACACAAGGAAAAGAACCCAGACTGTCACACAACTGCCTCCTAAGATAGCCCCCCCCCCCTCCCCCCCATACCAACAGCTCGATATTGAGCCACAACTAACTGTCTCTCTGACACACAACACCACAGATGCACCATGCCCCCCACACACACACATTCACGCACACACACACTTCCTCCTACAAAGACAAACCACTATACTCAATGCAACAACTCCACCCAAAGCACTAGTCAATTAGCTCCTCACATTCTTTTGTAGATGAACAAGAACAGTCCTCATATGATACTTACCTAATATAGGACTCCAGGGTATTACCAGGTAGTATCTGATATAGCCATTACATGGTTGACTTGTGCAACAAGGATTTGAATTGTTGGGTTGGCATCCAGGATGTCATGTCTCTGGATTACAAGATTGTCAACCCTCGGGCAGCAGGCCCGAAGTCGAAAATTAGTCAAGTCGTCTGCCAGTCAGGACTGTTCTCATGTCAGATTTATTATAAACATGGGCGTGCTGTGAAGCCTCATCATGTGACACCTTGTGGCTTTCACCTTTGACATCAGCAGAGCTTTCATTAACAGCAGTAGGAAAATAGCTTGGTACATATAGCAACCTCAGTATAACCAAAAAAATATGAACCATGTTTTTTAAAAAAAATAAAACATTCAAAATAAGAAAGAACATTTAAAAAAAAAAAAAAAAAAGGACTGAACAATCAGGAAGTACCCTTTCCAGCAAATGGGAAGCACAGTAGAAACACAGCTTCCCTAACAAGAGGAAGCTAAACAATACTGCAGAAGAGCTTTAAAAAATGATTTAAAACATAAGTGTCCAAATGGGTACATGTCAGAAATTAACTTTAACTAAAATATAATTCTGCACCTGGCAAGACACACTGAAATCTGCCTGGCAATACACTGTGGAATCTATTGTTCATGTCTCCTTTGTTCAAATTTGCAACATGGAACCATTGATGGCCAAAAATAGTCATGGAAAAGTTCACACTGGCAGCAAAGATAAAATATTATAAACAGATGGGACTGAATACTTTAAGAACTTATAAATAGACCACTTCTAAAAAAATTAATGAAAATAAACTCCCAAGGAATGGGAAAGCAGCTCATCCAGAGGGTACCAGTTTTATCCTGCAGTTTATGCAATATATCAGTGTCCAGTACAAGTAGAAGTTATCAGCGATTCCTTCTGTAAAATAAACATGTTGCTTTTTCCCAGCAAAAGTGAACAGTTACCAATTATTCAATTAATATTCAGAAGTATACAGTTATTCCTTTTGTAAAAATATATAAATTTATCCTAACTATAAAATTATTAATTACTTTCCAGTAAAATATGGTAGTTATTGTTAGTATTCTTCTTTAAAAAAAGTGACAAATTTCGCACCAAAAATGTAAAGTTACCCAATATTTCCCACTAAATATGGAAGTTATCAATTATTTTTCAGTAATATATGGATGTCATCAATCATTCCCAAGAAAACTGGAAGGTTATCCCTGATTCTCCTGTAAAATATGGAAGGATCAATCATTTTCTAGCAAAAAATTGAAGTTATCTATTAATCCTGGTAAAACATATTTTAAAAAATCGGTCAGGAAGCATCAGATTAATTTCCTGTAAAATAAAAACAACATCCTTGAATCTAGATCAGCGGTTCTCAACCCGTGGGTGGAACGACCTTTTCACAAGAGTCGCCTAAGACCATAAAAAAACACAAACTGATTGAAGTTATGAAGTAAGAACAAAAATAACTGTATGGCTGGGGGTCCCCGCCGCAACTTTAGGAACTGTATTAAAGGGTCGCCACAACACGAGGAACTGTATCAAAGGGTCGCCACAACATGAGGAACTGTATCAAAGGGTCACGACTTTAGAAAGGTTGAGAACCACCGATCTAAATCATCAGGAAGCCACGGAAGCACAGGGCTAGCAAGTTAAACCGTCAGAACTACAATTGCCTGTTAACATTTCTTTCAAAAACAGGTAAGTGTAAACAAAAACAAAAACTTTTGTTAGTAATAGCCTTTTTTTTAAATGACCTTGGATCATGATGTATATGATGCTAAACATATTTGTATAGACCAGTCGGCGACCTAATTAGCTGTTTGTGTTCACTGATTGTCAACTCCGGCGGAATGCTCTAGTTGTTTGTCCTTTTAGACTTTCTTTGGCTTTGTGCCAGGAAGCTCAGTTCTGCATGCAGATCCATTTCACTGGCTTGTTTGTGTGCAGCACGTTGTTCCTTGCTCCGACTCTGAAGGACGACATATTTCCCATCTCTAACTCAATGAGTGATGTGGTCAACATCAAGACAGCAGCCTTGACTTCCCAGGACCTTTCCTGGTACCTCTTTAAGGCTAGCTCAGCCTGGCAGCCGAGATCAATTTTGAAAATGATCCGTCTTGATGCGGATTCAAAACGTTTGGTCTATGATGGCTTCCTCTTTCAAAATGGTTATGTTCTAAACAATGATCTGGAGTGCCTGGACTAAAATAGGTACCAGGAAAGGAAATGGGAAGTAAACGTGGCCTGCATGATTTATTGTCCACACCACTTTTGTAGTGTAAGTCTGTCTCTAAAATTTGTGACAAGAACATTATACCCAATAGAGCCGCTGAGATGTGGAGAAGGGTCAGTTACTTCAAACAGACAACAGCAACAAGAAAGGATATTTCAAATCCAGTCTATACACACAACTTTGATTATATTCTACTTTAAACCTAGTCTAAACATACAGATTTTATTCTACTTTACATCCATTCTATACACACAATTTAACTTCATTTAAGTCTGTACATACAACTTAACAAGTTGTATACAAATCTATACACACAACTCTGATTCTATACATACAACTTAATGTCGCAGCAAGTCTATACACACAACTCAACTTCACATCAAGTCTATGCACACAACTTGACTTCACATCAAGCCTATGCACACAACTTCCTATCATGCAAATATACATTATCCATGACATCCAGTCTTTTCACACAATTTAACTTCACATCTGTCCGTCTCTCTAGCGTAGTTGGCTGAACCGGATTGCGCGGTGAGCGGGTGACGAACTCCTTGTGGTCCGGGTTCACTCCCGGGGTGGGCAGAAAAGCCACATCTTTCCCAGATTTACGGTTTTTAAAATGTTATCAAGGCCGAAAGGTTGCGATATCCATAATGCCGAGCCTAAGGGTTAACAACTCATGGCTTCTGGATACTAAAACAAACAAACAAACTTCACATCTAGTCTCTACACACAAGTAACATGTGATCTTCTCTACTGTTCTGCCCTGTATCACTCCATGAAGCACAGGTGCTCCACCAACTCCACAGCAAGTAGCTCTCTCCATTGCTATCACACCAGCACAGATCATCTCCTCCACACTGCTTTCCCTTTCACACTTACAACCGAGATTATACTTCAAATCAAAACTATACAAACAGGTGAGATTCTATATCTGTTTTTGTTCTGTCTTTATCAACATAAAAGTATGGCCCTGTGACTTAGAGGTTAGCGGACGTGGTTAACAATTTCAAGGTCCTCAAACACTCGGGTTTATTTCCCATGGCGGAAGGTGAACAAATAAATCAATAATAAACATTGTTGGGTTTCAGAAAACAGTAAGAGAGTTTCACAGTGGAAGATATTGGGGCTTCACCACAGAACATTCCCAAAGACACTGTAGCCAAACTTCATTGGGGAGACAATATATCAATTTTTGGGGGGTCACCATTATCTTCATCATTATAAACAGCATATTCATTCCAACATTAAGCTACCAGTGCCATACATGGACAATATCTAAAGCTCATGTGACCAAAATCAGCACTTGCGAGATGAGATGCCTGAGAAAAGCTGCCAACCTAACCATCCAAGATCGAGTGAATAACATTATCAGTCAATTTGTAGGATTGACACCTTGTACTAGATTTATCGAGAAACATCAGCGAAGTGGTTTGGCCATCTCATTAGAATGCAACAACATCAAATACCATCACAGTCAATACATCATGTATTTTTTCCTGTCTTAACACACATCACTCAGAAGGAGACAGTCATAATTTTTTGGTCACATTATGTAAAACTTCTCTTCTACAAGAAATAAATATCTAAGCCTCAGTTTAGGATAAATTTAAACAGACAGCAAAACTGGAACGTTAAAGGATTTTTAGATTTGGAACATATAATGGCTGAGGCATATTGAGAGAACGTCAGATGACAGAGAGGTTAAAAACTGTATACACACAGACCATGAGGCAGACAATGAAGAGATCATGTCCAGGCAAACCAGCAAACATCTGGCGTCACCAGCTAAAAAGAGAAGGCCAGCCAGAGAAATTATTGGAGGGGGGTGATATCTGCAGCAATGAACCTTAAGGGCTCGGAATGCTGAAGAAGAAGAAGAAGATTATGCAAAGGAAACTGGAACATGCTGTGTCCACTGAATTGAATTGTCGAAAGACAGAGGAAGACGACAGCAGAAGAGCCTTGAAACTGGAGTGGTTTCAGTACCTAAACTGATACATGCTGCTTGAGATAAACTTTTTTGCTGGAGATATTTGCAGGTTGTGGAGAGGCATGATCACCTGTGCCAGTCAGCAGCACTTGATGATGATGATGAATCCAGAGGCTTATGTAGGACCTGCAGCTGACATGGGAGATCATAGAGGCAACCCATCTGATGGTCTGACCTGAGCATGAGTTTACAGAGGCAACCCATCTGATGGTCTGACCTGAGCATGAGTTCACAGAGGCAACCCATCTGATGGTATGACCTGAGCATACAAGTTCATGGAGGCAACCTATCTGATGGTCTGACCTGAGCATGAGCTCACAGAGGCAACCCATCTGATGGTCTGACCTGAGCATGAGTTCACAGAGGCAACCCATCTGATGGTCTGACCTGAGCATGAGTTCACAAAGTCAGCCCATCTGATGGTCTGACCTGAGCATGAGTTCACAGAGGCAACCCATCTGATGGTCTGACCTGAGCATGAGTTCACAGAGGCAACCCACCTGATGGTATGACCTGAGCATACGAGTTCATGGAGGCAACCCATCTGATGGTCTGACCTGAGCATGAGTTCACAGAGGCAACCCATCTGATGGTCTGACCTGAGCATGAGTTCACAGAGGCAACCCATCTGATGGTCTGACCTGAGCATATGAGTTCACAGAGGCAACCCATCTGATGGTCTGACCTGAGCTTGAGTTCATAGAGGCAACCCATCTGATGGTCTGACCTGAGCTTGAGTTCATAGAGGCAACCCATCTGATGGTCTGACCTGAGCTTGAGTTCATAGAGGCAACCCATCTGATGGTCTGACCTGAGCATGAGTTCATAGAGGCAACCCATCTGATGGTCTGACCTGAGCATATGAGTTCACAAAGGCAACCCATCTGATGGTCTGACCTGAGCATGAGTTCACAGAGGCAACCCATCTGATGGTCTGACCTGAGCATATGAGTTCACAGAGGCAACCCATTTGATGGTCTGACCTGAGCATACGAGTTCATGGAGGCAACCCATCTGATGGTCTGACCTGAGCATGAGTTCACAGAGGCAACCCATCTGATGGTCTGACCTGAGCATGAGTTCACAGAGGCAACCCATCTGATGGTCTGACCTGAGCATATGAGTTCACAAAGTCAACCCATCTGATGGTCTGACCTGAGCATGAGTTCACAGAGGCAACCCATCTGATGATCTGACCTGAGCATATGAGTTCACAGAGGCAACCCATCTGATGGTCTGACCTGGGCATACGAGTTCATGGAGGCAACCCATCTGATGGTCTGACCTGAGCATGAGTTCACAGAGGCAACCCATCTGATGGTCTGACCTGAGCATGAGTTCACAGAGGCAACCCATCTGATGGTCTGACCTGAGCATGAGCTCACAGAGGCAACCCATCTGATGGTCTGACCTGAGCATATGAGTTCACAGAGGCAACCCATCTGATGGTATGACCTGAGCATATGGGTTCACAGAGGCAACCCACCTGATGGTCTGACCTGAGCATACAAGTTCACAGGGGCAACCCATCTGATGGTCTGACCTGAGCATACAAAATTAAAAAGAAAGAATCCAGAGGCTAGCCTTTTCAGTGAATTACTTGAAGTGTTTGTGATTTTACTAATCAAAAAGCAAGCCCATTTAGTCATCAAAATGCACCAATATATTCAGCCTGAAATCTACCTATGTTGCTTTTGATTTACCAGTAACATTTATCACTTTACAGATGTACATACCTACTCACCAATATATATTTGTATCAACCACATACTTTTCCATCAACATATTTAACCACACATCCCCAGTGTATCCATTCACCAATATACCCATTTTTACAGGCACTCATTCACACACCAGTCACTAATTTACCCATTTGTCTATGTACTTATTCACACACGAATACATTTATCCATTAACTAATTTACCCCTTTGTCTATGTACTCATTCACACACGAATACATTTATCCGTTAACTAATTTACCCCTTTGTCTATGTACTTATTCACACACGAATACATTTATCCGTTAACTAATTTACCCATTTGTCTATGTACTTATTCACACACGAATACATTTATCCGTTAACTAATTTACCCCTTTGTCTATGTACTTATTCACACACGAATACATTTATCCGTTAACTAATTTACCCATTTGTCTATGTATTCATTCACACACGAATACATTTATCCGTTAACTAATTTACCCCTTTGTCTATGTACTTATTCACACACGAATACATTTATCCGTTAACTAATTTACCCATTTGTCTATGTATTCATTCACACACGGATACATTTCTCCGTTAACTAATTTACCCATTTGTCTATGTACTCATTCACACACGAATACATTTATCCGTTAACTAATTTACCCATTTGTCCATGTATTCATTCACACACGAATACATTTATCCGTTAACTAATTTACCCATTTGTCTATGTACTCATTCACACACAAATATATTTGTCCGTTAACTAATTTACCCATTTGTCTATGTACTCATTCACACACGAATACATTTATCCGTTCACTAATTTACCCATTTGTCTATGTACTCATTCACACACGAATACATTTATCCAATCCATAATTTACTCATTTGTCTTATGCATTCATTCACGTATTAAAATCTGCCCATTTATCACTCTACTCCTTTGTCTTTTTTCTCATTCATACATTACAATTTATCAATTCACAGACACCGTATGTCCCCAAGTATAAGACGCACATTATTTTTCAAAAACATGGGGTCTAAAAACAGTGCTCATCTTATACAAATTTGTAATCACAAAATTTCATTCTCCCCAAAAACAGGGTGCGCTTTACTCACGAGATAGTTTTATATCTGGGGAAATATGGTACATCCATTAGTTGAGGCACTCATTCATACATAGTATCCAGTCAACAAACAAATGCAGTCAAAAAAATGCACAAAATGTCACAGCTGTTTCCCCCTGACTCTCATACAACCCTATGCTAAAGATCTTGAGAAAAACATCACTTTCGCTACCTGTGAAATCCTCTACTGAAAAGTTCTGATCAAAGATCAAATTCTTCATGGTCACTACCTTCCAGAAACTGTGCTGTGACACTTCTTGTATGGTCAACAAAACCAATCAACAATTTGTCTGCTTCACCCCATGAAAACATTCATGGGGGGGGGAATATAGAGATCAAAGTTCAAACAACACTTCCTCCTGAGTCCAAACTATTTCCTTACAGCTATCCCATCATTCCTTTAGAAGAAAACCTGTGACTGGTCAGCATTTAAAGCTGTCTATTATTAGTACACAATCTCTGATAGCCAGAATCAAACAAGCAGGCACTGAGCACCTGCATGTGGACCACACTCTCGGTACTTCCAGGGTCAAAGGGTAGCGAGCGACAGAGAGGCATTAAAAAGCTAACTACTGCCATTGCCGTTGCTGTTACGATGTTCCAGGGGGTTTCGTAGACTCTCCATGCTGGGCGACCCTGGGATGTCGGAGCCATACAACTTGCTGGCTTTCTTGTTCATCATGGACATGATCTGAGTGGACAGGTTGAAGCCTTGAATGATCTCATCCTTCCACTGGTTGATTAATACCTTGTCCTGGCACACAGACAGACAAATGCACATAAATAAATATTTGTGTCCATTTAAACTGTATATATGACAAATAAACTTTATATTAAAGTGGAGACCGGTGTGAGAAAGGTGGAGACAGGTGAGAGTAAGGCGAAGACAGGTATGAGAAAGGTGGAGACAGGTATGAGAAAAGTAGAGACAGGTATAAGAAAGTGGAGACATATGAGAAAGGTAGAGACAGGTGTGAGTAAGGTGAAGACAGGTATGAGAAAGGTATTGACATATATGAGAAAGGCGAAGACAGGTATGAGAAAGGTATTGACATATATGAGAAAGGCGAAGACAGGTATGAGAAAGGTATTGACATATATGAGAAAGGCGAAGACAGGTATGAGAAAGGTATTGACATATATGAGAAAGGTGGAGACAGGTGTGAGTAAGGCGAAGACAGGTACGAGAAAGGTGGAGACTGGTATGAGAAAGGTGGAGACAGATATGAGAAAGGTGGAGACAGGTATGAGAAAGGTAGAGACATATATGAGAAAGGTGGAGACAGGTATGAGAAAGGTGGAGACAGGTATGAGAAAGGTGGAGACAGGTATGAGAAAGGTAGAGACAGGTATGAGAAAGGTGGAGACAGGTATGAGAAAGGTGGAGACAGGTATGAGAAAGGTAGAGACAGGTATGAGAAAGGTGGAGACAGGTATGCTCCCAGCAGAGTGGCACGCATCGCTTTAGAGGTCCAGAGTAGTTAAGAGTCCACTGGATATTTTCTCCAGGGTAGGCAGGGGTGTTGGAAAATGAACAGCCAGATAGACTGGCTGGTTCTGCACCACTTGGTGGTCAACTGATGTACAACAAGCTGGTTGTGGTCAAGGTCTTTTGAAAACAATGTAAGGCACAATTAGATTCAGACGTTCTGAAGAGAATAATGCAACAGGGAGTGACCAGAGGATCTGGCTGACCCCTCTACTCAGAGGATACGCAAGCCGGACACACAGGCAGACCGCTACAGGTACCATCGCAGTTAGGGCTCTTTACTGGTTGCTCAAGATGGGGGGGGGAGGGTGGGGGGCCTACCACAAATGGGAATGCCCGAGTACTGTGATGTTGGTTTATGAAACTCAACACAACTTTACTCATACATAATATAAACTGTATACTTACAAACAAATTCAGGTATAAATACATTTATAAAAGATTGCCCAGGCGAAATTCTAACTTTCTCAGTCGTTAAGTCGTTAAGTCACCGTTTCAACATCACTGCAGACAAGCGGCACCCACAACTGCTGCGTTCCTGCGCTAGTGGAAATCACACAAAATGTCCGCCACTGTCCAAGTGGAAAACCAGTGGAAAAACTGTCAGTCCCAGCTGAATCTAAAGTCACTAAGTTTGCACATGCAATATTAATTCATAAGGCAGATGTGCCATCACTAAATGTCCTAAACCAGAATTGCAGCTCACTGTTGATGCAAGCAGTCAATTACAAAAGCAGGCACTTTACATGCCATACTGCATAAGTACACTGCATTCTCAGTGGCAGTGGTAAGCCAGTGATCTGCCATATTAGACCAGAAGTCACTAACATTCTCAGTGGTAAGCCAGTGATCTGCCATATTAGACAAGAAGTCACTAACATTCTCAGTGGCAACGGTAAGCCAGTGATCTGCCATATTAGACCAGAAGTCACTAACATTCTCAGTGGCAACGGTAAGCCAGTGATCTGCCATATTAGACAAGAAGTCACTAACATTCTCAGCAGTAAGCCAGAGATCTGCCATATTAGACCAGAAGTCACTAACATTCTCAGTGGCAACGGTAAGCCAGTGATCTGCCATATTAGACAAGAAGTCACTAACATTCTCAGTGGCAACGGTAAGCCAGTGATCTGCCATATTAGACAAGAAGTCACTAACATTCTCAGCAGTAAGCCAGTGATCTGCCATATTAGACCAGAAGTCACTAACATTCTCAGTGGCAACGGTAAGCCAGTGATCTGCCATATTAGACCAGAAGTCACTAACATTCTCAGCAGTAAGCCAGTGATCTGCCATATTAGACCAGAAGTCACTAACATTCTCAGCGGTAAGCCAGTGATCTGCCATATTAGACCAGAAGTCACTAACATTCTCAGCAGTAAGCCAGTGATCTGCCATATTAGACAAGAAGTCACTAACATTCTCAGCGGTAAGCCAGTGATCTGCCATATTAGACCAGAAGTCACTAACATTCTCAGCAGTAAGCCAGTGATCTGCCATATTAGACCAGAAGTCACTAACATTCTCAGCGGTAAGCCAGTGATCTGCCATATTAGACAAGAAGTCACTAACATTCTCAGCAGTAAGCCAGTGATCTGCCATATTAGACAAGAAGTCACTAACATTCTCAGCGGTAAGCCAGTGATCTGCCATATTAGACCAGAAGTTACTAACATTTTCAGTGGTAAGCCAGTGATCTGTCATATTAGACCAGAAGTTACTAACATTTTCAGTGGTAAGCCAGTGATCTGCCATATTAGACCAGAAGTTACTAACATTCTCAGCGGTAAGCCAGTGATCTGCCATATTAGACCAGAAGTTACTAACATTCTCAGTGGCAACGGTAAGCCAGTGATCTGCCATATTAGACAAGAAGTCACTAACATTCTCAGTGGCAATGGTAAGCCAGCGATCTGCCATATTAGACAAGAAGTCACTAACATTCTCAGTGGCAATGGTAAGCCAGCGATCTGCCATATTAGACAAGAAGTCACTAACATTCTCAGCGGTAAGCCAGTGATCTGCCATCTCAGACAAGAAGTCACTAACATTCTTCATCTTCTGTTTGCAAGAAGAAGAAAAACAGAAAGAAAGAAGTGACCATATGATCTCCTTCTTCCACCTTTCGAACCCCAGTGGAGCATAGACTCTCAATCAACTCCTGCCAAGTAGTTATATCCTTTGCTATCGCATACAGCTCTCCCCATGTCCTCCCCATCTTTATAACTTAATTCTCCAGCTCCCTTCTCCATGTGGTTTTTGGTCTTCCTTTATTCCTATGCCCCTGTGGGTTCCAGTACAAAGATATGGCAGACCAGCAAGAAGACTTGTGGACAGGAAGACAGAAAAGTGTGACAACTTACGGGCGAGGTGATGATGATGCAAAGATATGGCAGACCAGCAAGAAGACAAGTGGACAGGAAGACATAAAAGTGTGACAACTTACGGGTGAGGTTGTGATGATGCAAAGATATGGCAGACCAGCTAGAAGACAAGTGGACATGAAGACAGAAAAGTGTGACAACTTACGGGCGAGGTGATGATGATTTTATCTGCCTTAAGGTTGAGAACAATGCAGTGCTCCATTTTCTGATGTCTCTGAAACTCCGGCACCACTTCCTTGATGTCCAGCATTGAGTACAACTGTCGGACAACAACAAAATCATCATTATTATCCTCGTCGTCATCCTTATCATTATCATTATTTTATTATATTATGACATAATTCGCCACATAAGGGTCCCAATCAATTCCACCATTCCTTTGCAATCATTTCTATATCAGTCCAACAGCTGATTCACGACAATTCACGCCCAGGTGATGTGATTATCTATACAGACGGTTCGGTGTTAAGAGGAAAGAGAAGTGCCTGGGGGTTCGTAGCGAAAGCTTTAGTGCAAGACAGCCTAGCAAATGGCATCACAACATCTAGCATGAGAATGGAGGTGGAGGCGGTAACTGCACCTCTCCGGTGGCTAGAGAACAAGATGCATACACATGTTTTAATTGTAACAGACTCTGAAAGAATGCTGAGAATGAAGACAGGGATGCAACGAGCAAAGTGGCAAACTTCAGTGGAAAGGTCACAGGTAGTGAGCAAACTTTTCTCTACTACTACATTCTTTTCTTTTCTCTAGGCTATGCCGGCATAGAAGGTAATGAACAGGCAGACTTGGTCAAGTATTATAACTGTTTTTCTTTTAACAACAACAAAAACACACTAAGAACTTGTGTTATTATTGTGTTATTATTTCCACTCTATGGGTTCAAATCAGTGTACACACTAAAGGAATCAGTGTACACACTAAAGGGATCAGTGTACACATCAAAAGGGATCAGTGTACACACTAAAGGAATCAGTGTACACACTAAAGGGATCAGTGTACACACTAAAGGGATCAGTGTACACACTAAAGGAATCAGTGTACACACTAAAGGGATCAGTGTACACACTAAAGGAATCAGTGTACACACTAAAGGGATCAGTGTACACACAAAAGGGATCCGTGTACACACTAAAGGGATCAGTGTACACATTAAAAGCGATCAGTGTACACACTAAAGGAATCAGTATCTGGAACTTAGAGAACGCAGTGCCTTCTCTGTCGTCTTTAAAAAGGCAGCAAGAGTTGCACATTTTGGCACAATACATCCATACCAGCAACAATCTTTATCTGTTAGCTGCCTTTTATGACATGCCTGTTAGGGTAGCAGTGGATATGTTCACCCCCCCCCCCCCCCACACCCCCTCCAAGGGGCTCAAGAACTCACCCATGAAAAATGCAGTTTCATAATTCCAACATGTCAAGTTTAATTCAGCTGTGGGCCATCTGGCAGCAGACCACTTTTACTTTCCAGCTGGTGACCACAAGCGTAGGTAGCCTGTCTGCTACCTCTCCACTGCCATCTTTGCTGCTGTTAATGAAGGAAATCTTGTACTGATGATAGTAATGACCCCCCCCCCTCCCCCAATGCTGAACACAAACAAACTGACCTCGACACCTTTGCCCCTTGGCACTGTCCCATCTCTGGCTTTCTGGTAGAACTCCAGCCGATTGGGGTAGAGCTTCAGATGTTTCTTTGTCCAGGACTGGTTGAAGGGTCCACCCAGCTTCAGAACCTCACCCTCCACGATGCAGTCGGTAGGTCCAGCTGGGGTCCAACAAGTTGGGAGGAAACAAGAAACACAAGAGAGATAACATCCAAGCAAAGATAACACAAAAGAGACAACATCCAAGCAAAAATAACACTTCAGGAGATAACATTCAAGCAAATATAACACTTCACATAATTGTACATATAATAAACAAACACACAATGTATTGATAGGCACTCACAGAAAGAATTAGAAAGACAGAGACCCTTTCTACTTCTTCTTCTTTACCCTAGTCCTTATTTTGCCTTTCAGCATTGGGTTTTGAACAGGTATCATGTGAAAACCTTGGTGTGTGCTAAACAGATGCTAGTATCCAAGGCCTCAGCCATTCCATTCTTAGGAAACAAAAACAGTCATATACAGAGGTTCTGCAAAGACTAGAAAAAAAAAGATAATTACTAAATAAAATGAAAAAAGAGACAACTGAAATACTTCGGCCATTTTAAAAGATATAACAACTTGAAAACCATATTGGAGGGGAAGGTCGAGGGCAAGAGAGCAAGAGGTGGGTAGTGATACAAGTGGGAGGACAGCATCAAGAGATGGACTGGCAGTAGTCTGAGAGAGTGTACAAGCAGGACAAGAGACAGGGCGAGATGGAGATCCACTGCAGCCAACCTTGACTTTAGAGACAGCGCCTGACTGATTGATCTGATGATTCCATCCCTTGTTTGTGGGCACACTGTGTGACACAAGCAGCTGGGGTATATATAACAGATGGAGCAACAAGAAACACTGAGATCAGATCGACAACAATCCAAGCACAGCAACATTCCCGGTTTTTACAAAAACAAAAACAAAAACAGAAAAGGATTTCTCTCACGTCAATGCTGCATCAGGTGTATGGTGCTGAATTCATTGTCAATAGACCAATAAGCACTTGATGGGTGATGAGGTGATGTATTAACATCACGCCGGCCACCTTTACTTCCCAAAATACATTTTTGATACACATTTTAGGCTACATTAGTCTGAGAGCCTGTCTTTTTTAAAAATTTGTTTAATGTGGATTCAAAACAACGCTTCGTAATGCCGGGATGCCGGGTTCGATCCCAGGTGCGGGCCATGCGCCTTGCGTTGTTTTCGACAGTGGTATCAAGAAAGTTGACCGTCCAGAAAGCAATGGCAAACTACTGGACGTAAATTTGCCTAGAAAAACCACACAACAGCCAGGGGCTGTTGGGGTTGGCTCTGCAACGTTCTGTAAAGGATACGTAACTAACCTAGGATTCGAACCTAATACTTTCATGGCTCATACATTCCATGAGCTTTTGGCGATTCCATGCCCTTTCTAAATCTAATTAACTCTCCTGAGTAATGTCCTATCTAACTCTAAGTAACGTTGCTGTCTATGTAATCTCCGATCTAGGTAATTCTCCTGTCTAAGTAATGACCTATCTACATCTAAGTGATAGTCCTGACTATGTAGTAACATAACATATCATGACCCTTGACCCATTAGGGCCTTAGAAGTGTATTGATGGAAGCACTAGAATATAAAACCCGCTTTCTTTTCTCCCTCTTCCGCTTGATGTATAAGTGTATGATAACTTAGTCCTGTCCATTTGATGCTGTCTTTTCAGGTTAAGTACAGTCTTTGCAATCGAATCATGTCTAACCACGTGACCAAACCAAGCTAACTTGCAACGTTTTTTTTTCTGACATTTTTATAAGTTTTGAGTTCTAAAATGTAATAAATAATGCTGATGTCTAAGTAATGTCCTGCCTAAATCTAAGTAATGCTTCAGTCAAAATCTAAGTAATTGTCCTATCTAAATGTAAATAATGCTCCTGTCTAAATCTAAGTAATGCTCCTGTCTAAATCTAATTAATGCTCGTCTAAATCTAATTAATGTTCCAGTCTAAATCTAAAAAATGCTCCTGTCTAAATCTAAGTAATGCTCCTGTCTAAATCTAAGTAATGCTCCAGTTTAAATCTAATTAATGCTCCAGTCTAAATCTAATTAATGCTTCAATCTAAATCTAATTAATGCTCCTGTCTAAATCTAAGTAATGCTCCTGTCTAAATCTAAGTAATGCTTTAGTTTAAATCTAAGAAATTGTCCTATCTAAATGTAAATAATGCTTCTGTCTAAATCTAAGTAATAAAAAAAAAATTAAAGTTCCCTTTTCACGCCTTTCGGCGCATCGGGCATATGGGCAGAGCGTCCCATATTTTTACAGACCATCAGCACTCTGTGGGTAATGTGGTCAGCATTACGCCGGCTGTCTTTACTTTCCCAGGACAGCCCATCCTGGTACCCATTTTAGGCTGGGTCGACCTGCGACGTCCCATACCACAACAAAAATCCACGCAACCTGCAGTGGGTTTCGATCGCGGTATGCTGGCTTACGAGTCGGACTCACAACGCCTTAGCCACGGACGCCGCTAATCTAAGTAATGCTCCTGTCTAAATCTAATTAATGCTCCAGTCTAAATCTAATTAATGCTCCAGTCTAAATCTAATTAATGCTCCTGTCTAAATCTAAGTAATGCTCCAGTCTAAATCTAATTAATGCTCCAGTCTAAATCTAATTAATGCTCCAGTCTAAATCTAATTAATGCTCCTGTCTAAATCTAAGTAATGCTCCTGTCTAAATCTAAGTAATGCTCCAGTCTAAATCTAATTATTGCTCTAGTCTAAATCTAATTAATGCTCCAGTCTGAATCTAATTAATGCTCCTGTCTAAATCTAAGTAATGCTCCTGTCTAAATCTAAGTAATGCTCCTGTCTAAATCTAAGTAATGCTCCAGTCTAAATCTAATTAATGCTCCAGTCTAAATCTAATTAATGCTCCAGTCTAAATCTAAGTAATGCTCCTGTCTAAATCTAAGTAATGCTCCAGTCTAAATCTAATTAATGCTCCAGTCTAAATCTAATTAATGCTCCAGTCTAAATCTAATTAATGCTCCTGTCTAAATCTAAGTAATGCTCCAGTCTAAATCTAATTAATGCTCCAGTCTAAATCTAATTAATGCTCCTGTCTAAATCTAAGTAATGCTCCTGTCTAAATCTAATTAATGCTCCAGTCTAAATCTAATTAATGCTCCTGTCTAAATCTAAGTAATAAGAAAAAAAGTAAAGATCCCTTTACACGTCTTTAGGCGCATCGGGCATAAGGGAAGAGCACCCATATTTTTACAGACCAATCGGCACTCGGTGGGTAATGTGGTCAGCATTACGCCGACCGTCTTTACTTTCCCAGGACAGCCCATCCTGGTACCCATTTGAGGCTGGGTCGACCTGCGACGTCCCATACCACGATAAAAATCCACGCAGCCCACGCAGGTTTCGATCGCGGTACGTTGGATTACGAGTCGGACTCGCAACGCCTTAGCCACGGACGCCGCTGCTTCTGCAAAAATCTAATTAATGCTCCGGTCTATACCTTATTAATTGCTTCTATCTAAATCTAAGTCATGCTCCTGTCTAAATCTAAGTAATGCTCCTGTCTAAATAGAGGTAAAGTTAAAGGCTAAGCAATGTTTTCAAGTTCTAGTAGGACAGCCTCCTGTCCACACTTTACTTAATCATCAGAGAACACAACCTAAAGCAACACACAACAACAGACAGACCAGGGACCCACCTAAATTCAACTCATCTGCCTTTGGCTTCTGCTTGCGCTTCTGCTCCAGCTTGTCAGTGTCAGAGTTGATGGTTTCGAACACAGTCTCTGCCACCTCATGCTGCCACCGCTCGGAGACCACCAGCGGGAAGTTTTTGTACAGGTCCTGGTCAGACTCTGACAGCTAGGCCAGGTAGAGACAATATGTCAATAATTCGTTTACAGGAACAAACAAACTTTTTTTTAACAGAGTCACAATTCTCCGAAGTCAGAACACATCTGCCTGAGAGGCGAGGAACCAACAGTCTGCACACAAGAAACCAGATCTGTAAAACGAAGGTACATGCAAAACCCAAGTTCTAGAACAAAACTAAAGTCCAGAAATAGATGAACAACCAGAATTTTTTGCCAGAGTTTACAGCCAGTGAATGCTAAAAAGATGATAGGTGACAAATTGGAAAAAGAAAATCAGTGTAAGGATGCCCCCCCCCCCCCCCCCCCATTTGGAGGAGGGGGCAGACCCCTAAGAAGCATACTGTAAAAGGTGACTAATTAAGAGTTTCCTGACATTAGAAATGTTGGGATGAAAGACGCAAATATCGCAGCCTAGCTATAAACCACAATATACACTGCCAACCATCTTTGTAAGGGTGAATGCAGAAGATGAAAGGATGACCAACACAACACATCGTGGACTATTGGAAGCATGTGCTATACAATCTGATAGGTATACATCCTCATTGTGGGGACAGCCACCCTAGAGAGAGAGGGGGGGGGGGGGGGGAGAGAGAGAGAGAGAGAGAGAGAGAGAGAGAGAGAGAGAAAGAAAAAAAGAATGTGAATGAGTAAGTGAGTGTGTGGGTGTGTGCGTGTGTGTGGAAGGGACATGGAAAGGGGAGTAAGAAAAGACACAGTGCCCCTTATCAAGCAAGCTGTGAAAGGCAGCAATTAATCAAGGATTTGCTGAAATCTGATCTCAAGGTTAGTTGCGTAAACTTTACAGGACGTTGCAGAACCAACCCCAACAGCCCCTGGCTGTTGTGTGGTTTTTCTAGGCAAATTTACGTTCAATAGTTTGCCACTGCTTTCTGGACGGTCGGCTTTCTTGATACCACTGTCGAAATCAATACAAGGCCCATCCATGGCCTGCAGCTGGGATCGAACCCGGCATCAATAAGCTTTCGCATCGACTTAGCCACAGAGCTGACGAAATTGATCTAGTGGACCGAAATATGCAGGTATCACAGCCTAGCTGTAAATCCCAACACAACCTTCCAACTGCCTTTTCAGGGCAAACAGAAGAAGAAGAGAGGCACACACAATATGATAGGCCATCTAGAGTCACCCAGCAACAAAAGCCAACCTCTCCTTGACTGCCCTGGCGTCTTACTCATCAAAAGAACTAACATAAGTACTTCAAACAATTCAGAAGAGGCAGATGTGCTATGCTGATCTACAGAGACGGGTCCACTGTACAAGGACACAAGAGTGGTATGGGCAGTCACAGCTGGCTCTGCTGGCAGAACAGTCCATGAAGCCAGCGGTGCCTTCTGTATGACTACCAGCAGCATGACGATGGAGGTGATGGCGGTGACACAGGCTTTCATGTGGCTAGAATCACAAGACTATCCCCATGTGTGTCTGCTGGGTGATCTATGGCTGGCCTCAGAATTGCCCTGACATTGTTAATGCCCTTGGAGAGATCAGAGGATTTTGGGAGCCCTGTCACAACACTGCTAAGAATATGTGAACTGTCAGCAAAGATCGGCACAGCCAAGCATGAGAGGCACACTGGACACACAATTACCCTTATTAACCAACCCAGGACTGGCATCATTAACCTCAAGACACTGATGAATATGCTGAAGGGGGAACTGAGCACTTACAGGCATGTCCGGAGTGCTGAAAAGAAAACCTAACACATGGCCCATAGGTAATCAAGAATCACGCAGCAAACAAATGCCAACCTTACCTTGATTCCCTTGGTGTCTTCCTCATCGAAGGAACCAATATCAAAAGCGTCTGCAGCATTGACCTCACCCTTGGGTGGAATCAGCGGAGGAGTGTATTTCTGCAGGTACACTTGTACCCAGTCGATGCCTTTGAAGAATGGGTGGTCTTTGACTTCTTGAGCTCTGTGTTATAAACAAATAGTTGAATTTCAATCATGTTTATGTGAGATGTTAGATGTTACAGAAATGTTTGTATAAAATATTGGATGTTATAGAAGTGTTTGTATGAAATGCTGGATGTTACAGTAGTACTGTTTGTATGAGATGGATGTTACAGAAATGTTTGTTTGAGATATCTAATGTTACAGAAATGTTTTTATGAGATATTGGATTTTAAAGAAATGTTTATAAAAGGTGTTACATGTTAAAGAAATGTTTGCATGAGATTGCTGGACATTATATAAATGTTTATCTGAGATGTTGGATGCTACAGGGATGTCTATATGAGATGTTGGATCTTAAAAAAGATTTACATGAGACAGCGAATGTTAATCCTGTTTATGCAATATGCTGGATGTTAAACATGTTTAAATGAGATGTTTCACATTATTGTAATGGCTGTAAAGATGTCAGATGTTACAGTAATGTGGATGTGATATGTTGAAGTTAAAATCATGTTTATGTGAGATTTTGAACATTACTGTAATGGTTACATGAAATGTTGGTTGTTTCAGAAATGTTTTTGTGAGATTTTGGATATTATACTCATGTTTGTGTGAGATGTTCAACGTTACAATCATGTTTATATGAGATGTTGAATATTACTTTAATGGTTGTATGAGATGTTGGTTGTTTCAGTAATGTTTAAGTGAGATGTTGAATATTACTTTAATGGTTGTATGAGATGTTGGTTGTTTCAGTAATGTTTATGTGAGATGCTTTATGTTACATTAATATCAGTGTAACATATACTGTGTGCTGTAGTAGTATCAGTGTGAGATGTTGGATGTAGCCATGTTTCTGTGCCATGTTGGATGTTTTAATAAATCCTGTGTCATCTCCACAATAAAGGTTGGCCGCACTGCACTAGCTGTTGTTTTGGGGAATTTTACGAATGATGTTGGATAATACTGTCTCTTTATATGAGATGTTGGATATGTCACATGTATAAGATGTTGGTTATGTCACTTATATATATGGTTATATTTTATGAGATGGTGGACATGTCACTTTTATATGAGATGGTGGACATGTCTCTTTTATATAAGATGCTGGATATGTCACTTTTATGTGAGATGTTGGATATGCCACTTTTATGAGATGTTGGTTATGTCACTTTTATATAAGATGTTGGTTATGTCACTTTTATATAAGATGTTGGGTATGTCACTTTTATATGAGATGTTGGATATGTTACTTTTATTTGAGATGCTGGATGAGTCATTTTTATTTGAAATGTTGGATATGTCATTTTTATATAAGACGAGGGATATAACTATTATGTCTATATGAGACATGGTAAAGACAGAATATCTATAGAAATATAGTTTACATACCCGCTTCCTAAACATCCAAGCCTATCCTCCACATCCCTTTGTAGCAGTCCCTCGAGTAAACTTTTCATTTCTACTGACATTGTGTCCGGTAAGTCTACGTTCTGAAACCAAACAAATATTTCACATGACTCAACACTGTGTTATCTTCTTCTTCTTCGCGTTCACCAGCTGTACACTCTGGCGGAAAGTTCTGGTTGCTCGTCCACTACTGAACTGCAGTCATGCTCCAGAGCCTGAGTGTTGCGTGTGCATCAGTTTTACAGATCTCATTCTCTTGAATACAGACTGCTGGTTCCTTGCCTCTCCGGTAGATGCACTCCGACTTCAAAGGAAGCTCCCCAATAAGTCGACTCTTACGACATGCTTTTGGGGAGGCAGTGGGTCTATTCTTGTTTTCCCCACAATGGGGCCCCGGAACCCACACGGGGGACACTGTGTTATATAAATGAATGAATGATTGATTGAATGAATGAATGAATGAATAATATAATGAATGAATGAATGAAGAACTGACACCACTGCCTTCGGGATATTCCAACATGAGCTCCGTCCCTCTCTTTAATAGCCAACGAAGAGTCCACGCGCTAATAGGACCAGTTGTTTCATATCTGGTTTGCAATCCATAGGGGAATGTTTAGAGCATCAGAGGAAGTGGTTGAATGGAGGAGATGAAAGCAGCTGAACTTACCTAGAACGTAGAACACAGAGAGCTATGGATAACTATGGCTATCTTCTTCTTCTTCCTCTTTTCTCCACTCCTGGAATGCCTGGCAGCATCGGGGCAGGAACAGATCTCTGCAACGGGCCCTGTTTTCACTTTGGAAATATTAATTTTCAGGGTCTTCAATATTTATGCGGCCCCTCTTGTGTTTAGTTGACCTCTGGCTCTGTTACCGCTGTATCTGTACAACACTGCTCTCTGTGGTTCCCAGTCTGTTGCCAATCTTGTTTCATGGTCATACCATTTGGTCTGTTGTCTAGCAATAAAGCTGGGTATTGCTTCTGTGTCGACTTTCCTCCTGATATCATTGTTCTTAAGTCAATCTTTCCTTGTTACACCTAGCATAATATCACTGTTCTTAAGTCAATCTTTCCTTGTTACACCTAGCATAATATCATTGTTCTTAAGTCAATCTTTCCTTGTTACACCTAGCATAATATCATTGTTCTTAAGTCAATCTTTCCTTGTTACACCTAGCATAATATCATTGTTCTTAAGTCAATCTTTCCTTGTTACACCTAGCATAATATCACTGTTCTTAAGTCAATCTTTCCTTGTTACACCTAGCATAATATCATTGTTCTTAAGTCAATCTTTCCTTGTTACACCTAGCATAATATCACTGTTCTTAAGTCAATCTTTCCTTGTTACACCTAGCATAATATCACTGTTTCTTAAGTCAATCTTTCCTTGTTACACCTAGCATAATATCACTGTTCTTAAGTCAATCTTTCCTTGTTACACCTAGCATAATATCATTGTTCTTAAGTCAATCTTTCCTTGTTACACCTAGCATAATATCACTGTTCTTAAGTCAATCTTTCCTTGTTACACCTAGCATAATATCATTGTTCTTAAGTCAATCTTTCCTTGTTACACCTAGCATAATATCATTGTTCTTAAGTCAATCTTTCCTTGTTACACCTAGCATAATATCATTGTTCTTAAGTCAATCTTTCCTTGTTACACCTAGCATAATATCATTGTTCTTTAGTCAATCTTTCCTTGTTACACCTAGCATAATATCATTGTTCTTTAGTCAATCTTTCCTTGTTACACCTAGCATAATATCACTGTTCTTAAGTCAATCTTTCCTTGTTACACCTAGCATAATATCATTGTTCTTAAGTCAATCTTTCCTTGTTACACCTAGCATAATATCATTGTTCTTTAGTCAATCTTTCCTTGTTACACCTAGCATAATATCACTGTTCTTAAGTCAATCTTTCCTTGTTACACCTAGCATAATATCATTGTTGTGAAGTCAATCTTTCCTTGTTACACCTAGCATAATATCATTGTTCTTAAGTCAATCTTTCCTTGTTACACCTAGCATAATATCATTGTTCTTTAGTCAATCTTTCCTTGTTACACCTAGCATAATATCATTGTTCTTAAGTCAATCTTTCCTTGTTACACCTAGCATAATATCATTGTTCTTAAGTCAATCTTTCCTTGTTACACCTAGCATAATATCATTGTTCTTTAGTCAATCTTTCCTTGTTACACCTAGCATAATATCATTGTTCTTAAGTCAATCTTTCCTTGTTACACCTAGCATAATATCATTGTTCTTAAGTCAATCTTTCCTTGTTACACCTAGCATAATATCATTGTTCTTAAGTCAATCTTTCCTTGTTACACCTAGCATAATATCATTGTTCTTAAGTCAATCTTTCCTTGTTACACCTAGCATAATATCATTGTTCTTTAGTCAATCTTTCCTTGTTACACCTAGCATAATATCATTGTTCTTAAGTCAATCTTTCCTTGTTACACCTAGCATAATATCACTGTTCTTAAGTCAATCTTTCCTTGTTACACCTAGCATAATATCATTGTTCTTAAGTCAATCTTTCCTTGTTACACCTAGCATAATATCATTGTTCTTTAGTCAATCTTTCCTTGTTACACCTAGCATAATATCACTGTTGTGAAGTCAATCTTTCCTTGTTACACCTAGCATAATATCACTGTTCTTAAGTCAATCTTTCCTTGTTACACCTAGCATAATATCATTGTTCTTTAGTCAATCTTTCCTTGTTACACCTAGCATAATATCACTGTTCTTAAGTCAATCTTTCCTTGTTACACCTAGCATAATATCATTGTTGTGAAGTCAATCTTTCCTTGTTACACCTAGCATAATATCATTGTTCTTAAGTCAATCTTTCCTTGTTACACCTAGCATAATATCATTGTTCTTTAGTCAATCTTTCCTTGTTACACCTAGCATAATATCACTGTTCTTAAGTCAATCTTTCCTTGTTACACCTAGCATAATATCACTGTTCTTAAGTCAATCTTTCCTTGTTACACCTAGCATAATATCATTGTTCTTTAGTCAATCTTTCCTTGTTACACCTAGCATAATATCATTGTTCTTAAGTCAATCTTTCCTTGTTACACCTAGCATAATATCACTGTTCTTAAGTCAATCTTTCCTTGTTACACCTAGCATAATATCACTGTTCTTAAGTCAATCTTTCCTTGTTACACCTAGCATAATATCATTGTTCTTAAGTCAATCTTTCCTTGTTACACCTAGCATAATATCATTGTTCTTAAGTCAATCTTTCCTTGTTACACCTAGCATAATATCATTGTTCTTAAGTCAATCTTTCCTTGTTACACCTAGCATAATATCATTGTTCTTAAGTCAATCTTTCCTTGTTACACCTAGCATAATATCATTGTTCTTAAGTCAATCTTTCCTTGTTACACCTAGCATAATATCACTGATCTTAAGTCAATCTTTCCTTGTTACACCTAGCATAATATCATTGTTCTTTAGTCAATCTTTCCTTGTTACACCTAGCATAATATCATTGTTCTTTAGTCAATCTTTCCTTGTTACACCTAGCATAATATCATTGTTCTTTAGTCAATCTTTCCTTGTTACACCTAGCATAATATCACTGTTCTTAAGTCAATCTTTCCTTGTTACACCTAGCATAATATCATTGTTCTTAAGTCAATCTTTCCTTGTTACACCTAGCATAATATCATTGTTCTTAAGTCAATCTTTCCTTGTTACACCTAGCATAATATCATTGTTCTTTAGTCAATCTTTCCTTGTTACACCTAGCATAATATCATTGTTCTTAAGTCAATCTTTCCTTGTTACACCTAGCATAATATCATTGTTCTTAAGTCAATCTTTCCTTGTTACACCTAGCATAATATCATTGTTCTTAAGTCAATCTTTCCTTGTTACACCTAGCATAATATCACTGTTCTTAAGTCAATCTTTCCTTGTTACACCTAGCATAATATCATTGTTCTTAAGTCAATCTTTCCTTGTTACACCTAGCATAATATCACTGTTCTTAAGTCAATCTTTCCTTGTTACACCTAGCATTGTTCTTAACTCTTTAAGGCCCAAGCAACCGTGTTAGCGTTGATTGAGAAGTTCTGTTTTGCCTAAACAACGCTGTCATCGTCGACCGTGTATCCTGTACATTTTGCTTCACACACGGCTCCGTACTTGTTTCTAATGTTCGGAAGTATGATTAAACTATTCAGGAAAAATCACTCTGCTGAAATCCTTTCAGCTACATTCCTATCAGAAACCACACGTGCATAATTTGATCAGATCCACAGCGAAAAATTTTTCAACAGTGCATCTTCTGAGTTTGTTTTTGAGTGCCATGCATACCAGTGTTCCCACCACAAGTACAGGTCGCAGAATGCGTCTTTCTGCAGCCGAAGCTCTGAAATTGTTTTAGTCAGATGTTTTGAATTCTGATAATGATAATAAAATTTAGATTTTTCGGAAAGTGATTCAGACAGGGCATTTTCACCAGCGAAGCTGAGTGATCAGCTGTTCTGAATCTAGCGATTCTGATGAGTTTATTTCACAGACAAGGTCCCATACTACCGTATTTATGGTGTAAGAGAAGGAAAGTGCTCTAAACAAAGAGATTGTACTATACTATGGCTAAGCTACATTGAAATCATTGCAGCTACAGTCTGTATATAACTGTACAAAGTAAATAGTAAATATTATGTGTGTAATGGCTCATTGTTTTCTCTGAAATTTTGCTCAGCACTAAGTGAGAACTAAGAGCCCCTGAGTGCTTTAAAACTAACCTAGAAACTTATCATAACTTTGGAATTGAACAAACTTTGAAGTTTTGTTCTCAAGTTTGGATATTCACTACTCTTGTGGCTGCAAAACCATGATAAGTGAAGAATTTGTTAATAAAATGTTGTTGTTGTGAAATTAACACCTGCTGAATTCTTCTTTCCTACTTATATAAACAAATTAAATATAAACTTATCATCAGATTCAAAATGTACATTCATTTCTCTTTAAAAAAATATATACTTTTATTAGGATTAGAAGTATATTACATTCTATATTGCCTTTCTTGTACAACCCCCCCCCCCCCCCCCCCCCCCCCCCCTTTCTGCCAGGGAAATTAATGTGGGCCAAGTCTGTCAAAATTCATGGGCCTGAAAGAGTTAAGTTGATCTTTCTTTGTTACACCTAGCATAATACGTAAACACAAAATTTCTGTCCAGACCATTTTGCTAATGCATGACTATCCACACAGCACAATATGAGACACGATGACGATGGTAGTCAAACAACAACAACAACGAGCTGGCACCCTGCCACAGCTGCCCCAAAGATGGACACTTACCATGGTCATGGTCATGCGGTCAATCTCATGTTTGTCCTTGGTCTTGTGTTGCCTGAATGGACTGTGACTATGAACAATGAAATCACCGCTATCAATATAACAACTACGTCACCTCTATCAAAATAACAACCAAATCACAAACCATCAATAGAACAATCAAATCACAACTTTCAATATAACAACCACACCAGAACTTTCAATAGAACAATCACATCACAACTATCAGTACAACAATCAAAATACAGCTATCAATATTACAATCAAATCAAAGCAATCAAAACTACAATCAAATATCAATATAACAATCAAATCATAAACTATCATTACAACAATAAAATCATAACTATCAATATAAAAATCAAAACATAGCTATCAATATAACAATAAATTCAAAACTATCCTAATGGCTTCTCTACAGTGAGGCAGGGACTGAAATGGTACATTTTCCTCTTTTGGTTTATAATAATACAGCTTTAGTGGCTTGTGTGCATGCCTGATGGAGCCGTTGTGGCTTGTGCATATGTGTGATGGAGCTAGATTAGTATGTCCGCTTGTTCTATGAAACAAAAGTTGCTGCACTACATTTTCTCACACACTGATATTATATCCTCCCACACAGTCACATTATCAGCACATCCTCCCACACAATCACATTATCATTACATCTTCCCTCACAATCACATTATCATATCTTCCCACACAATCACATTATCATTATATTTTCCTACACAATCACATTATATCTTCCCACACAATCACATTATCATTACATCTTCCAACACAATCACATCATTATATCTTCCCACACAGTCACATTATCATTATTTCTTCCCACACAATCACATTATCATTATATCTTCCCGACAAAATCAAATTATCACCATATTTTCTCATACAATCACATTATTACTACATCCTCCCATACAATCACATTATTACTACAACTTCCTGGACAATCATGTTATCATATCTTCTAATAAAATTACATTATCACTACATCATCCTATACAATCTCATTATCCCCCACACCTTCCCATACAATCACACTCGCATATCTTCTAATATAATCATAACATCCCTACACTTTCTCAAACAATCATATTATCAGTCTCGATTCTTCCTACACAATCAAATTATCCATAAATCTCTTCACCTAACACATCATCACATCTTCTCACACAATCACATGATCACATTCACAATCACATTATATCATAACCTTTACTACATCTTCTCATTCAATACCATCATCATATCTTTTAATACAATCATCACATCCATACATCTTCTCATATAATAAAGTTATCACATATTCCAACAGAATTACATTATCATGGTCTTGACTAATTCCTCCCATACAATCACATTACCATATCTTCCAATACAATCATAATATCCAATCATCTTCCTATACAATCAAGTTATCATATCTTCTCATACATTAAAATTATCACATCTTCCAACACAATCAAGTTATCCCATCTTCCCTCCGACCAATCAACACAACACAAGGTTCAAAGTTCATGACCCTCACCCTTTGAGCAGCTTGTACAGCATACAACCGAATGAGAACCAGTCAGCGCTGGAATCATAAGCTGTGCCCTTCTGCAGGACCTCTGGTGCCATGTAGCCGTGTGTCCCCCTGTAGGGGCAGATCAAACAGAAAAACCAGTGACACTTTCAAAATCAAAGCTTACCCAGAACACACAGGGCTATGGAAAACTTTGGCCATCTTTTTCTTCTTCAAACCAATCAAAGACATTTTTCCCAATATGTCAATCCCTTTCACTATAGATGTCATCATCATTCTTAGGAAAGAAGAAAGGGGCTTCTCAGCTGAAATGCTTCAGAAACATTCACAGAATACCATGTACAAAACAGAAGTGAAATACCGACATTCTAACTCTGCGCTGGCTGCAAAAGATGAGAACGGAGCACGCTTTGATGTCCATTTTTGACTCAACTCAACACAACTACCGACATTCTAACTCTGCGCTGGCTGCAAAAGATGAGAACGGAGCACGCTTTGATGTCAATTTTTGACTCAACTCAACACAACTACCGACATTCTAAAAGATCTGGGCATTAAGGATGATTGGATGATAAACAGCATTTTTTCTCAGAAGCTGAAATATATATATATAATAAACAAACAGAAAATGTATTTATTGGCACTCATTGAAAGAAGTAGAACGATAAAAGGACACACTTAACGACACAAAAATTGAAAGCTATAGTTACCATGCCGGAAATCGAACCTGTCACCTCCATAATGGCATGGGCGCCTCACTATGGAAACAAGTGTACTAAGAACATGACCAACTAGGTGTTTTCACTGGTCATGTCTATCGTACAGCCTGAAATCCACAACTATGGAATATAAACAGAATTCCTCCCAAAACATTGAAATGGCACCATAGGTTACAGAAATTTATATTAATCAAGCATAGGTGGAATAACAAACACAGCAACAATTTACAAACACAGCTGACCATCAGGCTTTTGTCTAGAATACACGAACATTTAAAAGAGATCTAATTGGTAGGTCCCATTTTGCTACACATCATTCACATAAATAGAGGGGGAACCTTTAAGGCTGTAGAAATATTATATATATAACTCTTTGAGTCCCAAGGAACGCATCATACGTTTATAGGTTCCTACCTAGAAGCCCAATGAACACATGATGCGCCGATTTTATGACTCTCTTTACTACCCCCTGGGCCTGTATTGCTAAACCCCTTGGGACTCAAAGAGATAATTAACAGAAAAAAAAATACAATGTACTGATTAACACTCATAGAAAGAAGTATTCTATTTCTTTATTTATGTCTCGGAAGCTAAAATATTTTGGCCATTTCAAATGCTACAGCAGACTAGGGAAAAAACAGCAGAAGGCATGTGTCAGGAAGAAGGGGTAGGGCTGACCAGCACGAAGATGGGTACAGGATATAAGTGACTCCTTGGGTGTGAAAGTGCATGAAGTGGGAGAGCTGATGAGAGTCAGTTTCTTTCAGGCAGACTGTGATGAGAAGGAGTTCGGCAAAGTACCTGCTAAATGATGATAACTCTATCAGCCGAGTTTATTTGAGTCCAGAATTGACATCACAGCACTCGGAGCATTCCCATATGTGCTCCATTCCTGTCCTCAGGAGCCAGGGCCCTCACAACTGCTAGTTTATCATACATCAATTCACAACTAAGTGGTGCAGAACCGACCAGTCTATCTACCTGCTTGTTTATCAACACACTGACATGACCTGGAGAAAATATCCAAAGCACTTTAACTACCTGGGATCTCCGAATTGAAGCTTGTCAATCTGCACACATTTCGAGTGACTGGGTATTATTCACCTAGTAACAATCAATAGGTTATTTATGTTTTTACATCTGATGTTTGTCAGCTCTGTTGCTAAGTCGATGCAAACGCTTTGTAATGCCGGGATGCCGGGTTCGACCCCAGCTGCGGGCCATGCACCTTGCGCTGGTTTCGGCTGTGGTATCAAGAAAGCCGACCGTTCAGAAGCAAACTACTGGACGTACATTTGCCTAGAAAAACCACACAACAGCTGTTGGGGTTGGTTCTGCGACGTCCTGTAAAGGATACGCAACTAACCAACAACATCTGATGTTTAGTGACTGACTCTGAAGATCTCCTGACAAAATATTCCCTTCTTGCAAGTGTTGTATATTTGGCCCTACTGAAAGTAGTACACCCATGAGTTTAATACTGCCATTCTCAACTACCTTGTGGAACTGAAAAGGTGAGAAAAAAATGAAGCACTCACACGCTGGCATGGGGCTTCTTCTTAGAGAAATCGCAGGCCAGACCCAGGTCAGATATCCTCACATGTCCGTTCTCGTCCAACAAAATATTTGCCGGCTGCGAAGAAACACACACAATAATTAACTCTTTCGCTCCCAAGCAACTCACTAGGTGTTTGGTGAGCTTACATACACTATTTGCTATTCTTAACTTTCTGTCACCCATCCAGTAGTTACATTAACTTACTCAGTGAATGTAGAAAAAGCTAAAAATGAAGACAAATGAAGAATATTTTTTGCAATCTTTCTTTCTCAATTGAGACGAGAAAGAGAATTCTAAAAATCTATATAAATGGGTGAATGTAGAAAAAGCTCAAAATGAAGACAAATGAAGAATATTTTTTGCAATCTTTCTTTCTCAATTGAGACGAGGAAGAGAATTCTTAAAATCTATATAAATCCCATTTTGATATGTGGAAGGGAATCATGGACATTTGGTAAATTAGTGAAAACTTATTTGGAAGCTGCGGAGATGTGGTTTATAGACGAAAGATGAGAATACCCTGGACAGATATAAAGAGTAGTGAAGATTTCTTGAAAGACTGACACATGAAGAGAACTGATTGCCCACATCATAAAGAGACAATCTACATTTTTTTATCATGTGATGAGAAGAAGAAAACTGGAGTACATCATGACAGTAGGAAAGTTGGAGGGAAGGAGAGGCAGACAGAGAGAAAAGATGCTGGACAGTTTGACATCATGGCATGGAAGATCATCTGTGTCAGAGTTGACTGAAGATGCACGAGACAGAATGTTGTCGATAGACACGACCACCAACACCACAGGGCATGAACTTTAAGAAGAATCAGCTTCAACTATTGCTTTATATCTTTTATTCACATGATGCTATTATTTTACCTGCTTCAGAGGGAAACATTTTTTTAGTTAAAATTAAAAATAATTAGGATATATTGAGATTAAATAGCCTCCAACCAGGGACTCAAAGAGTTAAGACACCAAGACATTAATGCAATCTAGTATCCAAGAAAGGTGGCTGGATACAGGCACTAAATTCTGTCCACAAGACTCGCTTCAACTCTCTAGAGAGAGACAATATACTGTTTTCTGACAGAAGGATCAAAGAAGAAGAAGAAGAAGGAGTTAACAGAAAACAAATCAGAAACAAATTTAAAAGTCTACAACATATTTTTATATTTTCCCCATGTAGGTCCTGGGGCCTCATCTAGGTGGTAAAAGAAGAGACTCACTTTCATCATCATCATCATCATCATCGCCACCATCACTTTCATCATTATCACCACTTTCACCATTATCACACCACTTTCGTCATCATCACTACCACCACCACCACTACAACCCTGCTACACAAGACACAGAACGCAGGCCCCCAGAACACTAATCACACAGCCTTACCCAATCATTACAACTTCTTAATCAGTCGGTTTTCTTAACAAGATAACCAGTTGGGAACATAAATTCCACTTCCATCTCAGTTAAGCATCGCCCTAAACAATGTTGGTTCTATAGCCCTCCTTGAAGAGACCCAGCCAGCTCGGTACCAAAGACAACATTTATCATCAGCCCCAATGGGCCGTAATCTTGCTGGGTCGTAAATGGCAATTTATTACAGCTACACAAATTGGTTTGACTCCCAGAGTGCCCGGCCCATTTTCTCTCATTTATGGAGGGCTGGAATATACATAACCCTGGCTGGTCTCATCACTCCTGATGCTGGTTGTATTTATAGATGAGAAGTGATGAACAGGTTGGTAGAATACTAGAGGAAAGGGGTTGGTCGTTTATAGATGAGAAGTGATGAACAGGTTGGTAGAATACTAGAGGAAAGGGGTTGGTCGTTTATAGATGAGAAGTGATGAACAGGTTGGTAGAATACTAGAGGAAAGGGGTTGGTAGTTTATAGATGAGAAGTGATGAACAGGTTGGTAGAATACTAGAGGAAAGGGGTTGGTCGTTTATAGATGAGAAGTGATGAACAGGTTGGTAGAATACTAGAGGAAAGGGGTTGGTCACTTATAGATGAGAAGTGATGAACAGTTGAGCAAGAGAGGCTAATAGCAAACCTTTTGGCCAGAAAGATCAACATTGGAACGTAAACTCTATGGACCACTGAATGAACTAACAACGACAGGGAAATTTATACAAGAGACAAAATTGCTGATATAGACAACTTATTTCAGGCGAATGAAAGAAGAAGACCTTTTTTCAATTAAAATTTGTCTACAGTGCCCTAACCTAAGTAAAAGTATGACCTTTTGTGTGTAGGAGATTACAAAAATTGTAACTCGTGTGTCTTTGAATATTTTGCGGTGCCACTGTGAAGAGGTCGTGGCTACGGGACACCAAAGCGCACAGTTTAGGAATCACTGTTCGAGATAAAAGAGATTGACCAGGTTGCCAGAATGTTCTAGATAAAAGAGGTTGGGTCAGAGTTTTCTTCACAGCAGCAGCTGGAAAAAAATCAATGATAGTGGCTGGGCAAGTTTGTAGATGTACTAGATAAAAGAGGTTGGTCACTATGATAGGATGTTACAGTCATTAGTGTTAGGACAGGTTAGTAGACTATTATGGATGATGGTATTGTGACACACACACATATGCATGCAAGCATGCACACACATCCATATCTCTCTCTCTCTCTCTCTCTCTCTCTCTCTCTCTCTCTCTCTCTCTCTCCCTCTCTCTCTCTCTCTCTCCCTCTCTCTCCCTCTCCCCCTCTTTCTCTCCCTCTCTCTCTCTCCCCTACCTTCAAATCTCTATAGACCACATAGCGACTGTGCATATGTTCGAGTCCCAGCATGACCTCGGCAGCATAAAAGCGCACCTCCTTCTCCGTGAAGACGCCGTGCTGAGACAGATGGTAGTGAAGGTCGCCGCCGTTCATGAGGTCAAGGATGAAGCAGAGCTTCTCCGGAGTTTGAAAGGCATATGTCATACACACGATGAATGGACTGCCTTCCTGTAACAGCCACAGAGACATGATGGTCAAACACACAGTCATACATACAGGTTTTGTTTAACACAGCTGAAAAAGGAGAACTGGAAATTTTCTGGAAAGCAAAGGTGGCCAGCGTGAGACCAATCACATTACAGACCTTTTTTATAATCTTCATCTTCATGTTCCCTGGCTGCACATTCTGGTGGAAAGTTCTGGATGTTCGTTCATTTTTGGACTTTGGTCTTGTTTCAGAACCCTAGCTTTGTGTGCACGTCCATTTTACAGATCTGGCTTATTTGTCTGCAGACTGTTGCTTCCTCACCTCTCAGGCAGAAGCACTCTGTCTTTGAATAAAACATCCTAATTACTTGACTTTTACAACACGGCTGTTGATGGCAGAAGGTCTAATTGTGGAAAATGATTCTTAACCGAACAGACTGCATACCCTGGGTGTACCAACTGCAGCAGTGAGACAAGAAAACCAGGAGCCACACGCCGTTACATCAACCATAAAACAGAATGGCTGTTGTTAACCTAAAAACATTCATGAGACATACTCAAGAGATCAGAATGTTGAATACTGAATTAAGAATTGACATAAAAGCACTCGGGACACTCCCATAAGTGCTCTGTCACCATTTTCAGCAGCAAGCGAAGAGTTCCAATTCCGATGGTACCAGTAACCGTCTGATTGTATATTCATCTCATCTTTCCCCTGAGTGTTGAGCGTCAGCCAGATCCCCTGGTAACTCCTCGTCAGGAGATCCGCAAACTTGTGGTCATGTACCGATGTGCGATGTTCTTTATATGAACAACACTTAGGGCCCAGACCAGTGTCGTCTCAATTCCCCCACCCTCCCCATGAACACAGAGGCCCCATGCTAATCAGTGTACATTAAGTGACTAATCATAAATAAACATTTCATTCCTACTGAATGAAGGGGGCCCAGCACACTGGTTTGCTCAGGGGCCCATAATGCCTTTAAGACGAATCTTCTGGCCCAGACAGCCTGAAGCCTCCTTACATCTTAGAGTTAAAAACACAACTTCAAGAAGATTCATAATCAATGAATCAATCAAGCAAATCATCTCCCTGCAATTCCTCGACTGCACAAAATAAGCAACAACCTACAACCCTGCAGGGCAAACTGATTGATAAATATTTATACCTCCAACCGCATATAAACAGATAACATGGTTTTTCTCTGGTAATTAACTACAGAGAGGATTGCAGAACCAGTCAGGAATTTATTCTGCCATCCGAGTCGTTCAAAGTAATCTGATTAGAATGATCAAGCTGGAAGGCATCAGCACTACTAACAAGCTTAATGACATGCCAACCTGCTTTCTTTTCTGAAACCCATCACTATTACGCAACCTCCTTCTCTTCTACCTTTATTTAATTATATCATTATTCCACCAGCTACCACTCCTTGTTCTTTCCTTGATTCTCTCACTACAACATAACCTCTTTGTTCTTCTTCATGTTCTTTTCTGCCTTCACCGGCTGTAAACTGGTGGTACGTTCCTCCGGCTGTTCGTCTACTTCTGATCCATTTTACAGATCTGGCGTATTTCTATACCTAATCTTGTTTCCTCGTTTCTTAGGCAAATGCACTATGACTTCAAAGGAAACACCCCTAATTAGTCAACTTTTGAAACACGCCTGTTGGAGCCACACAGTCGGCGTCGGTGGCTAGGGTGCTTCGATCCCAGCTGCAGACAATTTGTCTTGAGTTGGTTTCAATAGTGGTAACAACAGCTGACCGTTCAGAGGCAACTATTGGACGTAAAATTTACTTAGAAAAACCAAAAGCAATATATGCTGGGGTTGATTCTACAATGTCCTGTAAATGATACGCAACTAACTTTTTAGCTGTAGAGGGGCAGTGGGTCTATCCCCCGCCCACCCCACTCCCACCCCCATGGGGTTCCGGAACCCACATTTTGTGCACAACCTTCTTTTTTTCTCTCCTTCCTTTCTCTTTTCTTCCTTTTCTCAATGCTATTGCTATTCTCCCACTACAACTCCTCTTCTTTCTTCTCTTTTCACTATGTAAGCCAAAACGAACATTTGCATTTGTGACTGAATTAGCGCATGACATTGGTGCAGGTCTGATATCTGGCACTTGCAGCACTGTATACCACTGGTTCAAATCTCGGGTTTGGCCCAGACTCACATTTTGTTTTTGTAACTCTATCACACCTGCACAACCTTCTTTTTTTTCTCTCCTTCCTTTCTCTTTTCTTCCTTTTCTCAATGCTATTGATATTCTCCCACTACAACTCCTCTTCTTTTTTTTCTTTTCACTATGTGAGCCAAAACGAACATTTGCATCTGTGACTGAATTAGCGCATGACATTGGTGCAGGTCTGATATCTGGCACTTGCGGCACTGTATACCACCGGTTCAAATCTCGGGTTTGGCGAAGACTCACATAATGGGTACCATATTTATTCAATTTTTGTGTTTCATAATAACTTGTAACTGTAGTAATGTAACTGACGAGATCAGCGACCTACACTTGGCAATAAACTGAGCAATGTACTATTTGTTTTTGCATTATTTCAAGTCACTACAGGAAAACAAGGTTTTGAATACCACGCAGCTGTCAGAATTGTCTTGAAGTGTGAGAAGGGGGGAGGGAGACAAAATATCACATACTTCAGTACTGACCAGAAAGCAACAAGACATACAGGCAGACAGAGCATCAGAAAGTCTTCATCTTCCTCTTCTTAGCATTCCCGGGTGTCAAATCTGGCACAGAGTTTTGGCTGTTCATCCACTTCTGGACTTTCGTCTTGTTCCAGAACTTGCGTGCACATCCATTTTACATGCCTAGCTAGTTTGTATGCAGACTTCTGGTTCTTAAGGCAGCTAAACTATGACTTTGAAGGGAACACTTCTAATCTGTCACCCTTTATAACATGTTTATTGGTGGTGGGGGTGGGGGGGAGCGGGTTTAGTTTTTGTGTGTTTCCCCAAAGTGGGGCCCTGGAACCCATAAAGGGAAGACAGATAGTCAGACATACAGAGACAGGTAGGCAGACAGAGGGAGGAAGAGAATACAGGCAGGCAGGCAGGCAGGCAGGCAGGCAGGCAGGCAGGCAGACAGACAGACAGACAGACAGACAGACAGACAGACAGACAGACAGACAGACAGACAGACAGACAGACAGACAGACAGACAGACAGACAGACAGAGAGGGAGGAACATAATATATCACCTCAGTATTGAGTAGAACATAATCAAAAAAACTGTCAGAAAACATAACATAACCCAGTACAGACCAGAGACAACATGGACAGACACACAGACAGAAAACAGCACTTACCCCAGTACTGACCAGAGACAACATGGACAGACACACAGACAGAAAACAGCACTTACTCCAGTACTGACCAGAGACAACATGGACAGACACACAGACAGAAAACAGCACTTACCCCAGTACTGACCAGAGACAACATGGACAGACACACAGACAGAAAACAGCATTTACCCCAGCACTGACCAGAGACAACATGGACAGACACACAGACAGAAAACAGCATTTACCCCAGTATTGACCAGAGACAACATGGACAGACAGACAGACAGAAAACAGCATTTACCCCAGTACTGACCAGAGACAACATAGACAGACACACAGACAAAAAACAGCATTTACCCCAGTACTGGCCAGAGACAACATAGACAGACAGAAGACAGAAAACAGCACTTACCCCAGTACTGACTAGAGACAACATGATCCGTTCGTTTAGGGCCAGTGTTTCTCCACCTTTCATCTTGATCCTCTTCTTGTCTAGACATTTCATTGCATACCTGAGAATAAACACACAAACCATATGCAAAAACCTTTTCCGTGTCTTGGGAGCGTGCACACACGCAGGCACGCATGTACTGTATGTACACATATAGCCAGTATTTTATTGTCTGAATTTAACTCTTCTTGCAGTGAAGGCTGGGGGGAGGGGGGTTGAGGAGAGAAAGGGAATGTGGGGGGGTTGTGGGGGTCTTTGAGCTTGAGGATTTAGCGTCATGCAATTATTTATATTTTTTAAATATTTTTCAAAATATATACAGATACATGTTTTTTTTTTTAATATCCAGAAACCATGAGTTAAACCTTTGGCTAGGTACTATGGATATTGTAACTCTTCGGCCTTGATTCCATGATTTACCGTAAATCTGGGAGAAATGTTGACTTTTCTGCCAACACCCAGGCGTGAACCTGGACCACACGGAGTTTGTCACCCAGTCACCGCAAAGTCAGGTTTACCCGACTACGCTAGTGAGCCAAGCATACAGATACATAAAGGGGGTAATCAATAAACAATAAAGAGAAAAAAGCATTATATGGAATACATTCACCAGGGGAATAAAAAAACCAACATGTATTAGGTGAATAATGCTGTGACCTCTAACACTGATGCTTATGGGAAAATTTAACAGCAGCACGGCTTTAAACAAAACTATTTGGATCACAGGAAAACACCCTCAAATGTTATTTTTATTCTTATCCTCACCTAAACATTTGCGCAGACACAAAGGCACAAACTCAGTCAATAGCCTTAACCGTATCTCTTCATCAGGAAAAGTGAAGAAAAGGTGGAAAAGGGACATTTATGGGGAATTTGACCCTATCAGAAGTATTGGTTTTGCATCTTCTCAGGGCGACACAGTAACAGTTATCTACGGGATGAGGTAGTCAGTCTCATTCCAACCTTCCTTTGTTGCCTCTTATGATATGCATGGTAGGTTACAATGTTACTATTCATTGCTTCCCTAATAGGCCCTGGTTACCTCAGTCCCTGGCCTTGATCTACTGTGAGCTTCCGGGCCTCAGCTGAAACATCTTAGCCACATTAAAAGACACAACTTTCCCTGTGGGTCCTGGGTCTCCACTGTAGGGAAAACTAGAACAGACCCACTGCCTCTCAAACAAGCATGTCATAAGAGTCGACTAATCAGCAGCTTCTTTCGAAGTTAGACTGCCTGTCTGACAGGCAAGAAACCAACAGTCTGTGCACATATCAGTCAGACATGTAAAATAGATGTGCACGCAACACTCAGGTTCTGGAACAAGACTAGAGTCTAGAAGTTGTTGAACAACCAGAACTTTGCGCCGGAGTTTACAGCCGGTGACGCAAAGAAGCCAAAAAGAAAACAAAGCACTAAAAATCACACTGGAGGAAAACATCAAAAGGGGTAAGAGGTGAACAAAATATAAGTGGGAGGACAACATCAAGAGATAAACAGTCTGAGAGGCTACAACTAAAACAACAGACAGTGTGATTCCATTGCAGCCAACCTCCATTGTGGAGATGGCATTCGTTTCAATGAGTCTGGCAGAAATAGGGGCTCCCTGCTTTTACATGATGGCTACCTTATGCATTTATTTGATGTGTACAAGCGTCTAGATCACTGATCTCACCCCCCCCCCCCCTCCCACCCAAACCCCGAGTATATGGCATGCCCCCCCCCCCCCCCATTGAAGTATACTGCTAGACCCCCCACACCCCCTTGAATGTATGGCAAGCAGTCCCCCCCCCCCCCCCATCACCCCAAATGAGGGCCCCGAAACCCACAGTGGGAATGATGATGATGATCAGATGGTAACAATGCTGCCTATGAAGACGATCACAGTGGTAGGGACAGAAATGTTGCTGTTAGTGGCGACGATGATGATGTAGTTTTGGTGGTGATGATGTTGCCGATGAGGATACAGCTAGGTGAAGAAGAAATCCTTGTGGGGGTTCTGGGGCTCCATTTCTGATTTAAAAAAAAGAGTAGATCCACTCCTTTTCCAGCCCCCGTCAAGCATGTCACAGGAAGTGACCAATTAGGCGGGATTTCTTCAATGTCAGGACATCTTCCTAAAAGTCAAGGAACTAAGAGTCTGCATGCAAATAAGTAAATATTGTAAAACAGATATGCGTATAAAACTTAAGTTTTGGATCAAGATCAAAACTCAACAGTAGATGAACAACCAGAACTTTCCGCCAGAGTTTACAGCCAGTGAACGCTAAGATGGGTGATGCTATACCATACAAGGTATATACCAAAAAAGGAGAGGGAAGCAGAGCAAGAGGCAGACCAAGAACAAGACGGAAAGATAACATCAGAGAAACTCTACAGCACCACATTGTGTCTATGGTCAAAGCAGCAAGAGCAGAGCATGAAGCAGCACCTTATTTCTCCCTGGACACCTGAAGCAGTAAAAGAGCACGTAAAAAAAAAAAAAAAGAAGAAGAACCCTAAGAATAAGAAGCAGAGATGCAACCATGAAACATAAATCTGATCTACCTACATTTTTCCAGCCATACACCTCACCAAACCCTCCCCTGCCAATGATTCTATGTACACTAAAGTCGTTCATTGTTAACTGTGGACACAGAAAAACATTCAATGTTCAGTGTTAACATTAAGGAAAAAACTGAAGGTTTATGGTTAACTGTGAACAATGAGACAGTAAATGTTCAGTGCTAACGTTAACATAGGAAAATATTTAATGTTCACTGTTAAATTTAAACAAAAATATTAAATCTTCAGTGTTAACTGTTAACACACAACCATATGCTCATTGTTAACTTTGAACAGACAACATGTTAACTGTTGATTGTGAGAAGGCAACAACTTCACTGTTAACTGTGAACACAGAAACATTAGGTTTTTTCATGGATAAAAACATTCATTTATACATTGTTAACTATGAACGGACAGCATGTTCACTGTTAACTTAAACAAAGAACATTAACAAACTGAACTGTTAACAGATAAAATACCTAACTTATATACTATTATCTATTAAGGAATAGTAAAATATATGTAATGTTAACTGTGAACAGAAGAAAAACTATTTGACTGATTCATTGCTGACTGTGAACAGAACAGACCAACTTATTCACAAATGTGCACAAAAAAATTATATCTTCTTCGCGTTCACCAGCTATAAACTCCGGCAGAAAGTTCTGGTTGTTTGTCCACTTCTGGACTGCAGTCCTGTTCCAGAACCTGAGTGTTGCGTGTGCATCCATTTTACAGATCTGACTCACTGGCATGCAGACTGCTGGTTCCTTGCCTCTCAGGCAGATGCACTCTGATTTTGAAGGAATCTCTTAATTAGTTGACTCTTACGACATGCTTTTGGGTAGGCAGTGGGTCTATTCTTGTTTCTACTCAGAACCTACACGGGTAAGAAATAATAAATCTCACAATGTGACGATACTGTTACCAATGTTTCGATCTGTTAATCCACGACCCAGAAAGAAGACAAAGAGAAAGTGGTCTGATCTACAAAGGATCATTCTCACCTTACATATCATCATTTTTGGTGCCATTTATACGTCACATAGGACTCGCAGTCTTTTTCTCCATTCCATTATTTGCAATCTGTTTTGATATCACAGACGTAAAACCAGTCCAGCCACTGGTTTCCTCTTTTATCGAAGTTCGTCTTGGGCTCTTTCTTGGACATTCTTGTTTCCCTAATCTGTTTCTCATTTCAGTGTCTAGACAAGTACCCCGCCCTCACTGTACAGTTCATAGCCACAGAATCTCAGACAAATTTCTCAGCAAAGCTGCTAAGTGTGGCTCTGTGAGCTGGAGGTTAGGGAACACATTTCATAAAAACCCTCAACAATCCAGGGTCTGATTCCTACTATGGGCAGTTTAAACATTTTTTTTACACCACTGAACTATGGCAAATAAAAATAAACCACAATCATAACCAGAGCTATTGTCTGCAGGTCTGAATGCGGTCAATTTTACCTCCATCAAACTAACAATAATAACAGTTTGAAAAAACTGATCCAGACAAACCAACAAACAATTTCTAACTTTCCTTTTTTGTGTTCAAATTGAAATAAGAGAATTTAAAAATAACATATCACATACTTACATTTATATTTAATTCTAAATTTTTCCACTGACAAAACCGTGTGTATTTATCACTGCAGAAAGAAAACAAGAGAAGATGATGTAAATACATGAAAAGCAATCAAGAGAAGATGTACATTAGGTTTCAACATTCATTCAAAAAAGAAAAAACACATCCAAGTATTTAGATAAAATCCTTCATCGGTGGACTGGAAATAGTAAATCACAACAAGTTAAATTATTGGATCCATAAATCATAGCAATTTGAATTTGTTGGACTAAAAAATTACAGCAACTTAATTTGTTTAATCCAAAAATCACAGCCACCTTATTTGTTGGATCCAACATCATAGCAACTTAATTTGTTAGATTCATAAATTACTTTTAATTTGTTGGATCCCAAAATTATAAAAACTGCATTTACTGGATTCAGGAGTTGCAGCAACTTAATATGTGGTCCATCACAGATGATGCTTCCAACTCAAAGGGAATACACTTAATCTATCAACTTTTATGACATGCTTCAACATGCTGACATTTTCAACTCCATTTTTTCTCACATCATGTCCAAAACGGTGACTGTCTTGGAATAGATGCTCGAAAGACAGGGGTTCAAGTCCTGACACAGCCTGGCTCCCAGATCGACCCAGCCCTGAGTGGGTACCAGGTATAATCATGGGAAGTAAAAGTTGCCGGCGTAATCTTGACCATATCACCCGCCGAGTGCTGGTCTACAAAATAAAGGTCCTGCCCTATTTTCCCAATACATCTGAAGGCATGGAAAAGGGTCTTTCACTTTGTATCTGTACTTGTAATATGCCTCTTGTAATACTGCCCGCATACCAAACCCAGCCACCCACTTTAACCCACCATCACTAAAAAGCTAGCAAGCTACTGACTGTGTCGACCCAGACCTCTTCTCTTCTTTTCTCTTCTTAGCTGACTTATTTGTATGCAGACTGCTGGTTCCTTGCCTCGCAGGCAAGTGCTCTCCAACTTTGAAGAAAAACTCCTTTTTTTTTGTCTACTGCTGCGACATGCTTGTTAGAGGGCATCAGCGTCTGTGGCTTAAGCCCGTTGTAACCCCAGGGTGCGGGGTCTGATCCCAGCTGCGACCAGTGTGGCAGCAGACAGCCTTGTGTTGATTACGACAGTGGTATCAAGAGCTGATCATTCAGAAGGCAAAGGCAAACTCTACTGAACGTAAAATTGCCTAGTAAAATCACCGACAGACAAACAATGCAGGGTGTTGGTTCTGTACCGGACATGCTAGGGAGCAGCAGTTTGTCTATCCCCCGGTCGACCCCGTAACCCACAGGGGGGACAGTAAGTTACTAACAGTGTTGACCCAGATCAACATCAAACATTACACAAGTCACTAGAGTTCTCAACTCAACACAAGATTAACAGACAATGTGTTTTACCTTTCTATAAATTTATCAAATATATGACCACGCAGAGAGTTGCAGATCTCATTGATGTAGGGCTGAAAGCAAAACACACACAATATGGATCACCTGCAATTGTATATATATATATTTTTTTGCCTATAAAAAATTTTTTAAATTAAAAAATGCTTTAAAAGTGGGTATGACATCAAATAGTTTTCAAACCAAACACAAAAGATTCTTCTTTTTACCTTTTTAGCCTTTATTGGCAAAAAGTTCTGGTTGTTCATCCACTTCTGGACTAAAATCTTGTTCCAGAACTTGAGTTTTGCATGCACCTTGGTTTTACAGACTTTTTTTTTTTTAACCCCACTAATTCCTCGCTTTTTACAACATGCTGTTAGGAGGCAGCTAATCAATTCCTTCTCCCCTCAAAATGGCGCATGGAGCACACAGTGGGCACCATATTTACAAGTGGGGAAAGTCATTAAAGTTTTTTTAAAAAGTGTTTTAAAAGTGGGAAATTCTTCTTAGCATTCCCCCAGCTGTTAACTCCGGCAGAAAGTTCTGTGGTTGTGAGTCTACTCCTGGATTTTTTTTCTTTCTAGATGTTGCATTTTGCATGAATATTTGTTTTTCGGATCTGGCGTGTTTGTATGCTGACAACTGGCTGCTGACCTCTCAGGCAGATGCACTCCGTTTTCGAAGGAAACATCCATAATCAGTCGCCTGTTACGATATTTTGCTAAATCGCAGTGGGTCCATTTCCTCCCCCCCCCCCCCCCCCCCCTCTTCTCCACCTTGTCTACCTCTGCCTCATTTTCCCGAAACTGTGCCCTCCATCACTATTCTCTCCAGGCCACCATGACGCTTAACACGGCCAAATACCTCAGCTTTCGGGACAGGATGCTGTTTATGAGCCAATTCTCCTTGAGGCTCAGGTCATGTCGGATGTTGATGTTCATCTTTTTTGGTATTTCAACAATATTTCTGTAGCATTTCAGTTCAAAAGCCCCAATTTTGCCTTCAACAACTGAGTGAGAGTCCTTGAATGACATCAAACATCACCCCATCTTAACACCTTCAATGTTTATGTACAGTGTGCAGCTGCAAGGGATCCTCTCCATACATTTCTATTCTCAGTTATGCTTCAGCTATGCCAAAGTCATTCAAGTCCCACTCTCCCTCCTCAATGATCTCTCACTCACTAGCTCCCTCCCTCTCTCAATCCCCCTCCCTCAACTCTTTTCTTCATCTTACTGTCCCTTCCTCAACTCTTTTCTTCATCTTACTGTCCCTTCCTCAACTCTTTTCTTATCTAACTGTCCCTCCCTCCCCCTCCCTCAACTCTTTTCTTTATCTCACTGTCCCTCCCTCCCCCTCCCTCAACTCTTTTCTTCATCTCACTGTCCCTCCCTCAACTCTTTTCTTCATCTAACTGTCTCTCCCTCTCTCAATCCCCCTCCCTCAACTCTTTTCTTCATCTAACGGTCCCTCCCTCCTCTCTCAATCCCCCTCCCTCAACTCTTTTCTTCATCTAACTGTCTCTCCCTCTCTCAATCCCCCTCCCTCAACTCTTTTCTTCATCTAACTGTCCCTCCCTCTCTCAATCCCCCCTCCCTCAACTCTTTTCTTCATCTAACTGGTCCCTGCCTCTCTCAAACCAGATTCCATTATATTTACTTTAAAAAAAATAGCATTGGGGTGGTGATAAAGGGGGTTAACTGTGGGCAACAAATAGCTTTTCTTTAGTCATAACATCATGACAAAATGTCCCTTTAGTAGTCCAGGTCAAAGGTCACAGTATGAGTCATTCATAGTATCATTTTTTTTTTTTTAGCCCAGGCAAAAAGAATTGTTTCACTTCTCAACAACTCCATTAGTTTGTATTGATTATTCCCTTCCATATACTTCAAACATTTTTAAATGTAGGTACATGTTTTTTTTATTTATTTATTATTGACCTGTGCTTTTTCATATTTTTTTTTTTGTTAAGGGAAAAGGGAAAGGGGGGGGGGGGGTGAGGTAATTGCTAGATTTTTACTTTAAAGGGTTACTGTGACTTTAAATAAAACAAAAGTCTGGCCCACCTACCTCAAAAATATCAGCATCTAACTTGCGAGTCCTCTGAGCCACCGTCAGAGCATCCAACACGTACTCCACCGCTGACTTTGGGTATGTCTGCAAACAAAGGCACAGCTGCTGTTAGTTAGGTAAAGGACCCTTTTCATGTCTTTGGTGCACATAGGGCTAGACCTGTGGTTTTTGTTTATTTTTTTTTTTTGTTGCTGAACTAGCACTGGATAGTAATGTGGTCAACATCAGCTGCCTTTACTTCCCATGACATTCTATGGTAACCAATTTAGGCTGCCGCTGTTATTGTGATTTAAACATTTTTGTTTCTTTTTTACTGTCGTTTTCAGAGTTTTATTAGGTTTGCTTTTGTTTGTTTGTCTGGTACACTTTTGTCTATTTTTTGTTTGACTATTATCTGTTACTGTCTGTTACAGCTGTGATATGCTACTGGAACTATTTACTTGTTTGACTATTATCTGTTACAGCTGTGATATGCTACTGGAACTATTTACCTGTTTGACTATTAACTGTTACAGTCTGTTACAGCTGTGATATGCTACTGGAACTATTTACCTGTTTGACTATTATATCTGTTACTGTCTGTTACAGCTGTGATATGCTACTGGAACTATTTACTTGTTTGACTATTATCTGTTACAGTCTGTTACAGCTGTGATATGCTACTGGAACTATTTACCTGTTTGACTATTATCTGTTACAGTCTGTTACAGCTGTGATATGCTACTGGAACTATTTACTTGTTTGACTATTATCTGTTACAGTCTGTTACAGCTGTGATATGCTACTGGAACTATTTACCTGTTTGACTATTATCTGTTACAGCTGTGATATGCTACTGGAACTATTTACTTGTTTGACTATTATCTGTTACAGCTGTGATATGCTACTGGAACTATTTACTTGTTTGACTATTATCTGTTACTGTCTGTTACAGCTGTGATATGCTACTGGAACTATTTACTTGTTTGATTATTATCTGCTACTGTCTGTTACAGCTGTGATATGCTACTAGAACTATTTACATGTTTGACTATTATCTGTTACTGTCTGTTACAGCTGTGATATGCTACTGGAACTATTTACCTGTTTGACTATTATATCTTACTGTCTGTTACAGCTGTGATATGCTACTGGAACTATTTACTTGTTTGACTATTATCTGTTACTGTCTGTTACAGCTGTGATATGCTACTAGAACTATTTACCTGTTTGACTATTATCTGTTACAGCTGTGATATGCTACTGGAACTATTTACTTGTTTGACTATTATCTGTTACTGTCTGTTACAGCTGTGATATGCTACTGGAACTATTTACTTGTTTGACTATTATCTGTTACTGTCTGTTACAGCTGTGATATGCTACTGGAACTATTTACTTGTTTGACTATTATCTGTTACAGCTTTGATATGCTACTGGAACTATTTACCTGTTTGATTATTATCTGTTACAGTCTGTTACAGCTGTGATATGCTACTGGAACTATTTACCTGTTTGACTATTATCTGTTACTGTCTGTTACAGCTGTGATATGCTACTGGAACTATTTACTTGTTTGACTATTATCTGTTACAGCTGTGATATGCTACTGGAACTATTTACCTGTTTGACTATTATCTGTTACAGTCTGTTACAGCTGTGATATGCTACTGGAACTATTTACCTGTTTGACTATTATATCTGTTACTGTCTGTTACAGCTGTGATATGCTACTGGAACTATTTACTTGTTTGACTATTATCTGTTACAGTCTGTTACAGCTGTGATATGCTACTGGAACTATTTACCTGTTTGACTATTATCTGTTACTGTCTGTTACAGCTGTGATATGCTACTGGAACTATTTACTTGTTTGACTATTATCTGTTACAGCTGTGATATGCTACTGGAACTATTTACTTGTTTGACTATTATACCTGTTACTGTCTGTTACAGCTGTGATATGCTACTGGAACTATTTACTTGTTTGACTATTATCTGTTACTGTCTGTTACAGCTGTGATATGCTACTGGAACTATTTACTTGTTTGACTATTATCTGTTACAGTCTGTTACAGCTGTGATATGCTACTAGAACTATTTACCTGTTTGACTATTATCTGTTACAGTCTGTTACAGCTGTGATATGCTACTGGAACTATTTACTTGTTTGACTATTATCTGTTACAGCTGTGATATGCTACTGAAACTATTTACTTGTTTGACTATTATCTGCTACTGTCTGTTACAGCTGTGATATGCTACTGGAACTATTTACCTGTTTGACTATTATATCTGTTACTGTCTGTTACAGCTGTGATATGCTACTGGAACTATTTACTTGTTTGACTATTATCTGCTACTGTCTGTTACAGCTGTGATATGCTACTGGAACTATTTACTTGTTTGACTATTATCTGCTACTGTCTGTTACAGCTGTGATATGCTACTGGAACTATTTACTTGTTTGACTATTATCTGCTACTGTCTGTTACAGCTGTGATATGCTACTGGAACTATTTACCTGTTTGACTATTATCTGTTACTGTCTGTTACAGCTGTGATATGCTACTGGAACTATTTACCTGTTTGACTATTATATCTTACTGTCTGTTACAGCTGTGATATGCTACTGGAACTATTTACTTGTTTGACTATTATCTGCTACTGTCTGTTACAGCTGTGATATGCTACTAGAACTATTTACTTGTTTGACTATTATCTGTTACTGTCTGTTACAGCTGTGATATGCTACTGGAACTATTTACTTGTTTGACTATTATCTGTTACTGTCTGTTACAGCTGTGATATGCTACTGGAACTATTTACTTGCTGCATAAGAAAAGTTGCAACTGAGGGCTTGATGCCATAAGTATCCATTCCTTTGCCAGGTTGGCTGTCTGTGAGATTGAAGACCTGATCAGAAATTCAAGAAGGTGTCTCACTGCTACACAAGAAGTGACTTGTGCATACCCCAGAATAATGATTATGGCCTCGTTTTGCATCTTTTCAAGTCTTTTAGTCTCAGTATGGCTGACAGTAAGAATGGCTAAGGCATATTCAAAGGAAGAAAGAACAAGTCCTGGAATAGACACAGAAGCAGTCTCTGCTCAATATTAGGGGTGGCCAGGACCCTCACTGCTGACAGGCCTTTGCTTGCTTTTGTTATGACAATATGCTCATTGTGTTTTTTTAATGCGATCAACCCCGATCAGAACTCACCCACAAAATAGGTTGTCAGGTGGTTTCTTGCCAAAGACTGCTTTCCACTACTGGTAAGTTTGCCCCGACTATATGCATTTTTAATAAGGACCATGCTACTGAGGCATTTGAAGTGTTTACATGTGCACTGGAATCCCCATACACCAGGGGGAGATGTGATCGAAAATTTAAAAAAAAAATTAGAAAAACATATAGTATACATTAGTTTCCAGAAAACCATTTACAATAAAGAGAAGGATGTTTTCCTACCACCACAGATGAGACAAGACAAGACACTTCAGAAATCACTTACATGAGACTGTGACAACAACTCCTTCATGATGTATGTATCATAAATCTGTCTGCCCTCCTTGATTCTTTCCTCATCTGTCTCCAACTTCTCAAACTTTTTTATCTGTAAAAACAGAAATCATCAACAGTTTGCCACCATAGTTATATTGCTTCTTGTCTTCTTTTTTTTTTCTCTTCTTTTTCTTCAAATCGTCATCATCATCATCATCATCATCACAACCACCACCATCATAACAATTAGGTGTTAGAGCGGTCACATCAAGTTGAAAGTGGATCAAGTATCACTGGGTGTGTTGGAGGAATTTACCAGTTGGATGGCTAATGGCCACTGGGAAAGACATTTGTGTGTGTTTTTGCAGTGTGTTGGGTAATGCACCATGGAACAGTCTCAGTCAAAGTATCCAATCAACCACTGTTTGATGTGGGTATTACATTGTAATACATTGTTGCTACCCTCACATCACCATCGCACTTACATCAGCATAACATTTACATTACTGCCACCCTTGCATCACCACTATCCTTCCATCGCCGTCACACTTACATCACCGCTACCCTTACATCACCATCGCACTTACATCACCATAACACTTACATCACCATAACACTTACATCACCGCCACCCTTGCATTACCACTATCCTTCCATCACTGTCACACTTACATCACCACCTTATATCACTGCCGCCCTTTCATCACTGCCACCCTTGTATCACGCCACCCTTACATCACCACCACCATTACATCACCACCACCATTACATCACCGCCACCATTACATCACCGCCACCATTACATCACCATCGCACTTACATCACCCCACAATTACATCACTGCCACGATTACATCACCGCCACAATTACATCACCGATATCCTTTCATCACCACCATACTTACATCACCGACAACCTTACATCACCGCCAACCTTACATCACCGCCACCCTTACATCACCATTGCACTTACATCGCCCCACAATTACATCACTGAAACCATTACATCACCGCCACAATTACATCATCGCTATACTTACATCACCGACAACCTTACATCACCGCCAACCTTACATCACCGCCACCCTTACATCACCTCCCACAATTGCAACATGCCCGCACCCAGAAGTCGGCCCGCCCGAATATCTGTCACCGTGTACAGGCGGTGTCGCCTCGCTCTGGCCTCAACACAAACTGGCGCCGCCCGGCCAGCAGAAGGAGCAAGCAAACAAACCACTCATGGGGGGGGGGGGGGTCACGGGCGCTTGCATAACGGCGGTCAACGTAAGCCTGGCACAGAATCTCAGCTCAAGACTAGTGAGAGAGAGGGGGAGAGAAAGAGTGGGTATGACAGCAAGGCGAGAGGGACAGGGTGATGTGTGTGTGTGTGTGTGTGTGTGTGTGTGTGTGTGTGTGACAGCAAGGGAAGAGGGACAGGATGATAGAGGGAGACAGTGTGTGTGTGACAGCAAGGGAGAGGGTGATAGAGGTAGACAGTGTGTGTATGTGTGACAGCAAGGGAGAGGGACAGGGTGATAGAGGGAGACAGTGTATGTGTGACAGCAAGAGAGAGGGACAGGGTGACAGAGGGAGACAGTGTGTGTGACAGCAAGGGAAGAAGGGACACGGTTATAGAGGGAGACAGTGTGTGTGTGTGTGTGTGTGTGTGTGTGTGTGTGTATGTGTGTGTGTGTGTGTGTGACAGCAAGGGGAGAGAGAGGGCGACCTATAGAGGCAGAAAATGAACGTCAGACAGACAGTCAATCAGTCAGTGATTGAGTCAGTCCATGATTGTGTGAATCTGTCAGTGAGGGAGTGAGTCAGACAGTCCGTTGTTGAGGGAGGGAGTCAGTGATTGAGTCAGTCCATGATTGTGAATCAGTCAGTCAGTGAATGGGATACAGGGAGAGAGAGAGAGAGACAGAAAGAGAGAGAGAGAGAGAGAGAGAGAGAGACAGACAGAGAGACAGAAAGAGAGAGGGAGAGAGAGAGAGATTTAGATGGAGAAACAAAGAATCTTCTGACAGACAGAGAAAAACAGCTGACCTGGCAATTCCCGACAAGGGCACTAAGGTTGAGACTGTGACCCCCGAGGTCAACGAGAGGTCACAAGTCGGACAGCACGTGCGTACAAACTTCGCATGTCTTGGTGGCTCCACAGTGAACTTCTAGAACCTGCCTACACAAACACCACAGACTGGTCAGTGTGGAGTACGTGACTCAACAAACAGTGCAGATCCCGAAAATGGGATTACAATAGAAGGCTGCAGAAATCAATGGCGAGCCGTCGTGGTGCTGTGGCTAGACGCCGGCCTGTGTATTCGAAGGTCGCTGGTTTAAATCCGAAATGTGCTAAATTTTTTTTTCAAAAATGACCTTGGTTTACGGGTCGACCCAATCTTAAAAATGGGTACCAGGTCTCGGTAAGTAAAGGCGGCTGGCGTGGTGGTGGTCATATCACCCAAGCGAGTGCAGAATGGTCTATAAAATAAAGGTTTATTTATATATGTCCAATACGCTTGATGGTGTGGGAAAATTCTTCTCTTACTTTTACAGCAATAAATGGCTTCTGAGCTTTAATGCTATCGAAAGTTTATCAGAATACCGCGGACAGAGAAGAAGAGAACGCGGACACTTACATCCTCCAATGAACGTAAAATATACAACAGAGATAAAATGCCTTAGAAAAGCTGCAGGAGTCTCAAGAAAAGACAGAATACGAAATCATGAAATCAGACGAATGCTACTAGGAATAAAGCCAGTCTTGCAGGTCATCAAAGAACAACAAATGAAGTGGTTTGGACACCTAACAAAAATGCCCTGGTACTATCCACCACAGGGAGCCACACTAAAATGTTACAACGGGTACAGAGCGAGTGGAAGACCTCGGAAAATATGGAGTGATGGCATTAAGAACAGCCTTACAGAAATGAACTTCAGTCTTAATAGTGCTCTTGACAGAGCTCATCAACGTACATTACATCTCTCCCCTGACACTTTGATGAGGTAAAAGGTGGAAGAAAAGAAGAAGAAGAATAGAAGAAGAGAACTACGGACTACATAAACATCAAGGAAGACTGGCTCGTAAACAGCATCTTGTCTCTGAAGCTGGGATGTTTTTAGATACAGCTAGGACGTTTTTAGATACAGCTAGGACGTTTTTAGATACAGCTAGGACGTTTTTAGATACAGCTAGGACGTTTTTATATACAGCTAGGGCGTTTTTAGATACAGCTAGGACGTTTTTAGATACAGCTAGGGCGTTTTTAGATACAGCTAGGACGTTTTTAGATACAGCTAGGACGTTTTTAGATACAGCTAGGACGTTTTTAGATACAGCTAGGACGACTAGAGTAAACGGTCGATCGGACAGCCAGTTAAAGGGACGACGTGTTGGTTAGACGGGCACAGTAATAATACAAAGTCACTCATGACAAAACCAGGCAGACGACCAGGGGAAACACACGGAGCCCGCGCAAGAAGTTAAAAAGGGTTGGGAAGACACATTTTGTATGAGATAGCAAAAGAACAAACTGGCATGAGATGGAATGAGGGGCTATGCTCTACTGGGTGGTAAAGGGCAAAGGTAGAAGACATAATCTCTAACAATCATCCAGCTACTGGACTAAATGCACGTCGCGACACTGTGAGCTGCGGATTTCTTTTGGAATGCCTTTCGACTGTGCTCAACGTTGTTTGCGTTGTCAACTGCAGATTCAGAAATGGCGAGTGGCCTGTTGCATGAGAACTGGTAGTGCCTTATACGAATAACTGCGTGTGCAATTACGGATCTGTTGTAACTGCTGCTTCCATTCTCGATGAACTGCAAATCTAGTGTTAGACAGTTTGTGCTGGCACTTCTGACGGCAGCCTTATGCACTTGATGCGTGGGTCTGCCACTGGTATTGCGGAGACTGCAGTCTTTGTCACTTTTTCCACATGGGACAGTGATGGACATTGCATGTGGTCTTCGCTGGAACAGAAACAGAACATCTCTCTCTCTCTCTCTCTCTCTCTCTCTCTCTCTCTCTCTCTCTCTCTCTCTCTCTCTCTCTCTCTCTCTCTCTCTCTCTCTCTCTTTCTCTCTCTCTCTGTCTCTCTCTCAACTAACTACAGGGGTATTTCCCAAAAGGCGACCGAACTAATCAAAAACCGCTGTCCCGCAATTCTATAGTGTTCTGTTGCGGGTCCTACCGGTTTCGCTGCTTTCTTGTGCGTGAAACACCAACAGAGAAAGTATCCCTAATTCATGAATGGGCAATCGGGCAGGCTGGTTGGTACGGTCATGATATCGGAGCAACCAAGAGATCAATGGACCACCCTAGTGAATGTCCCTGGAGAGTCTCATAGATACAAGGACTTGCTGAAAAGTCCGACCAGCATCGAAAGCTCTTCTACCTTCTTTTTTCTTCTTCTGCGATCATCGTAAAGTAAAAAAGTAAAGATCCCTTTTCACGCCTTTAAGCTCATCGTACATATGAGAAGAGCACCCCAATTTTTTTACAGTCCAATCGGCACTAGGTGGGTAATGTAGTCAGCATTAAGCCGGCCGTCTTTGCTTCACCAGGACATACATCCTGGTACCAATTTTAAGCTGGGTCGACCAGCAACACCCCATACCATAATAAAAATCCACACAGTCAGCAGTGGGTTTCGATCGCGGTAGGTTGGAATCACGAGTCATACTCGCAAGGCCTAATCCAAGGACGCCTCATTTCTGCGACCAGAAGATAGAAATGCGTTGTGCCCAGCTACTTCTTCTTCTTCGCGTTCACGGTCTGTAAACTCCGGCGGAAAGTTCTCGTTGTTCGACTACCTATGGCTTTAGTCTTGTTCCAGGAAAGATGTGTTGCGTGCACATCCGCTCTACAGATCTGGCGCATCTGTACGCAGACTTTTGGTTCCTTGTCTCTCCCACAGCTGTACTCCGACTTTAAAGGATGTGCGCACCCCTCCTCCCCCCCCCCCGAGTTAGTCGACTCCTACGACATGCTTGTTGGGAAAGCAATGTGTTTATTCTTATTTTCCCCCATAATGAAGCACACACCCCCACCCCGAACCCACAGATGGAAGATTAACGTGTGAAAGTTATCATTTACTACAGTGCTAGCTGCGCATTCATATTCACAACAGCGAAGCGCCGAGGAGAAAAATACCACGTGATACCCTCTCAAAAATTATCGTTATCTACGAACGCTAACACATGCGAACTTATCACGCATCGCCACAGCACAGACCACAGTAGATGTACTATGGCAGCCGTTCGGATCTCGTCTGTAGACATCGGGGATTATGTATTAAGTGGCGCAGTTCGCGAGACGAGCGCGTGACTCTCGGTGCTAGACAAAGGGCATAACCGCTTCGACAGGAGACCCTCTTCATCTTCCTAATCTTCCCACAGAACCTCCTCCTCTTTGTCTCCTTCCTCCAATCTCCTCAACTTTGCCTTCTTACTCCGATTTCTTGATCTTCGCATTCCTCCTCCAACCTCCTCATCTTCACCTTCCTCCTATAACCTCATCTTCAACTTTATGATTCAACCTCCTCTTCATCCTTCACCAACCTTCTCATCTCCAGCTTCCTCCTCCAACTTCCTCATCTTCACCTTCCTCCTCAAGCCTCCCTATCTTCACCTTCTTACTCCACCTCCTCCTTCCTCCAACCTTCTCATCTTCTTCAGCTTCCTCCTCCAACTCGTCCACTAGTGAACTCCTCATCTTCACCTTCCTCCTCCAAGACTGTTTCCTCCTCTCCGGCAGATGCACTCCGACTATTCTTGTTTTCCCACAATGGGTCCCCGGAACCCACACGGGGGCTCCCACCTTATACCTTCCTCCAACCTTTCTTCCTCCTCTAACATCTTCATCTTCCTCCTCCAACTTCCTCATCTTCACCTTCCTCCTCCAACCTCCTCATCTGCACCTTCTTCCTCCAGCCTTCTTATCTTAACCTTCCTCCTCCAACCTCCTCATCTTCCTCCTCCAACCTCTCCATCTTCCTCCTCTAACTTCCTCATCTTCACCTTCTTCCTCCAAACTCTTCATCTTAGCCTCTCTCCCCCAGTCTCCTCAACTACAAACAGTCCCTACTCACTGACCGCAACCTTTCACATGTCATGATTATCAGTGATTATATGCCACCTTCAATGTAGTTCGTAATCCGCACTGCATTAACAGTTTATAATTTTAAAAAGGTGTGTATGATATGTATGTATGCGTGTATGGGTGACATCTATGCATGTGTGGGCGTGTTTGTGTATGTATGGTTGTGTGTATGTTTAAGTGTATGTATGGATCACTGTATAAGTTTTGTGTCTCTGTGTGTGGGCGTGTGCCTGTGAGTTTGTCAGTGTGTGAGTATTATGATGTCCGCGTGCGTGTCTGTGTGTATCTGTGGGCGTGTCTGCGTCTGTGTACGTATCAGTGTGTGTGTCTATGTGCGTCTGTGTGTGTGTGCCTATGTGTGTGTGTGTGTGTGGCTGCGTGTGAATGTGCATGTGTCTGTGCTTGTTGGTGTCTGTGCCTGTGTGTGTGGCTTCCTGTGTATTTGTGTGTGTGTGTGTGTTTATTTGATCATGTTTGTATGTGCGTGTCTGTCAGTCTGTTTATGCCTGTGTGCGTGTGTCTCTGTGCGTGTCTGTGTCTATATGTGCGTCTGAGTGAATGTTGTGTGTCTTTGTGTGTGTCTGTGTCTGTACGTGCGTATGTGTGTCTTTGTAGGTATGTGCGTGTGTATGTGTGTCTCTGTGTGTTATGTGCGTCTCTATGTGTGTCTGTGTTGTGTGTATGGCTTCGTGTGTGTGCGTCTGTGCCTATGTGTGTATGTGCGTGTCTATGTGTATCTATGTGTTTGCTCGTAGGCATATGTGTGTGTGGCTGCGTGTGACTGTGCATGCAAATGTCTGTGCATCTGTGTGTCTGTGCTTGTTTGTGTCTGTGCCAGTGTGTGTGGCTTCGTGTGTGCGTGTGCTTGTGTGTCTCTATGTGTGTCTGTGTGAATGTTGTGTGTGTCTCTGTGTGTGCATGTGGCTGCGTGTGTGTGTGTGTGTTTTGTGTAAGTGTTGCCAGAGATCTACAATCTTCTCATCGTCACCTTCCTCCTCTAACCTTAACTTCACCTTCCTTCTCAAACCTCCTCATCTTCATCTACCTTCACCCTCCTCATCTCTCTTCCTCACCCACCCCTCCTCTTCTTTTTTTCTTAAGCTGAAATATTTAAATACTGACGTAAGCCCGCGGTGAACTCAACCCTTACTGTTAAAGCGTCCCTACTTAAGTTACAACCAGCTCAAGGAGTTTCAAGTTGACTGAGTCTGTCTGGTACACCCTTGTTTTAAGAATATGCTTCCATGACATTGAATGCGAAGGTCTCAGTAAAAACTATAACCTGATAACCGAACCCAAGAGCAATATGTAAGATGAACCTGCCAGTCAAATTCTCAACCAATTAAAAACAATTTAGAAAGCAATAAAAACAACTTTGTTTTTAATTTATTTAAAAAAAAATTGTCAACAAGGAAAACATACAAAAGAAGAACACGCAACAACAAATTAAAACTCTCTCTTCTTCTTCTTTTTCTTAGCGTTCACCGGCTGTAAACTCGGGCGGAAAGTTCTGGTTGTTCGTCAACTTCTGGACTGCAGTCCTGTTTCAGAACCTGAGTGTTGCGTGTGCATTCGTTTGACAGATCTGACTAATATGTATGCAGACTGTTGGTTTATTGTCTCTCAGGCAGATGCACTCCGACTTCGGTGGAAGCTCCCAGGCAGTGGGTCTATTTCTGTTTGCCTTGTAATAGGGCCCCGGAACCCACACTGGAAACAACAACAGACAGTGAAGTTCATACATACAAGAGGCAACACTGCAGATATAGATAATCTGATCTCAAGCGAACGAGGTTTGAGGTTTTGAGGTTTAAACAACGGATCAACATCATGGCACACGGGTAGTACCCCATAAGTGCTCTGTTCTTCTTCTAACTCAAGTCCGAAGAAGCTCAGCACAGTGCACAGGCTCTGTAGCAATGGCGAGGATCCTGAAATACTTTGGGTAGATTTTCAACTCAAAATGTTTGCCCGGGCAGCGCCGTTGGGCTACTCTTTTAAATTTCCAACTGCCAAGGGATTATTTAAGTGCGCAACATTGCACACGGGTGCCCGATATCACTACCCAGAGACCACGGGGAATCGTTAGAAGTCCAAGTCCACTTTAAAAATTCCAACCCTTACGGGGGATTGAACCCGGAATTTCTAGCACTCGAATCGGACACCATGAATCGAGACCACGTAGCCCCTTCATGCGAACGAAAGAATAATAATAATTATTATTATTTATTTATTCATTTCCTTCCGAGCACCTGTGAACGAGAAGATCAACTTTGACTTGTGCAGTTGCAGTACACCCCCCCCCCCCCCACTTCCCCCAAATGGAGCCAGTCCAGCCAACCTATCAGTCTGTTCATTCCCAAACACTCGCACATAGTCGGGGCAAACATGTATGTGATCCTCACCCTATGTGACCTCTGAACTGATGTAGCCCATTCTATACGAAGCAACCCTGAGGCCACCTTTCTGAGCATACTTTGCCAATCCGATGCCATGACAACAATTGCTTCCACTTGTATCACTGTCTACGTTTTGCTAGCTAAGCTTACCTTTAACTTTTTCCTCTAGTATAGTTTTCATACAACCGCTTGTTCCCCCCATAAATATATAAGGCACATCAAGGGGGTTGCCGTGACATTGGCGACTAAACGGCTGCCTAAGAATCGGAAGGTCGTGGGTTCGCGTCCTGACAGAGCTGAACTTTTCAAAAATGACCTTGACTCCCAGGTCGAGTCAGCCTTGAGTGGCTACCACGTAGAGTCCTGAGAAGTAAAGGCGACCGGCTTGATGCTGACCACATCACCCACCAAGTGCCGACTGGTCAATAAAATAAAGGTCTAGCCCTATATACCCAATAACCCAGAAGGCGTGGAAAAGGGGACCTTTACTTTTTATTAGGCACATGAAAAAGGGATATGGAGAGAGACTCGCTAAATTGGCCATAAAAAGTGGAAACAAATGAATCAGGAAACAAAGACATTCAATGGGTACCATAAGACAAATGTTCCGAGAGGCCCGGGGGGGGGGGAGGGGGGGGGGATTTCCATCTAGATGTTCCATCTATGATATGCCCTATAACAAAGAACTGTATAAGATATACTGGATGGAGGGCAAGACGGCCAGCCCTATGTGCCCTATAACGGATGTGATGGTGATGACTTTTACTGTGGTGGGTAGGAATATTTCACGGTTCTTATTTCGTCCCTTCTCTCTAAAACATCTGCATTTTACTGTTTTGCTCGATTAAAAATTACAAATTATAACTGTTCTGCATTGAGAAACTACATCGAACACCCGATAATTTTTACTGTTTTCGTTTCCACGAAATTAAAAATTAACAATTCTATTTCCAGTGATGTCTGCAGTAGTTAACCTCAAGGGGGTGAAGGAGAGGGAAGATGAGACGCAGGAGAAGATGAAGGTAGGGGAGTCCAAAGAGAAGACAATGATGGGGCAGAAGGAGAAGGATGAGAAAGAAGACTGAACATGGCCATACTTATATTGTATCTGAAAATTTCACCCACATGTACGAACCATCTCCGGAGAGCAGGAAGGGGACACATACATACACACACACACAGACACATAGTTGGTAAGAAGTACTTCACAACAAGTGCTAGTAGGCACCCACTTCACAGACCCACATACCACACCAGATAGTCAGACAGAGAACAGGCCCCGGACCGTTTCAAGTAGGCTATAATTGAATACAGAAGACAAAACTACTGCAGGAAACCACTGAGTGTGTGTGGGGGGGGGGGGGGGGGGGGGGGGGGCCTTTCAACTTCAGAACGGGTTGGTCTTTCGCTGAAATGGTTGCCAGTGAGAAACCAGGTCGCCGCAACAACTAGACACCATTTGCTAATACAACGTTGACTTGACAGACATGCACACCTGGACACAAGTTCGCTCATGTCCAGATATGGGGAGGCCAACGAAGAAAGAGACCGTTATAAAAGAGGTCGATAAAGAGGAGGTCGACGAAGTGGAGGTCGATAAATAAGTGGCCGATGAGGAGAAGGTCAACAAAGAGAAGATCAGCGAAAAGGAGGCCGGCGAAAAGAGAGTCGACGAAAAGGGAGTCGACGAAAAGGGGGTCGACGAAAAGGGGGTCGGCGAGAAGGGAGCCATCCAGTTTCTTGAGATAATTCACCAGAAGAGGGAATTTGGAAACTCTGGTGACAACAGAGAGTTGGTGATAAATATACTGATCCACTGAATCAACTTCAACTTCAAGAGAACTGACAGTAAACAACGACTTCGACAAAACGAAACACGACAACTTGCTGATGGTATAATCATCAATGACATCGACTGCCAAGGAGGAGGAGGGAATAGGAAGAGGCGGCGGCTAAGATTCCCTGTTCGATTCCAGCTGCTGGCGATTAGGCAACAGAGCGCTTTGCTCTGATTCCGACAGCAGTATACAGAGCCGACCGTTTAGTAAGCAATGGCAAACAACTGAACATAAAATTGAGTAGTAAAATCGGCAAACAGCCAAAAGTTGCAGGATTTGGTTCTACAACGTCATGTAAAGGATAAGAACTAAATACAGAAGAACGGATGAGGAGGAGGTGTCTCTTTGTTTTTCCCCCCATAAATTTATTTTGACGTGGTATCCAGTTTATGTTAATTACTAGCTGTACCCGGCCACGCGTTGCTGTGGCCCAGAATGATGAAATGGAAAAGAAAGAAATTAGCTCTCATTTAACAGTGTCTGTCATATCCCCCACCCCCTCCCATCGACCCAGTCATATCTCTCTCCCTGAAGGATTGAAAAATCTTCCCTGGCGGAAAATTTTTTTTTTTTTTAAATAGTTAAGAAATGAGAACTTTAAAATAATGTTTTAGGCTCTCTCAGTTAATAGTGTCTGGCATCAAACCCCTTACCCCCCACCCCCCCCCACTAATCATATCATCCTCTCCGAAGGATGGGAAAGTCATCATCTGACGAAATATTAAAATGGGTAGCATTAATTTGTACTGAGAAGTACATGTGGCCAGTATAACAGCTACCATTTCACCCATGCAGTACCAGACTACTGCTACCACTACCACTACAACCATCACAACAACAATAACAACAACAAAACCTGTCACTACAGTATGTGTAGGTCGGTGTAGCCAGAGGAGTTAGCGCCGCATGCTGTCGCCGCGGACTGTTTAGTTTAATTTTGCCCCAGACATAGAAAAAAAAACGTCATCACCTAACCAGTGATGAAACCCACAATAAAAAGTACACTATACTAACAAATAGCGGAGAAAAATACCCCGCACACGTCATCTCTCCCTCTCCGAAGGGAGATATTTAACTGACCTTGGCATCCGTGTCCACCCAAACTAAACTGGACTGTAAGCCGTCTTAGTTAACAGTTTCTGTCATCGTGAAATAGTTTTTGACCGAGAAGCGTCGCTGGGAGGCTAACTGGGACTTTACTGAAATCGGATGTCTTTGGGCGAAAGGCGCAGATATCGCAGTCTAGCTGTAAACCACAACACAACATGGCAACGACCATTTTAATGGAAAAAGAACAATTATCACCCAGCGGGGAATCGAACATCCGTCACCCGCGTGAAGGGTAGGATACTTACAACTATACTACTGAACACTGAAGAGTTTAGGTCAGATATCGCAGCCTAGCTGTAAACCACAACACAACGTATCAACGGCCCTCGCGAGGGCGAAAGAAGATTACCCGTGACATGACCGCTGAGCATCACGTCGCCGCTATCGTAGGCTAGCTGTAAACCCCAAAACCGAAAAAAAGATGCAGATATCACAGCCTAGCCATAAACCACAACACAACGTGCTAGCCGCCCAGTTAGGGGGGCTAAAACAAAATTATATCACCTAGCGGGGAATCGAACGCAGGTCACCCGATTGATAAGCAGAATATTTACAAGTACGCTACCAAATACTCAAGCAATTATGGAAATGAAATTATATGGTAATGCAAAGTTCAATAAGAGCTCAGCAGTCAAAAATGGCCAATCAATTTTAAAAAAAACCGGGCCGGCAACGAAACAAATATTGATTTGACCGTTGCTGGAGCTACGTCGTTCATGATTTGTGCGATTTTCTGACAAAAAATCACGCTCTGAGCCAAAGGCAACGTTGTGTGAAAAATTGAAAGCAATCCGTTCTGTAGTGTCTGAGTCTTTTAGTTAACAAACTCGGAAAATTAACATTTTTATTAACATATAGATTGCACATACTACTTTGTGAGTGGATGGCGTGGGCCGTGTCAAGACAAAGTCCAGATCTGCGAGTGTCCTGTCAGGGTCCAATTAATTCCTTTTCTGGTGGTAGTGTTTTGCCTTCATAATACAGTCTCATCATCATCATGTAGCAGGTCCTTTGCAGAACGTCACTCTCATCACGGTCTGCCTGAAAGAAACTCGGTCTATCGCCAGTTCTCCCGCCTCATGTACTTTCACACTCAAGGAGTCACTTATATCCTGTGCCCATCTTCGTATCGGTGGGCCCCTGCCCCTGCTTCCTGGTACCATGCCTTCTGCTATAATTTTTGTCCAATCCGTCGTGGCGCTTGATATGACCAAAATATTTCAGCTTCCGAGACAGGATGCTGTTTATTAACCAATCTTCCTTGATGTTCAGATCTTTCAAGATGTCAGTATATCTTTGTCCAAGATATTCTGAGAATCTTTCTACCGCATTTCAGCTCTAAAGCCCCTATTCACTTTCTTAAGAACTGGCAGATAGTCCACGACTCACATCCGTATGATGCTACATGCTCTCAAATTTTGATCTCCTTGCTGATGCTTAACCATAGAATGTTAATGCTGTTTAATCTTTGCATTGCTATGGCTAATACAGTCTGCTCTCAGTAAAAACAGTAGAGGCAACAAAAGCCATAAATGACACCAAGAGACAACCGAATAAATGGGTCGGTCATGTGTCAAGACTACCACGAGATAGTACAGCACAGAGAGCCCTACCAATGTGAAAGTTAAGCTAAAGGTTGGCCAGACGAGAGATAGATCATATTGGAAATAACCTCGGCCGTATATACCAGCATCTACGCCGCACATACCAAGGCTCTCACCCAATGCCTCTTCAAAACCTGGCACTGAAAGAAGAATAGGACTACAGAAAAACAGAAGATGGAAGAACAAAAGTAGCCCCGGTCACAACCTTGACCTTATTTCACACATCTAAGTTAAAGGTTAAAGTCGAGAGGATCAACTTCTCTGCACCTGGTTTTAGCCCATCTCTCTCTCTCTCTCTCTCTCTCTCTCTCTCTCTCTCTCTCTCTCTCTCTCTCTCTCCGCAGAACGGCTAGCCGCGTGCCGAGAGAACTCATGAACTGAACAGCACAGCTGTGAAATGAACCCATGACCTTCAGTGACGAGGCAAACGACGCGACCACCTCGCCACGGAGACCCTCTTCACATTCCTTGGTTCTCTACCGAACTCCGCATGCGGTCTTTGTTAAGTTAATGATTTTGCCTAGGACCCATATTGCCTCATAAAATTCAAAGGAGATTTCCAGATCAATACTGTCAAACGCCTTTTTAAATCTACAAAGCCAACACAAATTGATCAGCTTAGCTCAATGCTTTGTTCTACTATTATAACGCATTATGTGGCTTTCCGGGCAATGATGGATCTGTTGGATCAGACACCTTCCTGTTCACCTCTTTGTTTGTCATCTCTTAATCTCTGCTGAAATATTCAGGCTTGTCTTTTTCCCACAAACTGGTCACGATTGTATCATTGGTTATTATGCGTTACAAGGTACCGCTGCAACAGGGTTGTTGCTAGAACCATCACATGTTTGTCAGGAGATAGGATACTGCGTACAGTTAGCATAGAGTGGGAATCAACAAGTCTTGGCAACCCTGACATTCCATTGCTAGAACCATCACATGTTTGTCAGGAGATAGAATACTGCGTACAGTTAGCATAGAGTGGGAACAACAAGTCTTGGCAACCCTGACATTCCATTTCTAGAACCCTCACATGTTTGTCAGGAGATAGGATACTGCGTACAGTTAGCATAGAGTGGGAATCAACAAGTCTTGGCAACCTTGACATTCCATTTCTAGAACCATCACATGTTTGTCAGGAGACAGGATACTGCGTACAGTTAGCATAGAGTGGGAATCAACAAGTTCTTGGCAACCTTGACATTCCATTTCTAGAACCATCACATGTTTGTCAGGAGACAGGATACTGCGTACAGTTAGCATAGAGTGGGAATCAACAAGTCTTGGCAACCTTGACATTCCATTTCTAGAACCATCACATGTTTGTCAGGAGACAGGATACTGCGTACAGTTAGCATAGAGTGGGAATCAACAAGTCTTGGCAACCTTGACATTCCATTTCTAGAACCATCACATGTTTGTCAGGAGACAGGATACTGCGTACAGTTAGCATAGAGTGGGAATCAACAAGTCTTGGCAACCTAGACATTCCATTTCTAGAACCACCACTTGTGTATTAGCAAAGTGATATTCCTAATTGCGTCTCGGTTGCATCAGATAGTTCTGCCCCAATATATACTCATTTGTTTAGCAGCTGTCCTTCCGTGGACTTCCTCAAAGGTAAGAGCCTTCAGTCTAAGAGACTTAGAACAGGAGGGACTAGTAGCATGGACGCTCACATGTAAGCAAGAAGCTTCAGTCGCCGAGATTCCAGCTCAACACTAACGAAGAGGAACCAGTCGCGTAGAGCCTCAAAGACCGCCAATAGAAGGGAGACACGAAGCGATATATGCTGCTACAGAGACAACAAACAAGATACAGGGATCCATCGTCAACAGGGATACATTAGATAGAAACATTACTAAGATGTTAGAGCAGACGATCAAAACGTCATTACCAGACAGAACAAGAAGCCAGAAGGCTGTTACAGACACTAGAACCAGTTAATAAAGTAGCTAGAAAAAAAGGGGGAGGCACAACGCGTTCTCAAGACTATGTAATCATAAAGCGAAAACAGCGGCAATTCAGAATACCACAGATGTTACTTGTGATTTTACTGAGGTAGAAAAGTTTAGTTTTATGTTTTTTTTTCCAAAACACTTTCTTCTACAAGCATGAGAGACCATCATCATCACCACTATCGACACGATCATCTTTCTCCTCCTCTATATTCAACTGACTCCGTCTGTAGCAAACAAAAGACAAACCTGGTCTTTTGGTAGACCAACGTACACAAAAAAAGACAGCTGTGCTACACAACGTGACCGTGGGAACACAGGAGGGGGAAGAGAGAGGCAAAACCATACTGGATGGAAAAGGTCAGAGGCAAGAGAGCAAGAGACAGACAATGTTACAAGTGGGGAGACAACATCAATAGATAGCTGTGTGAGAGATTATACAACTAAGACAAGAGATACAGCGTGTTGGAAATCTATTTCAGCCAATCTTCTGTGTGGAGACAGCACTAGATTGGTGATGACGATTCAGAAGCTCTTTAACTTATTATTTAGTCTAAGCTATCCATTGGACCTTAATACAGACGAGCACTTTGTCGTGACTATTTTTGTATCAGTCCACTTGGTTGATTGACTGAATTGTTCTACTAACTAACCTCTTTGTAGTGCTCTAAAGACAATGTTTTATTCCGCTGCCGCTGTCTCTGCCTTTTCTGCTGAATGTTGAATTAAGAATCGACATCACAGCACTCAGGACACCCCCATGAGCGCATCGTTCCTTTTCTGCTAGGTCACCTAAATATTCCTTAATCTCATGTCATGTGAAGGCAAAAGACAGTATTGATTTAAAAGCTGCATTTAAATCCCAACACCTGTCAAGTCTTAAGCAGACTCTAACATATCGAGCAGACTCTAACATATCGAAACCTCAAAATCTATCAAGTCTGAAGCAGACTCTAACAGGCATCGACACACCAACATCTATCAAGTCTGAAGCAGACTCTAACACATATCGACACGCCAACAAATATCACGTCTGAAGCAGACTCTAACACATTTCGATACGCCAACATCTATCAAGTCTGAAGCAGACTCTAACACACATCGACACCCCAACATCTATCAATAAGAGGCAGATGGAGAGCGAGAGAAAAGATGCAAGACAGTTTGAGGATGATCTGTATCATAGTCGACTGAAAGTACACGGGACAGAAGGATGTGGACATACATGAGTACCAATGCCACAGGGTTTGGGCTTTGAGAAGAGGAGGAAGAAGAAGACCTGTCTGCGAGGAACAGAAAGAGAGAAGCAGCCTGGAATAAAACAAGGGCAGCATAAAGAACAGCAAAAGCCAGCAGCGGGTGATGCAGTCTGGCCTAGAGGTCACAAACCCCGCCAGCTAAACAAAACAAAAATCAATAGGCTGGGGCAGCCTGTAGGGAAAACTCCACAATCAATAACTCTACTGTCTAGGGGTAAACGTTTGAATTAATGATTTGTAGCAACAACCAAACATCCGGCCTGACTGGTAGGCAACCATCACAGCAATTTGACAACAACCACTTCAAAGTATTCACATTAGTATATATATAGTGTAGTCCAAGGCTATTTAACTGGCGGCCCGCGAGCCAAATGTGGCCCGAGGAGGAGGCCTAGCAAGTGGCTCGCGGATCACTGCCATATGTACTGTATCAATGATCTTTCTATGCTGGTGTCACGGCCCCTGGCCCGTAAAGATCCCCATTTTCAATATTCTGGCCTCCTTGTGAGGGTTCCAGGGCCCTATTATAGGGAAAACCAAAAGAGACCCACTTCCTACCAAAAAGCATGTCGTAGAGTCGACTAATTAGGAGCTTCCTTCGAAGTCGGAGTGCATCTGCCTGAGAGGCAAGGAACCAACAGTCTGCATACAAACTAGTCAGATCTGTCAAACGGATGCAGTACTGCAGTCCAGAAGTGGACGAACAACAAGAACTTTCCGCCGAAGTTGACATACAGGTGAACGCGAAAAAAAAAGAAGAAAAATATTTTGGCCCCTGGATGATACCGAATAGTTCTGTACTAGGCCAAGATGACCTGGCTTGTAGCTGATGAGTTTAATCAACCAGTATATTGGGGGGGGGGGTGACAGATTCCATCTCCAGCACGATAACTACAACTTTCGATTTTTATGTTGTCTAGTGTGTTCAGTATTTATACAATTCTAAAACAATCATACGATATGACTGGGTAGGCAATGCCTGACCACAGACTGCCAAAACACATTTTCGTTAGTGAGCTACTAAAAGGAAAACGCTCTCAATGTGGACAGAAGAAACGTTTCAAGGACAGCATCAAGACCTCACTGAAAGACTTTTGGGCTATCTCTAAAATAACGATCACAAATTATCGAGGAGGAAAATATACCTTAACAGAGCCTCAGTCACGTGTCAATTGCGCACTTCCGGGGACTATACCAAAACCACCGAAAATAAAATGAAGGGAGCTGCAGGATATGCGGTAACTGCTGCTCGTGAGTCCCAACCATCTAGTCTAGCCCCAATCCATGCCGCGTTAGCGGCGTGGGGGATAATCTCAGGGGTTGCGGAAGTCACAGGTAGTGCGCAATTTTAGTCGCCGGAAGTGGGCAATTGACAGGTGACTGAGGCTCTGTTACGGTATATTTTTATAACTCGATAATTTGGGACCGTTATTCGGAAGATAGCCGACTTGTGTATTGATCCTAAAACCTGGGAAGTCGCTGAATGTGATGGTGCTCCTCTCTTCATCGAGGAGCCTGTGGGCCCCATCAAGCTGCTTCAGCAGCAGCAATTCAGAGAAGACAAGCCAGGAAAGACACTGAGGCAGATCATCAGAGAGGTACGGCTTCAATTCCCTGCCCACACTGCTCAAGAACTTTCAGTGCTAGAGTTTGCCTTACCAGCCATCTGCGCACTCACAAAACCTCACCCAGACACCATTGGTTGAAAGAACTGGTCATCATCACTCGTGATGGACGAACAACAACAATCTTTCTACTTTTTTCTGCGAAAACATCGTCTATTTGTTTATTATATACAATATCCTGAAGGTGGCTCAGAGGTCAGCTCAGTCTTGTAAAGTGGTTCAGTAAAACTTCAATTAACCGTCACCATGGGGACCAGGGCTGTGACGTATAACCGAATACACTGATTATAGAAATATCTTAACTCTTTCAGTACCAATGCGTCTGTTGTTTACTCTGCACATTATATGCTTTCGTTAACTCATTAGCGCTCATCCATTCGGGACATTAGCCCATTCATTCTATGGTTATCCTTACTGTAACTCATTTTGTTCTGTCCTATTATTATCTGAACCTGTTTAGACCCAGACATGCCTTACTTTAAATAACTAAGTTAGTGAGTATTAAGAGTTAAATTAATGTCTGCCTGAGACTAAAAGTGTTACCACAGTAACGTGATTTCACTATAACGTGATTTTGCTACTGGCTTGAGACAAAAATGAAAAAAAAAATCCTTTAAAAGTGAATATACATTTACTTTGTATTCAATTTTACAAAATATGGATCGCATTACTGTATACTGATCGCAATATAAGCTTCCATACAAAAGTAGTAATGTACAGAAACATAATACTACACACATACATTACTGTAAAATAATATGTCTTTGATGCTTTTGTTTGTTGACATGCAATTTTAGACGATGACAGATAACGGAAATTGACGGTTAAAGAAGTGACAGTTAAAGTTTTACTGTACCAGAAATGTCTCCGAGAAAGTCTCTCTCTCTCTCTCTCTCCCTCTCTCACTCTCTCCCCCCACCCCTCTCTCTCTCTCCCTTCCCCCACCCCTCTCCCCCCCCCCACTCTCTCTTTCTCTCTCTCTGTATATGTGTGTGTGCGTGCGTTTTTTTTTCTCATATCAAGTTGTTACTAACTCTTTTCTCTATGTCGATTCTGGGACATCACTGGGGGACGGCGGAAGACCCACAACAGCTTGTGCAGGGGAGACCTACATAACCCAGGGGAGACCCACTAAACCCGGGGGAGGGGTGGCACTAAACCAAACCTTAGGTGGGGGAAGACCTACTAAACCCGGGGGAGGGGGGCTCTAAACCAAACCTTGGGTGGGGGGAGACCTACTAAACCCGGGGGAGGGGAGGCTCTAAACCAAACCTTAGGTGGGGAAAGACCTACTAAACCTGGGGGAGGGGAGCTCTAAACCAAACCTTAGGTGGGGGAGACCTACTAAACCCGGGGGAGGGGGGAGCACTAAACCAAACCTTAGGTGGGGGGAGACCTACTAAACCCGGGGGAGGGGGGGGGGCTCTAAACCAAACCTTGGGTGGGGGAGACCTACTAAACCCGGGGGAGGGGGGGCTCTAAACCAAACCTTGGGTGGGGGGAGACCTACTAAACCCGGGGGAGGGGGGGCTCTAAACCAAACCTTGGGTGGGGGGAGACCTACTAAACCCGGGGGAGGGGGGCTCTAAACCAAATCTTAGGTGGGGAGAGACCTACTAAACCCGGGGGAAGGGGGCACTAAACCAAACCTTAGGTGGGGGGAGACCTACTAAACCTGGGGGATGGGGGCACTAAACCAAACTTTAGGTGGGGGAGACCTACTAAACCCAGGGGATGGGGGCACTAAACCAAACCTTAGGTGGGGGGAGAACCTACTAAACCCGGGGGAGGGGGGCACTAAACCAAACCTTAGGTGGGGGAGACATACTAAAACCCGGGGAGGGGGGCTCTAAACCAAACCTTGGGTGGGGGAGACCTACTAAACCTGGGGGAGGGGGGCTCTAAACCAAACCTTGGGTGGGGGGAGACCTACTAAACCCGGGGAAGGGGGGGCTCTAAAAAAAAACCTTGGGTGGGGGGAGACCTACTAAACCCGGGGAGGGGGGGGGCACTAAACCAAACCTTAGGTGGGGGGAGACCTACTAAACCCGGGGGAAGGGGGCACTAAACCAAACCTTAGGTGGGGGGAGACCTACTAAACCTGGGAGATGGGGGCACTAAACCAAACTTTAGGTGGGGGGAGACCTACTAAACCCAGGGGATGGGGGCACTAAACCAAACCTTAGGTGGGGGGAGACCTACTAAACCCAGGGGAGGGGGGCACTAAACCAAACCTTAGGGGGGGGAGACCTACTAAACCCGGGGGATGGGGGCACTAAACCAAACCTTAGGTGGGGGGAGACCTACTAAACCTGGGGGATGGGGGCACTAAACCAAACCTTAGGTGGGGGGAGACCTACTAAACTCGGGGAAGGGGGGGCACTAAACCAAACCTTAGGTAGGGGGAGACCTACTAAACTCGGGGAAGGGGGGGGGGGCTCTAAACCAAACCTTAGGTGGGGGAGACCTACTAAACCCGGGAAGGGGGGCACTAAACCAAACCTTAGGTGGGGGAGACCTACTAAACCCGGGGGAGGGGGGGCTCTAAACCAAACCTTAGGTGGGGGGAGACCTACTAAACCCGGGGGAGGGGGGGCTCTAAACCAAATCTTAGGTGGGGGGAGACCTACTAAACCCGGGGGAGGGGGGCACTAAACCAAACCTTAGGTGGGGTGAGACCTACTAAACCCGGGGGAGGGGGGCACTAAACCAAACCTTAGGTGGGGGGACCTACTAAAGCCTAATAAGCATGTCATAAAAAACAAATTTAGGAGTTTGCAGAAATAATGGACAAAATGTAGCCTGATGCAGCAGGGCAAACAGAAAAGAATAGAATATGGAGATGGCAAAGACGATAAAGAAATACTATATTCTGTGCAAGGGATTACATTTGACCAAATTTGTAAAGTTTTAATGTGATTAAAATATTTACTTTTTTATCTTGTCATATTTTAATGGGGGCGTCATACATACGGAGTAAAATATGGTAATTATTTATGTACTACCATAAACAAGAAAAGCCATGACTTGACAAAAGAAAGAACAAGAAAAGCCATGACTTGACAAAAGATGGGACAAGAAAAGCCATGAAAGAACAAAAGACAGGACAAGAAAAGCCAGGACAGGACAAAAGACAGAACAAGAAAAGCACCAAGAGGAAAAAATAAGTCAGGAGAGGGCAAAAGACAGGACCCAAAAAAAGATATTAGAGGATAAAGGACAGAACAAGAAAAGCCAAGAGAGGACAAAAGACAGGAGAAGAAAAGAAATTACAGCACAAGAAAAGCCCCAAGAGGACAAGAGGCAGGACAAGAAAGACATGAGAGGACAAAGGACAAGTCAAGATAGGACAAAAGACAGGACAAGATAAGACAGGAGAGGACAAATGACAGGACAAGACAAAACAGAACAGGACAAAAGACCAGATGAAACAAGAGGAGACTGGACAAGACAAAACAGAACAGGACAAAAGACCAGATGAAACAAGAGGAGACTGGACAAAACAAAACAGAACAGGACAAAAGACCAGATGAAACAAGAGGAGACTGGACAAGACAAAACAGAACAGGACAAAAGACCAGATGAAACAAGAGGAGGCTGGACAAGACAAAACAAAGTGTACTCACATCCTCATAGAACTTGAGCTGTGGAACTGGCTCCTCATAGACATTGTCACAAAAATCCTTGAATAATAAAAACCCTGTGGAAGACATTGAAACAACAAGATGATAGTGCATACAGGGAGGCAAATGAGAAAGGACAGGAGAAAGGAATTTAATATGAAACATGGTAGGGAAAGGAAGGGAGAATAGAAAGTGGGCAATTTGTTAGGGAAAAAGGGGAAAGAATTCTGAAGTGAGAGAAAAGAGGAAAGGACAAAATATGAGACATGGTAGGAAAGGAGAAGAGCAAGGAAAAGTACAGCAAGATGAGAAGTCAGAGAAGAATAAAAGGTAAAATGGAGAGAAGGAAAGCAAGGTTAAGATGGAGGAATCAGAAAGATAAGAACGGCTGGAAAATAAAAGGGTGGGAATGGAGGAAAGGGGAAATATAATAAGAAAAAATGGAGGGAATGAAGGAGAATGTAGGGAAAGGAAGGACAGTACAGAATGAAATGAGAAACAGTGATGAAGGGAAAGTTGAGAAATGAAGGTCCTGAGAAAAGAGTAAGGGGTAGAGGAAGACAGGGATAAGATAGGAAGGAAATTAAGGCTGGGGTGTAGGGATTAATAAATTACAAAAGAAGTAAATCAATTAGGCAGCTAACATGAACATCAAGGAGAACTGGCTCGTAAACAGCATCCTCTCCCAAAAGTTGAGGTATTTGTGACATGTCAAGCGCCATGATCCTCTGGAGAAAACGGTGGTGGAAGGTGAGGTTTCTGGAATATGAGGCAGAGGCAGAGCACCGTAAAGGTAGATGCCGATCACTGAAGATGCACTAGCTATGAAAGAATACAGGGCTGGAGAAAGACGACTTTCAGGGGTGCCGTGAAGACAGAGGACTGACTGACTGATTGATTTATTGACTGACTGACAGATTGGCTGGTTGACTGATTGACTGGCTGATGGACTGAGTGATTGATTGGTTGATTGACTGATTTGATTGAGTGATTGGCTAACTGATTGACTGATTCATTCATTCATTCATTGACTGACTGATTGAGTGAGGAAGGTGAAGAACAAAAGAAAAAATTAGACTGCAAAACAACAACAAAAGGGCAAAGAAAACAAAAAGGGATTGAGCTAGAGAACAATACAAAACATGTAACATGTACACACACAAAAAGACATCAAGAGTTAAATATGTCTACAAAAACATGATCATTACATACAAAAATAATGGCTTCATTTTTCTATACATACAAATATCCTATTCTATAATCACAAACACTATTCTATACACATAAACTATTCTATACACAAACTAATCTATGCAGAAAAACTCTGACGCCAATGAAGACTCACCTATCCTCTGGTTGAAGATTTTGTCAAAGGTCACCTCGTTCACTTTCAGCAGATGTTTGTGCATGATACTACGAACGCTGTGATTGAAAGAAAATGTTGAATGTCAAAGGTTCTGCATTCTGTCAGGTCAGTTCAATGTACATGTACGTTCAAACCGTATTTCATTCCAAGTTTAACAAATGCAGAAGTGGTGGTGGTGGCGGTGGTGCTGAAGTTGGCTGTTCCTTGCCGTTTGGGCAGATGCACTCTGACTTTGAAGGAAGCCCCCAATTAGTCGACTCCTATGACATGCTTGTTGGGAAGATAGTGGTTCTATTTTTGTTTTCCCCACATTTGGACCCCAGAACCCACACAGGAAAAATTATCACAGACTGTAGGAGTACAGATGGTTAAGTTTTATATATTTTAAGTGCACTTTTGAACTAATTGTGATAATCATATTGTGTAACCTTTCTTAAGGAACAGTTACAGGCATTATGCTAAAACGAGATTTGTCTCACAAGTGACGTTCAATAAAATATTAGAAAACTGTGTCCCAAAATTAAGCCGACTTTTGCATATGTTATATAAAAATCAGCGATTATTAATAGAGGGCAAATTAAGCAGATTGACAACTAATTTATTTTCTCTGTATGCTTAGTCGAATACATAAAGCACGTCAGCAGAGGCACTGTGCGTGTGTCACATGATTTCGGTTCATCATCATCATCAATTTCCACTTCTGCCGTTAAGCGTTGTGGGGAGGAACAGTTTGCGATCCATTGCTTGATGGGCAACAAAGGCTACTGTCATTCAGTGTCAAAACCCCTGTGTGGGTTCCGTCGCCCCATTGTGGGGAAAACAAGAATAGACCCACTGCCTCCCCAAAAGCATGTCGTAAGAGTCGACTAATTGGGGAGCTTCCTTTGAAGTCGGAGTGCATCTGCCGGAGAGGCAAGGAACCAACAGTCTGTATTCAAGAGAATGAGATCTGTAAAACTGATGCACACGCAACACTCAGGTTCTGGAGCTGGACTGCAGTTCAGTAATGGACGAGAAACCAGAACTTTCCGCCAGAGTGTACAGCTGGTGTACGCGAAGAAGAAAGAAGATACAGTGTCGATGTAGCAGCTCTTGAATGTTATCAATCCATGTTCTCTTACAACGGCTTTGTTGCTTTCACTTCAGATCTGTTCATGTGCAGCACCTGCATTGCTGTTCTGGCTGCATTCTTACGAAATGACCAAACCATTCGATCTTCTGTTTCTCAGTGAATCTGCTGCATGGTGTTGTTCCTACAGTCTGTCTGATATTATCATTTCTAGCTTTGTCTCAGATGGTTAAGTTGGCGGCTTTCCTCAGGCATCTTATTTCACAGGTGTTAATTTTACGTAGGTAAGCCTCTGATAATGTCCAAGTCTGGCACTAACAGTACAGTGTTGGTATGAATATGCTGTTATAATCTGTTTCTTGGCGCTCATACCAATGTTTGGATGTCTCAATAATGGTGTCAGTTGACACATTTAAATTCCTGAACCTGCTTCAGACAAATACCTTTCAGCCCGATATGTAGCGGACTAGGAATCCTGCTGACCTACATGACTTCAGCTTTAGTTGTATTTATTTTCAAGTTATATCTTCTGCACGTTGAACTTAGCCTGTTCAGATGTTCTTGCAGTCTACTCCCCTCATTGTAGAACAGGCTTTGATTGTCTGCAAATAGTAGCTTATTTATTGTATGTGGATCTAGTTCTTCATCTGGAAAGTAAAGTTCCTAATTTTCTGGATTTCTGTGCCGACTGCTTTAAAACTGGCTTCTTCTAATATTCCTTCTATGTATACAGTAAATAATAAAGGAGAAAGCACACATCCCTGCCTCACCCCTGTATTGATTCTAAACATATCAGACAAGCCTTCTTGTGTTCTCACTGCGTTTTGGAAAGTGTGTACATGGCAACAATGTTATCTAGCAACTGTCCTTGAATCCCATCATCCTCAAGAATGGCCCATAGTTTGTGTCTAAGCTATTTCTTGATTTACAAACACAATATTCAATTCATCATCTTATTCAATGGTTTTCTTGCAAACCTGTATTAGGTAAAGAATGCATCTGTGCAACCATTTCCTTTCCTGGAACAAAATTGTAATGTACTTAGATGCTGTTCCACTACAGGTTTAACTCTGCTCTAATAATTATGAGGTATATACCTTTAAATAACTTTTTTTCCTAGCTTTCTAACACTCTCAAGGGTAGTCAAATTAAGTTTGGCATTTATTTTAACATATATCAGGAAAGTTGCGTCTTGTGGTTTTTACAGCAAGCTTTTAAGAAGCAATTCTAAAATCATACCCTAGCAGTGCTAAAATAACATGGCTCTCTTTGGCGCTGAAGGGTTTTTGGTTTTTGTTTTAACTTAACTACATCAATTTCAACTCTCACCTCCCTCCACTAACAGTAAATGCATAACTGCAATCAGTATTCATGTTGGTATTTATGTCTAATCTGTCATCCTCTTAAACACGAGTGCAAGCCTTTTATTTAACAACTGTATGTGGCAAAGTAATACAATGTGGAAACGTTTTAGGGCTAGATGGTGGCCGCAATTATGGCAACTGGCTGTAAACAATGACAGTGACTTTTATTTATTCTGAAATATTAAACAACCTACTTGAGTTACAATAAATGCATACCTGAAGTAAACATATATTGCATTTCGATTTCTGTGTGTGGAGTGGGGGTAAAGAACATAAATTAATAAACAAATAACACTGCAATAATAATAATTCACCAACCGACAATAAAGGAAGACAAACACAAAAGGGAAGTACCTAATGAAGTATCTTAAAGAAGATACTACTTTCTGGTTTTTAAATGGAGTTAATAAATTAAATAAAACTAAGTGGCATTTTTTTAAATGCATCCAATTAAGTTGTAAAATTATTTAGCTGACTAGCTCAAATTTTCGTCTGGTTGATTTACAAAAAAATTATATTTTTACAGCTTTACTACATTTCTTATTAATATCCTACCCCAAACAGGGAAAATCCACGGGACAGTCAAATATTTCAGGGGGTGGTAGACAGACTGAATGCAGACCTAGGCTGCTCTCTCGTGGGACGTAGGTGGGTTGGGGTTAGGGCCAGTTCTAGATGTTTTGGGGTGATTAAAAGCATCAGAAAGCCTGAAAACCCAGTCTCACCACCCTCTAAAAGGTTAGACTGTACTGAGACGTCATCTGAGGTAGGATATTGCAAAAGAACCCTAATTAAATTCAGGCTAAAAATTTGGCAAGTGGGGCTCAGACACTTTTACAAAATATTATATAGTTCGTATTATCTGCCTCTAATCATATAATGGAGAGCCATTTTGAATTTTAATGTGATTATATGACAGAATATGTAGAATATTATTATTTATTTTATTGGGTGTCACTGCCATAAACACTGTGATACATGGTTGCTAGGATGTCTGGTCATAAACAAACAAGTCACAGCATATCAAGTATTTGGACAATCTGAAGGTGATAAAATGTATTTTCCTCTTTGTTCCTATTATTTATATAACTGATCACATACAGGAAATCTAGGTTCAGAATTGATGTACAATAAAAAGAACTCCACAGGGGAGCACGTACAGCAGTGGTCCACCAATAATCAGTAGAAAGATCTCTCGTCGACGATTGTTTCTGCCCGTTACCATCCTACACAATCTTGGAAGGTGGGCCGACCTGGGTCATGACTCCCAGGCCTCGATCTTCCCCTGCTGAACTTTACCGGATGTTTTCGGACAGGGACAAGATGATATGGTGACTTGTAACGTGTTGAGAACAAATATGGGTTTATAATTGTACACAGTTGAATGAGATACCGCTGCATTGCATTTGTCAATATCTACCAAACTATGCCAGTTGTATTATTTAAAAATAATTCTGAAAATCTGACTAGAGTATCTTATGTTAAATGTGATCTAGGATGCCGTTATTCTGCAAACCTTTGTTCCTTTGACCAAACTTTGTTTAATCCTCCCCTGTAGTTGTTCTGTTGAGATATTTGTCCCCAACCTGTTTTCTATTGTCACAGGCCTATCTCACAAGTAATATATTTATTAAAGATGTCCTTTCGAATTTTTTTTGCCAAAACTTAAATAGTGTTGAATAATTTAATGACCTTTCTGTTTCTGACCGGTAATGGTTTATGACAAACAGTTTATGACCCTACTTTTTTCAAATGGTTTATACAACGGATTAACATCATGGCACAAGGGTAGTAACCCATAAGGTTACTGGGTTGTCCGAAGAATCTCACGAAGAATGCACGAACTCTGTAGCACTCCCGAGGATCCTGAAATATTGTGTGTAGACTTTAAACTCAAAATTTTGACGTGGAAGCGCCGTTGTTATTCTACTCTTTCCAATTTCCACTGCCAGGGGATTTTTTACATGCACTACTCAATACACATAGGCGTCCGGTCTTACTATCCAGAGACCAAGGGAAATTATTAGAAGTCCACGTGAAATAATTTCAGCCTTTACCGAGGCTTGAACCCGGGATCTGCAGCACTCGAGGCAGGCGGACACACTCGAGACCACTCACTCAGCCACCCATTTATTTTGCAAATGCTACTAACTTAACTACTCTATTTGAGTGAGACAAGCTGATTTAAAAAGCATTTACAATATTCCTCAGGAACAAACGTGAGCAGTTCTGGAAGTGGGCCGAGAAAGATGTAAACACAGTTATTGTCATTTACTGCTAGATGCATGTTTGGCAGTGAGCAAACGAAAATAACCGCACATCCGCTCCACCATCACAATGATTACATTTGAAATTCTCTACAAATTCTTGCAATATCTCACCCGTTTGAATCTCACATACATACCTGGGGTCTGGAAGGATAATTTTCTTGCTAGCTCTCGCAGCTGGAGTTGATTTACTCTTCTCCATAGCCATGAGATAGCTAACGTCTGCAAGTACTGCTTCAAGATCCGCCATTTTCACTGGCTTGGCTGGAGATCAAGCAGCCTTGCTCGCAAACTTTCTTAGCAAACTTTCTACAAACTCCTCAAATCCAACCGTTTCTAACGGTCAAGAATCATTCTGTACTGAACGCACATCACAAATATGGGTAATATTCCTAAAAAAATAAAGCGCGAATTCGCAATCCAAGGAAGGAGAAGCCAGCCCGTCGGCTCACTCTCAACATAGAATGTAAATATTAATTAGTTGACGTGCAAGGGCGTATGGGAAATCTGGAATGTTAATCGGCCGCCATTGGACCAACGGTTTATGACAAATCGATAGTTCAGCTTCAGTGTTTTACTTTGCAAATAGGGATGGACAGAATGGGATAAAATACACAAATTATGAAACTAATGGGGCAGAAGATGCCACATTTACACACAAAATACGGTATTTTAAGTTCGGGGCAGAATGAGAGACAAAGGTGTCTTCGTGTTGGAGTCTGCTCTTCAACCGTTTATGACAAATCAATAGTTCAGCTTCAATGTTTTATTTTGCAAACTGAGATGGACAGAATGGGAAAAATAAACATTTTTTTAAAAATAAAAAGGGCAGAAGATACCATATTTACAAAAATAAGGTGTCTTAATTTGGGCACAGCAGGAGCGACAAAAGTCTCAGAGTTAAGTGCCGTTATGTCAGTTAAAGGTCAGCTTTTCGACCGTTTATGAAAAATCGATATTTCAGCTACAGTGTTCTGCCTTGCAAATAGAAATAGACATAATGGGACAATAATGAACACATTATTAAAGAAAAGGGGGAGACTATATCACTATTCACAAACAATACAAAACTGTCTTAATTTGGACACAGTACAAGATACGAGGTTCTCGTTGTTAAGTGCCATTTCGTCTGTTGACGGTCAGTTTTTCGACCGTTTATGACAAATCGATATTCCAGCTTGGCTGTTTTACTTTAAAATTGTAGAAAGACAATGGGGATCGAATTCACAATGAAAGAAATTGACTAGGACAGACTACTATCCACAGGTAATACGAAAGCAAACTGTCTTAACTTTGATGACGTAAATAGGAATGATAGACAGAGAGCTGATTTTTCAATCCCGAATACATCTACTGATATAGACTTTGGTCGAAACGTTTGGTTGTGAATGTGTGTGTCTTCCATTCCCTCCGTTACGCTTTATATTCATAGTTTGTGCTGCATTTAGTATGTGTTTGCATGGGCACAGAACGAGACACGAATCTTTAAATGTCATTTTCCTATACTGAAGATCGGCTTTGTAAGTTTCTAACACATTATGTTTCTTTTCTTAATGCTACATTCGTACAGATTTCACCCAACCCGCTTCTTTGTTTACATTCTTCTGTAAGCTTTTTATTATTGTGCACTTCTTCATTTCAACCACCGTGGTGTAGTGGACAGTGCTTCACCTGCGGATCCGAAAGTCGTGAGCTCACATCCGAACGGTGCTGGAATTTTTTTTACGACCTTGGCTGCCAGGTTGATTCAGCCTTAAATAAATACCAGGGAAACGCCCCGGGGGATCAAGGGGCCTGGTCTGATACTGATTACATAACTCACCAAGTGCCGATTGGTCTATAAAATGTCAGCTCAGCTCAGAGTTTGTTTAACATGTTGAAAGAAATAATGCTTGCTCTCGACTTTTCTTCTTTTCTTTTCTTTTTTCCTTCTTCTTCTTCTTCTTCTTCTTTTTCTTCTTCTTCTTCTTCTTCTTCTTCTTCTTCTTCTTCTTCTTCTTCTTCTTCTTCTTCTTCTTCTACTACTACTACTACTTCTTCTTCTTCTTCTTCTTTGCATTCGCCGGCTGTTGACTCCAGTGGAAAGTTTTGGTTGTTTGTCCATTTCTATAATTTAATGTTATTTCAGGTTTAACAGCTCTGGCTTATGTGTAAGCAGGCTTTTGGTTCCTTGCCCCCAGACAGATGCACTCCGACTGCAAAGGAAATCCCTCATTAGTCTCCTACGACACGATTATCAAAAAAGAAATGGGTGTATTCATATCACCCCCACCCACCCACCACACCACCCCCCATCCCCCACAATGAGGTCCCAGGACCCACAAGGGATCTGGACTTTTGATATATGTTTTTACTTTGAAAATTTTATGAAGTGATTTTCTTATCATGATCTATTTTTATCGCGAGTATTGAATCTCACGAAGGAGCAACAGTGAAATAAAGAAAACAAAAAACTTTTGAGGTAGAGTCTGCTGTTTGTTTTAGTTATGTGTTTTCAGGATCTCCAACTTAATCTATTTGTTGTAAAGTTTTATGTAGCTTTCATGAAGCCAAGCTTGCCTCTGTGAATGTCTTTTCTTCTACAAGCGGCTCACTGTAGCGGAATTTACAACCGAACGTTGTATTGATAGTAAATCGATATCTGTGCTTCGATGTTATCTTTAGATTGTTTAGATTACAGCACCGTGAAGCTTTCAGCCAGCTTAAAAATATCTACTCCTTTTTTGTACGATGTTAGTTATTGACAAAATTTGTGTTGTTGCTTTTCTGCTGTATTATTTATACGGCTGTTTGGTTTAGTGAAGATGGGTGGGGGCTAAAGAAGTAAGGATGGATAGGGAATATCCATCCTTATTGTGGTAAGATTCTCAGAATATCTTGCACAAAGAAGATGAGAAATATTGACATCTTAAAAGATCTGAACATCAAGGAAGATTGGCTAATAAACAGTATCCTTTCTCGAAAGCTGAAATATTTTGGTCATATCAAGCGCCACGACGGATTGGAAACAATTATAGCAGAAGGCATGGTACCAGGAAGGAGGGGCCGACCGACACGAAGATGGGCACAGGATATAAGTGACTCCTTGAGTATGAAAGTATATGAGGCGGGAGAACTGGCGAGAGACCGAGTTTCTTTCAGGCAGACAATAGTTTTAGCCATTCCTTTTCTTTCTCTTTTTGATTCCTGTTTCACTTCTGCAATCACTTTTCTTTTTACTACGTGTACAAGTCAAGAGAAGCTTCTCACTTGTTCTACTATCTCTCCGTTGGCCACTCATTTCTGCTGTAATTATCATATTTTTTTGGGAATGATAATGTCTAAACTATACATAAAGTCTGCATTATTCACCAAACGCTATAGCTATGCATGGGGCTTGTCGGACCAGCATTGCATGACCAGTACACATCAACGTATCAAACAAACATACATACACACTGATGCAAACAATTCTGTGACAGCGTCAAAAAAAAATGTCGTAAGTTTTACTTGTGGAATCACAAATAATAAATGAGTGAAAAAAAAATAAAGGCTCCAGGGGGAGTCGAACCCTCGACCTTCTGCTTACTAGGCAGACGCTCTAACCAACTGAGCTATGGAGCCAGTGATTGTGGGTGCTTAAAACAATTAGATATAAAGAACATAAAGATTGTACACAATATCAGTATAGTCATATAGTATAGTTGTAGTATATGTCATTGAATGTCATTAGTATATGTCATTGAATATAATAAGTAAATTAAGAGTCATGTATTGATTAACATTCACAAAAAACTATAAAGACACACAAGACCAGGCCATGTCAAACAGGCGGGTTGCATACGGCACTTGCAAGCAAACCTGCGGCCCGTACAAAAGAAATATTGTGCAATAATTTACATTTATTTATTTATTATAATCAATTCGGCATGATGCTGACCCCATTACCCATCTTGTGCCGATTGGTCTATAAAAAATAGGTCTAGCCCAATATGCCCTATACTCCTAAGGCGTGGAAAAGGGTCCTCTACTTTTTTTTCAATTTAAAATAAATTGCCTCAATTAGTTGTTTGGGGCGCTTCCTTGTGACAACACAAAAATGACCCACGTGCCCCTTGGGAGGACCCAGGTCCGGCTGTAAATAGAAATGGACACTAGGCAGCGGCACTGTTCGAAACAGAGGCAAATTTTTTACTCTTGCCGGACGGTGGCCGATGCATTTTTGCTCCATTTGTAGACTGGATATAGTTTCGTCGCCCAGCTTCTGAGTTGAATGCATGGCGTGACACTGTGAGCTGCGGATTTCATTTGGAATGTTTTTTTCGACTGTGACCAACGTGGTGGTGTGAATTGTAAATTCAGAAAACGGTGCGATGTCTGTTGTCGCAATGTTGGTGGTGCCCATATGTGATCAAAATTTATCGCGTGGGCAACTGCTGATCTGTTGGTGACTTCTGCTACCATCAATGATGAACTCCATTTCTAATGTCGGACTGTTTGTGTTAGTACTTAAATTCGAGTGTATACTAGATAGGCTGTGACAGCAGTCTGTCAATCTTTCCACAAGGGACTGTGATAAACATTCTGTGTGTTTTTTTTTTGTGGCACAGGAGCGAGCAAAGATGGGGTGACCCGTTTGCTATGAAGCGTGAAACTAAGACTACCAGACTACCACTACCAGACCAGACTACCAGAAAAAGGCCGTGGGAGGACCCTCGATTTGACATGGCTGCCTTCAAGAACATTCAAATCGAAAGCCTGGAATCAAACCTGTCACCTCTAAATGACGACAGAGTCTCGCTGCACAAGCAAGTCACGTCTGACTTTAGCTCTTACAGCTGGAGCCGGTCGTTAGCAAGTCTATTTGAAACGCGCGACCATTTAGCAGGGCCAGATTTGCGGCCTTAAAATATATATAAATATAATGTGTCGCCCAGCTTCTGAGTTGAGTGCATGGTGTGACACTGTGAGCAGCTGATTTCATTTGGAATGCTCTTCTACTGCGACTAATGTGGTGGTGTGAATTGTAGATTCAGAAAATGACGCGATTTCTGTTGTCGCAAAATTGGTGGTACCATTATGTGATTAAAATTGATCGCGTGTGCAACAACTGATCTGTTGGGGACTTCTATTACCATCCATGATGAACTGCATTTCTAATGTCGGACTGTTTGTGTTAGCACTTCGGATGGCTACCGTATGCTTTTTATGCGTTTTTATGCTAGTGCATTTGCTGAGACAGTAGTCTGCCAATCTTTCCACAAGGGATTGTGATAAAGATTCTGTGTGTTTTTATTTGGCACAGGAGCGGGGCAACTATGGGGTGACCCGTTTGCAATGAAGCTAAAACTAAGATTACCAGATATTTAAATATATATTATATACAGCCCCGAGGCCCCACCTTTTGAAACTAAAACACACAAAACGCCTGTTAAATATATGAATAATGAAAATATTTAAGTCGTTTAGTTTCTATTCTAAGAAATATTGAAGAATGTGTTTGCAAAATCATATAAATTATATCTAAGTTACAACTTACAGTATTTTTAACAGTGATTTCCCAAATGCATCACACACAAATCATTGATTTTGTCATCAAAATATATACTAAACAAGTGGTTCTCAACCTTAGTAATTGGACGACCCTTTAATACATTTCCTAAAAGTCAAGGTCATTTACGAAATACGTATGGCTTCGCCAGGACTTAAATCCATAACCTTCAGATTCGCAGGCGAGCGTCTAGCCGCTACACCACGGCAGCTCCTCCTCCTCCTACTACTACTACTGCTGCTGCTGCTACTACTGCTGCTACTACTGCTGCTGCTGCTACTACTACTACTACTACTACTACTACTGCTGCTGCTGCTGCTACTACTACTACTACTGCTACTACTGCTGCTGCTACTACTACTGCTGCTGCTACTACTACTACTACTACTACTACTACTGCTGCTGCTGCTACTACTACTGCTGCTGCTACTACTACTACTACTACTACTACTACTACTACTACAATCAACACCACATCAGCAACAGCAGAAACAGTAGTATCTTGTAAAATCTACACTCTCTCTAAAACGCCGAGTATGCGTGTTACCAGATCGAAAGTGGAGAAGGGGCGACCAGGCGATGTTGTCGACACCTAATCATCATCATCATCATCAGGTGCCTTGCCAACTGGCGAGGGCGATCATGCCTCTCCCTAGTCTACGATCTCCTGCAGCATTATCAGTTCGTGTGCTGACACACCTCGATACCATGCAACAAGACTCAAGAATCTTCTCTCGTTGTCTTCCTCTATCCCTTCTTCCACAGATCTTTCCAGGGTCACAACATGTTTTCAATAGTCAGGGGAAAGGCAAGACGGACTGACAGACTGACTTTTTACCCCACTAGGACATCACACAAGCGATAAACACCCGATGACACAAAGTGCCACCATGTGAATGAGGATCGCCGTGGAGAGGTCCCAGAAGCCGCGTTCAGACAATTGGCCATATTTATGGCCTGCCTATATTGCGGCCCCTGGCAAAAGCCAGAGTGGGGCTTCAAATAACAAAAAAATTACGTCCTGAAAAGGACGTAAAGAAAAATGTAATATGTACCATAATAGGCAAGACGGACCTATAAGACGTCTGCTTAGTACCACCGGAGTTGTAACTCTTCCCTGGTTGCTGCTGATGGGGGAGGAGCGCTTATGGGGAAGGGCCGAAGTCTTTGATGTCGATTCTCAACTCAGCTGCACTCATCTCACACATCGGCGATCGGTTCACCCATTGGCTTGCCGGTATACGACTTCGTCGCAGATCTTAACAGTATTTAGGTCTGTCTCCTTTGATCGCATCAACACTGTAGGAGTCCTTGACAGGGATTCTTGGTGACATGTAATGCTAAGCCATTTAATATGGCGCACATAACCTTTATAACCTAAAGCTCCCCTCCTTGGGGATGCTGTTTGAACGTGACGATTTTGTTTTTCCAGGAAAACACCGACCTACACTCCTACCTCAACTTATCCCAATACGCTATGAATAAACAGAGGACGAACCGTTGAGTTGAGTCAAGAAGTGACATCACAGCACTCGGGGCATTTCCATGCATGCTCCGTCCTCATCTTCAGCAGCCAGCGCAGAGTTCCAATACTGATGGTACCGGTCACAATCTGGTTAAATATCCGTCTTGCCTTTCCTCTGAGTGTAGTGAGCGTGCCAGACCCTCTGGTTACACCCAGGTGCCTCATTCTCTCCAGGCTATAATAATCTTGTTTCTCTACTGATTTCCAGTGAAGCTTGCCACTCTGCTCGAAGCATCCTTGTCCTCAATTTTTTAGCATGCTTTCAGAGTCTGTTACAATATTAAGCGTTAAATATTATATTTTTATAAAGTAACAGAAATTGTATTTATTGGCACTTATAGAAAGAAGTCCCTATGAGCGTCTTCCTCGTGCGCATTGGGGTGGGGAGAATAGTTGGCACACTGCGTTGTAGTTTACAGCTGGGCTGCGATTGTTGCTAATTTCAATTTCAAATCAAAGGATTTCAACAAACCCCCTAAATAATCGCCTCTCTCTTTTGGTTCCGAAGCCCAACTGGGAGGGAGGGGAGGGTTGAGGGAAGACCTACTGCCACCTGACAAGTATGTCATGTCGTAAGATGCCACTAAATTCGGGTGGCGGGTGTTTCTTTCCAAGACGGAGTGCATCTGCCTGGGAAGCAAGGAACCAAGAAGTCTGCAAACAAGTAAGCGACATCTGTAAAACGGATGTGCACGCCTCAAAAATGTTTTTACTTTTGTGGCTGATTGATCAGGACAAGGTGGTCAGAAACTGAGGTCAGACTACGCCCCCCCCCCCCTTTTCCCAACCCAAAAATATAATTGTCTGAAGCGTTTGCCCCTCTCCCAACCAGAACATTTTAAACCCCCTCTCCCCCGCGTCTATCTATATTTCGCTCTACCCCCATTGTGAAAAGGGGGGGGGGGGGCAAGAGTAGACCCACTGCCTCGCCAACAAACATGTCGTATTAGTCGACTAATTGGGAGCTTCCTTCGGAGTGCATTTGCCTGAGTGCCAATTATTAACCAACTGCACACAAATAGGCCAGTAAAACGGATGTAAACGCACAACTCAGACCAACTGGACGAACAACTAGGATTTTTTACCAGACTGTATAGCCAGTGAACAAAGAAGAAGCAGCCGAAGAAATCGTCACACCCACCATTCCTAACAAAGAACACAAACCCAAACAATACGATTATCAAATCCAACCTAATTATGTCCCTTGACAATAACAAATTTTAAAAAAAAAAAATTATGTTTAGTTTTGTTGTTTTCCATGGAAAAAGTATATTCACATGAATCATGCCTAAACAAATTCAAGAAATCAAGGACTTTCTGCCGACAGGAAGGATGCAAAATCTGTCTAGATCAAGAAGAACAAAGACAACAGTAAGTTCACTTGTCTGTGCACATTACTAAATGTTCCATGTCTGTGTACATAACTGAATTGTCCATGTTATGCATGTGTATATTTCTGAATGTTCAAAGTTTCGTCTGTGTACATCACTAAATGTTAAATGTGTGTACATCACTGAATGTTCCTTGTCTACGTACATCACTAAATGTTAAATGTTGTGTGTACATCACTGAATGTTCCATCTCAGTGTACATCACTAAATGTTAAATGTTGTGTGTACATTACTAAATGTTAAATGGTGTGTGTACATCACTAAATGTTAAATGTTGTGTGTACACCACTAAATGTTAAATGTGGTGTGTACATCACTAAATGTTAAATGTTGTGTGTACATCACTAAAGGTTAAATGTCGTGTGTACATCACTGAATGTACCATGGCTGTGTACATCACAGAGGTAGGATGAGAGTGAGAGAGAGAAAGAGCAAGAGGCTGAGAGAGCAAGATGGTGATGAAGAGAGCGGTAGATGAGAGTGTGTGTGAAAGTGGTAGAGAGTGAGAGAAGGAGCGAGAGAGTGTGTGAGAGTAAGGGAGAATGAGAGAGCGCGAGAGGAAAGTGAGAGATTGTGAGAAAGAGTGAAAGGGAGAGAGAGAGAGAGAGAGAGAGAGAGAGAGAGGAGAGAGAGAGAGAGATTGATAGAGATTTGGGGGAGAGTGAGGGATAAAGTGGGGGAGAGAGAGAGTGAGAGTGAATGAGAGAGATGGAGTTAGTGAGCTTGGGATAAGGAGAGAGAGAAAGAGTTAGAGAAGAAGCGAGAGAAAGTGAGAGTGTGTGTGAGAGTGAGAACGAGAGAGAGCGTGAGAGGAGAGTGGAAGATTATGAGAAAGAGCGAGGGAGAGAGCTAAAGAGTGAGAGAGAGTGAGAGAGACTGAGAGAGAGAATATGAGTGAGTGTGTGAAAGAGTGAGTGAGAGATGAAGTGAGAGAAAGTGAGAGTAAGAGAGAGAGAGAGAGTAAGAGAGATTGAGAGATTCAGAACGAAAGAGACAGTGAGAAAGAGGGCGAAGGAGAGTGAGAGTGAGTAAGAGAGGGAGAGGGTGAGTGAGTGTGGGAGTGAAAGAGAGTGAGAGTGAGAGAGACAGAGATGGAGAGAGTGTGAGAGAGAGAGAGTGAGGGGAGAGTGATAGTGAGATAAAGTGAGGAAGAGTGAGAGAGTTGAGAGACAGCGAGAGAGTGAGATAGAATGAGAGGGTGATAGAGAGAGTGTGATATAGAGTTAGAGTGAGAGAGAGCGAGTGAGAGTTTGAGAGGGAGAGAGCGAGAGAGAGAGAGAGAGAGTCAGAAAAAGAGAGAGAGGCTAAAAGAGATCTACACACCTGGGCAGGCAGGAGTAAATGGCAATGAAAGAGCTGACCAGCTGGCAAGTAATGCACCAGTGCAAATGGGAAGAAGCATGGACAGAGCTGATATAATCAACGCTGTAAGTACTAGGTTAGAGGATAATGGCGAATCGCTGTCGCTAACACGACTGCGTGTGACCGAGGAGTTAGGCTTGGTAGAAGCACCACTATGCCGTCTTCCAGGTAAAGATTGGAGATATTACAACTAACTCCTGCAGGGAACAATCAGCAGAGGGAGATCGTGAGGTCGTTGAAGTGGCTGCTGCATTGGAGGACTGAGTACGCACGCTTAATGTGTAAAGACGTATTTGTGATAACATAACATGAGAAGTGATCACGCGTACCCGTGCCTCATATCATTATGTGATTACAGAGAGATGACAATAGAAGACCAAGATAGTTTATCTGTTGCTTATTATCTGGCCTGTTCAATTAATCATGTGCTATAATAGGATTGAAGAATTTCCATTGCCTGTCTCTCTCTACCTCTCTCTTTTGTTTTAATTTTCTTTCAGCAGCACTCTTTTCACTCCTAGTCTCGTCAGTCTTTATCTGTTTTTAAATGTTTATTATATGAAATACTGGAACATATAACGAACTCAGGTCCAGCTCCACCCAACTACATACTAGGTGACCTTTCATTGACGCTTGGTAAGGCTGGCCTACGTTAGAGGGATGTAGAATGCACCCTTTCGTTGGACCTAGGTTCAGTGTGTGTGTGTGTGTGTGTGTGTTGGGAGGGGGGTGGCGGTTAGGGCCAGTTGTACATGTTATGAGGTCGTTAAAACTTCTCACATCCTTAATACAGAGCACGCATGGTCGCCGGTAAGACCGTCCAGAGAATACAAGTTGACATGTATGAATGAACGTCCAAACACGGTGTCCTGGCTCGACTTGGTCACTCATAAGTGTGTAGTTGCGCCTGAGTTCGTTGGTGTTCTGAAATCAAACTGCCCTTCCGTATATTTTACTTCTTGCACCTCAGACTCAGTTCAATCTTCCAACTGCTTGTTTTTTATACAGGTTTCTGCATCACACAACAGGGTTGTAATATCTGTAACAATTGTCAATACTACAGTATATGTGATATACAGAAAGTATCAGTTCTCATTTTAAATATTTATTTTTTCCTATTTGTTTCGATTTCAGCATCTGGCCGGTTAGCTCAGTTGGTTAGAGCGTCGTGCTAATAACGCGAATGTCGTGGGTTCGATCCCCATACTGGCCATTATTTTTTTCAATGCATAATACACAAAATAAAACTTTTGCAAGGAAATAAATGACTGGAATGCTCGTATGTAAGACGGGTCTGCGTGAACATCTGAAAATAAAGCTCTTATTTTTTCTTTCTTATGGTGTTTTCCTGTCCTGTCATTTGGACATCTAAGGTCGAGATCGCTAGTTTTCTGTGGGAAGTGCGTTCAATCTGGCAGAACCAAAAAAAAAGGGGGGGGGGGGGGGGAGGGGCACACTCATCATCATAAACCACTTCTGCCGTTGAGCGCCATGGGGAAGAATAATTTGCGATCCAGTGCACGTTGGCTGCCACTGGCTATTGTCATGCCGTGAAGGCGTAGAGTGTCTTTAATGTTGTCGATCCATTTTTTCCGCGGCTGTCCTCTTGTTCTTGTAGTTGGTCTTCTGAGATGTAGTGCTTGTGATGGTATTTGATCTTGCTGCATTCTAACGAGATGGCCAAGCCACTTGATCTGCTGTTTCTCGATGAATCTAGTACAAAGTGTCGTTCCCACAATTTGCCTGATTGTTTCATTATTCACTCGATCTCGTATGGTTAGGTTAACTGATTTTCTCAGGCATCTCATCTCGCAAGTGGTAATTTTGCGTATATGGGCTTTAGATAGTGTCCATGTTTGGCACTGGTAGCTTAATGTTGGAATGAATATGCTATTAATAATCTGTCTCTTTGTACTCGTAGTTATAATAATGGTGACAATTGGTATATAAGTGCACTTGCTTTCTGACATCTGGTTTCTATTTCTCTGTCAATTCTACCATCTTCTGTGATCATACTTCCTAGATATTTAACCTCCCTAACTTGATTCGGGGCAGAACCATTCAGCTGTATGGGTAGTGGGGCAGGGGTTCTACTAACTTGCATTGTTTTGATTGAGACTGATTGAGAGAAAAAGAGTAGGGATTTTGGAAAAAAGAGGTATGGAGATTGAGAGAAGCAGTAGGTAGACAGAGCGGAAGGTAGAAGGTAGAGAGGAAGAAGGTAGAATGAGAGGAGGGAAAGGTGCTGAGAGAGGGAGAAGGGGGCAGAGATAGGAAGAATGTAGACTTAGATAAGGGGGATATACCTAGAGAGGGGGAAGACAGCAAAGAAAGCGGGAAAGGTAGACAGAGCGGAAGGTAGAAGGTAGAGAGGAAGAAGAAGGAAAAGTAGAAAATGAGGGAGGAGGGACAGAAGGTGCTGAGAGAGGGAGAAGGGGGCAGAGATAGAGAAGAATGTAGACTTAGATAAGGGGGATATACCTAGAGAGGAGGGGGAAGACAGCAGAGAGGAGAAAGCAGACAGGGAGGAAGGAAAGACAGAGCGAGAGGTAGAAAGGTAGAGAGGAGAGGAAAGTAGAATGAGAGGAGAGGGAAAGGAGCTGAGAGAGGGAGAAGGGGGCAGAGATAGGAAGAATGTAGACTTAGATAAGGGGGATATACCTAGAGAGGGGGAAGACAGCAAAGAAAGCGGGGAAGGTAGACAGAGAGGGCAGGAAAGGTAGAAAAGGATAGGGAGGAAGGCAGACAGAGAGGAGAGGAAGACAGACAGAGACAGAAAGACAGAGAGGAGAGGAAGACAGAGAGGAGAGGAAGGCAGACAGAGAGGAGAGGAAAGCAGACAGACTGGGAGATAGGGTGGTTGGGGTGGGGGTAGACGATGGAGAAAGAGGGAAAGCAGACACACATAGCAGAAAGGCAAACAGAGAAAAAGGGGGGGGGGACAAGACAGACTAGGATAAGGGAAGGGTAGAGAGGGGAGAGGCAGGGAGACGGACAAGTAGCAGACAGATAAATGGATGGATGGATACACAAAGACAATGCAAGCTCTTCAGTTTTTTAAGCAGGGCGTTGCTGGGACTCTGGTATCCCAGTGTGTAACTGGAGTGACTAAATACAGTTAATATAGTTTCCTACAAACAGGGCAGGCACAAAAATTTACGCTAGAAATAATTGCTAAAAAAAATGACATATAGAAGAAAAAGATAGAGAGCACAGGCTCTGCAGTAGAAACAAAGAAGATGTTTAAAAAAAAAAGAAACCACAGAACACCACTATTTTGTCACACTGTGAAAATGTATTAAAAATCCTAGAAAAACATAAAAAAACAGTCTACCTGAAAAATCAATGGACACAGGAGACAACTTGTACAGGAAAACAGCCACACTGAAATGATCACGAGCAGAAATTGAGGGCGAGGGGGGAGAAAGAGAACAAGTTTTGAGTTATGATTTGGGTTATCCTCACGGCACTCCAGACATGTCCATAGGTGCTCAGATTCCCCTTTCAGCATATACATCAGCGTCTTGCGGTTGACTGTCCCAGTCCTATGTTGACAAGACTTCTCGTGCATTCAGTGTGCTTCTCGTGCCTGGCTGTGCCGAACTTAACTCCCAATTCTTGCACTCTTAGCAAAGATGTGGATGTGCTACTCCCAAAATCCTCGTCCTACCTCTCTAATGGCATTAACAATGTCGGCAAGATCCATGAACCGGCCCTCTGTAACTGAGGCAGAGCCAGCTAATCTGTCGGTTCTTTCATTGCCAACAACACCCGCATACCTTGGTAAAAAGATGAAGGTAACTTCATGCACAGATGAGTTTTGCCATGACTAGATCCACTGTTTGCATACAAAGCCCGCCTTGACCCACCGGATCATGCTCATGGAACCACTCAGCACACACACACATGAGAATAGCCCTGCGATGCTAGCCACATGGAAAACTCATGTTACCGCCATCAACCATCAACCCCATTGTCATGCTGCTAGTTGTCATAAAGAAGCCACCATTGGCCTCCTGGACTGTTCTGCCTGCAGAGCACGCAATATATACTTGAGGATGAGAAATAGAGTAAAACCACGTAGAAAGCTCCAACAAAAACAAAAAAGCATTTTTTTTAAAAACAAAACAGAAAATATAGAACACCACTAGTTCTTCAAATTCTGATTATGTATTAAAAACTTACAAAAACAAACCAAAAAAAAGGTATACATGATAAAAATCAATGGAGACATGAGACAACTTGTACGAGAAAACAAGCAACACTGAAATGTTCAGGGGAAGAAACAGAATACAAGTGTTTATCTAACAACACAAATCCCAGTTCTGAAGGTCTGTTACTATGGCTGCATGCTCAACATAATTAGTATCCTACCCACAAAATCAAATGTGCCGGTCTGAAAGGCACAGGCATCATCGCAGCCAAGCTGTAAACAACACACAATGTGCCATCCTCATTTACAGGGCAAATATAGAAGAAAATGATTTGATTAACATGTCTTAATCTGAGTCCCATCCTGCACCATCATCTTTTCCTCACTTCTTGAGCAGCAAAATACAACAGGCAACTAAATGTACAATCTGTTCCTTGTGCCTTCTTCACTTTAAATTACATTTTAATATTTTAAACAAATCCTGATGAAACGTCCACACATTTTCTGCTGTATAAATGCAAATAATAAAACTCACATCCAAATGTAAATGGACAAAGATAGTAAGTTTAAGAAGTCTTGGCATCACATTGTAACAAAGATCTCTAAACTGTATGGATCACACACATTTTTGCATGTGGCAGGATTTCCCATGTCCTTATGATTTTATAATTTCCAACTGCACAGGTGTTGCTGTTTTCTTACAGTGGTGAACTTATTTGAACTGTCTGAATAATCATTTTTGTACTCCTAAAAAACAGAATATACCAATATTTCACACGGCTGAGGAGATTGGAAATTTTTCAAAGAGGCAGGGACATAATTATTAACACATAGCATGCACAATTTCAACAACTTACACTGAACGGTTACTGGGTTACAGATGTTTAAAGTTGGGCAGACTTTTGGAATGGTCTATAGCAGCTTTCACTAATAATATAATAATAATTAAAAAAAACATGCTGCAAAGCTTGCAATTTACAGCAAAAGCTGAATCAGGAATTTTTTTTAAGTTGCCACGAAAAACTTTTGGAATGGATGCATCAAGAAATAAAAGGACTGTTAACCCTTTCGCACAGAAAGGCCAAAAAACATGACACTTCCAAATCCCTTAAATGTCATTTTTCCGACTGGGTCTGTAGTGACCTGGTTATGAGATGCATATTAAAAGCTATTGGTTGTGTTCGCACCTGCACAAATGTTTAGGAAGTCAGGATAAAATGTTGAATGTTGAATTAAGAATCGACATCAAAGCTCTGGGGACACCCTCATAAGCGCTCCGTCCCCATCTTCAGCATCAAATGAAAGTTTTCATTCTGACGGTACCGGTAACTGTCTGACTGTATATCCATCTTGCCCTTCCCTGTTGAGCGTCGGCCACATCCCCTAACTCATCGCAGTGCCATTCTCCTCAGACTGTAATGATCTATTTGAGTTATGGTTTGGGTTATCTTCACAGCACTCCGGACATGTCCATAGGTGCTCAGATTCCCCCTTCAGCATCCTGTGGTTGACTGTCCCAGTCCTATGTTGGTTGACAAGACTTCTTGTGCATTCAGTGTGCTTCTCGTGCCTGGCTGTGCAGATCTTTATTCCCAATTCTTGAACTCTTAGCAAAGATGTAGAAGTATTGCTCCCAAAATCCTCGTCCTACCCCTCTAATGGCGTTAACAATGTCAGCATGATGCATGAGCCCTCACAAGGTCTAGTGTGTCATACATCAATTCACCACCAAGCGGTGCAGAACCGGCCAGTCTATCTGCTGCTTATTTCCCAACACACTGCATGACCTGGAGAAAATATCCAAAAGATACTAACTACCTGGGACGTCTGAAGTTATGCTTGCCACTCTGCACAGAGCATACCTGTCCCTATCTTTCTCACATGCTCTGTGAGTCGGCATGTGTGTATAGCTGATTGACAATCACGGCATGTGTGTATAGCTGATTCTCAAGCCAGCGGAAGGAAGCAGTGACTGCCTCCCCCTCCATTCTCAAGCTAGACGTTGTGATATCATATGCCAGGCTTTGAGGGAGTTAAGAGAGCAAGAAGCAGAACCTTATATCCCCCTCGACACCCGAAGCTGTAAAAGAGGAAGTGATTGTTAAGTTAAGCTGTTTGTAGAATGCAATGACCATTTAAACATGACATTTTCAAGGACACAAACCAGTGCCCACCAAAGGTGGGTACACAAAAGACTGGTTATCAACTGCTGACTAGTAAGACGCTGACCACCCATGGCGGTACAGCAGGACCAAGACTCCAAGTGGTCAAGCGAGACCTAACGACACCTCTCCCTGGTCATCCTAGACACAGTGTCCCAGCCAGGAGCCTGGCCAGTGTAGATAGGACCAATGTTTCCTGGCAAGTTGGAAAGCAAAAGGCTGACAGGTGAGGAACCAATAGTCTGCATATCCTCAGATCATTTACAGATCTATAAAATAGATGTGTATGCAATACTCAAATCCTGGAATAAGGTCAATGCCCAGACATGGACGAACAACCAGAACTTTCTGCTAGAGTTTCAACCAGTAAAGAAGAAGAGATGTGAGAAACCAACAGTCTGCACATAAATTAAAAAGATATTTAAAACAGATGTGCAGGCAATGCTCAAATCCTGGAACAAGGTAAAAATCCAGAAATGGATGAACAACTTAGCCTTTCTGCCACAGTTGACAGCCAGTGATCATTTAGAAGAAGGAGGATAGGACACACACTGAAACAGTACATGCTTAAAGGATCACGGATAGACAAAGCATAATGAAGCTATCTTCAAAACAATTAACCCCCAAACAGAACTGATTAGTGTACTCGACAAAGCCAGTTCCCATCATGGGGTGGTGAAGGGTGTGTGTGTAAGTACACCATGACAACAAGAAAGTTAAAAAACTTAAGAGAGGCAAAGGAAGACAAAGAGGTCAGATATTGGACAGAGTGGCATGGTAGAACATTCTTTTGGATAAACCCATTGTCCTAATATCAAGCATGTCAAAAAAGGCAACTAATTAGAGTTTTGCTGATCCAAAAGGTACTGATACTGAAGCCCAGCTGTTAACCACAACATGCTGGCCATGTCAATTACCATTTGAAGGGTGGACGCAGAAGAAGAAGAAATCTTCGACAATATATAAAAAAAAGAACAATATACATGAAAAAAAAAGGATGCCGACAGGCAAGACTACGCTATATGACAAGGACTACAAAGAGAGTTAGTCCTACACTCCATTAGTGATTAAAAGCAACTGAAAAAGTCACCAACATTCATAACTCCTAAACAATTAACACATTTTACAAGTTGTCTGATCTGTCTTTTATCCAAATGACAACTTGTACATTCTAGAATTCTTCTTCTTCACTGCTCCACCAAGTGACATAATTGTGTTGTGCTTGTTTAAATAACAGCTGTGATATCTACGCCTTTTGGCTGAGCATTTGTTTACACATTTAGTGTTCCTTTTAGTCTTACATTCAATTTCTTCATATATGTGTATCATATGAATATTCTCACCAAAAACAATTAAAACAGTGTGTAGTAAAGGAGTTAATATGTACATTTCTGATACATAAAAGTATTATCTTCGGAACATGATCGACTGACTAGAATCAAATTCTTTGCACTCAAGACACAATCAACTGTGTTCTGTCTTTCTCAAAATAAGCTGATAAGCACAGCACACTGACTGTGAAGTCACATTCGCCGTCCCTGCCTGTTTTCACCAGGTGAAGTCTCATTTTTCAGAAACAGACCATGTCTGGGTTCCCCACTCCTTCACGTTCACCAGCTGTACACTCTGGCGGAAAGTTCTGGCTGTTTATCCACTTCTGGACTGCAGTCCTGTTCCAGAACCAGGTTTTGTGTGTGCATCCTTTGACAAATCTGACTCATCTGTATGCAGACTGCTGGTTCCTTGCCTCTAATGCAGATGCACCCCGACTTCGAAGGAAGCTCCCAATTAGTCGACTCTTACAACAGGCTTCTGGGTAGGCAGTGGGTCTATTTTTGTTTTCCCTAAAATAGGGCCCCTAGAACCAACACAGGGACTCACCAATCAACATGTTATGAATGTTTTTACATCTTATCTTTACTGAGGAACTTTGAAAAACTCTGATATTATACATTTGTTTCCTGCAAGGGTTGTGTATTTGGCCCCTCTGGAAGTAGTATACCCATGAGTTTAGTACTGCTTTTTCAACTTTAAAAATTTTGAACTTTGTAGGACTGTTCATCCACGCTTGAATGTCTTTCATCCCTTCACGGATTTTGTCCATGAGAGCTTTCTTTGAGGTTGCATATAGCATGTGGGACTTTGTTGGGGCACCAGTGGGACACCTTGTGAAACAAAACAGACGGAAGAATGAATGAGTGAAGCAGGTTTCATTATTATGGATGAAAGCAGGTAGTAGCACATCATTAGTAAAAGTAAAGTACCCTTTTCCACTCCTGAAGGCAAACTGGGCATATAGGGCTAGACCTATAATTTATAGACCAGTTGTCTTTCCAGGGCTGTATCTATTTAAGTCTGGGTCGATGTGGAAGCCAAGGTCATTTTTTAAAGAGACCAGCTCTATTCGGATCTGAATCCATGACCCTGTGATCCGCAGGCGAGCGTCTAGCTGCTACACCACGATGGCTACCAGCAGTAGTATCATTAGCATAATTTGAACAAAGAAGACAAAAACAAAAAGACTGCATAATTCATTGCCTGGCATATTTCGCTGTATCTCATGAGGCGGCTTACTACAGTTACAACTGATTAAAATAAAGCAAATGTATGAATCCTTTCAACTGAAACACAAAAGTGATCAATGTGTGTTTCAGTTTAGAGTATTTATCTGTACTAGATCTGGCAACCTTACTGCCTCCAGTCTTCTAACTTTATTTTCAAATTGCCAGCCTCTTTAATTTTTTGAGTTACAAAGAGATGAAATACATATGCGGCACAAAAGATAAATTTCAGCAATGTTTCTTCTTCTTTTGTCGTCTCACTGTCACCATCAGGTTGTAACTCAGTGTCATGGTGTGTTTTTTTATTGTCTTGCGCTTCTCAGGTGGCTTGAATTAAGGATTTGTTAAAATTTTTTTGCAGGTTTCATCTACACCATTTATCCATCTCTTTCTTGGTCTTCCTCTTGCCTTCCTCCCAGATGTTCTACTGTAAGAAGTCTTATATGCAGTCTGGTCTGGCTGCATTCTCACTAGATAGCCGAACTATTGCATTCTTTGTTGAATGTTGAATTATAATCGACATCACAGCACTCAGGACATCCCATAAGTGCTCAGTCCCCATCTTTAGCAGCAAGAGAAGAGTTCCAATTCTAATGGTACCAGTAACCATCTGACTGTTTATCCGTCTCATCCTTCCCCTGCGTGTTGAGCGTCGGCCAGATCCCCCTGGTAACTCCTTGCAGTGCCATTCTCTTCAGACCGTAATGATCTATCTGCACCTCCGTATTGCTCACCCGTTCCCAAAGGGCCCTCACAATATCTAACTTGTCATACATCAGTTCCCCACAAAGTGCTGCAGAGCCAGCAAGTCCATCTGCTTGATCATTTCCCAACACATCGGCATGCCTGGAGAAAATATCCAAAGGATACTAACTACGTGGGTCCTCTGAAGTGATGCCTGCCACTCTGCACGAAGCATGCCTGTTTTCACCTTTCTCAACATGTTTTCTGAGTCAGTTACAATCAATTCATTATGTGTCTGTCAATATAATCCAGACATGGTCTTATTCCAACATTCTCTTGAATGCTGGTATTCATAACCCTGTCTCGTATCCTGTTGTTAGTGCCCTTGTAGAGACTGCACATTTCATATGTAGCTATTTTCTTTCCTAATGCCCTATTCTTTGTCCATGTTGGGCACTGATAACATAAAGCTGGGATAAAGATACTATGTTTAACAACAGAAAAGAATCAGCGGATAACTAAACCAGTGTCCCGCAGTTTATCAGTGGACAAAGAAGTCTATCTAAAAAGTGACAATGTTTTGTATTCAAACTAACTCTTTACGGACGTTTAGCCAGTATACTGGCGATTAAGTCTATCCCTTAAAGACGTAAAGCCAGTTTACTGGCTCATGATAGAGACACTCTAATTTTGTTCCGTTTGTAGGGTAAAACGAATGTTTATGAACAAGTTTTTTAATAATTAGGATTAACAACAGGATGTACTTTCATTTGCGATGTTCATCGTGTTCGGTGCATTATTTTGTGATTTTAAAAAAAATTATTTAGATGGGATAAAATTTTTACGTGATTTTTCTATACTAAATGATAAGGAAAAAGGTATAGAACTGTCCATACTGCTCTATCGTTGATGAATCCCTGCCAGATGGTGACAACAGTCTTGATATTATTACTGTTATCTAAGGGACAAATCTATTAGTAATAATTTAGTTTGGGATATGAAAATTTCACAAAATATTTCTATTAGATTAATGTTTCGATCAGCTGTTTTTCTGATTTTCGGTTGTTGTGAAAATTGACATGTCATACAAAAATGATTATAATATCCAAAGTATTTAAATTAATTGTTTCAAATAGTTAGTTAGTTAGTTAGTTAGTTGGGTTATCCTCATTGCACTCCGGACATGTCCATTGTTTCAAATAAAGACTAGCTAATACATAATTGAACAGAGAAGGCATGTGTATTCTTAGAATTGGATAGCAGTGTTGTTGAACCAGTAAAAAATAAGGTTAGCACACAATTGTTTATGTCAAAAATTGTCATATGTGTCTAACATCCTTGAATGTTGTGTGAATTTAATATTTTGATGTTATACTGACATTTAAGTAGTTTAGATTTATTTTGCACTCATTTATCTTTAATATATTAAAAGTCCTGATACAGCCCATACTTTTTCTTCAGGAAGGTTTTAGCTTTGTTGTGTTGCACTAAAGAAATTCCGCTTAAAATTAATTATGTCCAAACCCCAGAAAAAATGCCGTCCTAAAATAGCTAAAGACAGTGCACAACAGACTTCAGCAATATCAGCATCATCATGTAGCAGGTCATTTGCAGAACGTCGCTCTCATAGTCTGCCTGAAAGAAACTGTCTCTTGCCTCGGGTACTTTCATAATCAAGGAGTCTTCTTCTTTTTCACGTTCACCAGCTGTAAACTCCGGCGGAAAGTTCTGGTTGTTCATCCACTTCTGAACTGCAGTCTTTTTCCAGAGCCTAAGTGTTGCATGAGCATGTACATCCGTTTTACAGATCTCATTTGTTTAACTATGTTTATTTGTGGTGATTCTAGGTGATGGATGATTGATATTCATGTTTACTTTATTCATTTGTGGTTCTAAATAAAGACTAATATAAATTATTAAACAAGTCTTACCACGTAATAATAAACATTGTGTCTTTTAACGCTCCATTTTTCTGAGGTATAGTCAAATCAACGATACAGTACCGTCCAACATCTGATGGCAACTCCTGTAAAAATTCATTAAACTCCTCCTCTTGAGACAAATTAGTGTTCTTCTCCTTGATATTCACAACTTTAATCAACCCATCTGCTTGATCAATAGCCAGCATCAAATACCTAACATTCAGCTTTCGCAGCTTCATGGCTTTGTATGTCTCCACAGTATCATCGGAAACTTTGACTCCTGACGCCATTTTCTTCCTTTAACTGTGACAACAAAGTCTTCAAACGAGGAAAAATACAACAAATCGTGGCTTTATTTTGTTACAAAGTACTTTCAAATTTAGCACAAATAAAGAATTATCCAAAGTGTAGTAGTGAAAGTTATTAGATTCCTGGAAAACGAACACAAAGGCGGAGGTAAACTGGAGGTCCACTCACTGCCAATTGTGATGGACACAGGGAGCAGCAGACGGTGAGCGAGATGACGGGAGTAGGTTCCCCTGGTCATGTGAGGACAAAGCCGGGTCCAGGGCCAAATATGGGCATATGTGTGTGTGAGTCACCCTCATAGGGCGTTCCTGGCTCTTTGTCGTATACGGAGGGGACACACACAGTGCATGTAGGGGAGTGAGTTCGCGTGTTGTGAGGCGAAAGCTACATTTGTCATATACCAGGGAACACCCCAGACAAGCGGAGGGAAAGGGGGAGACACGCACACACACACCACACGCACTCACACAATACATGTAGGGGAGTGAGCTGGCGTGCTGTAAGGCTTCCTCTTCTTCTTTGCGTTCACCGACTGTAAACTCCGGCGAAAAGCTCTGGGTGTTCGTCCACTTCTGGACTTCAGTCTTGTTCCAGAACTTGAGAGCTGCGTACACGTCCTTTTTACAGATCTGGCTTATTTGTATGCAGGCTGTTGATTTCTGGCCTCTCAGGCAGATACATTCCGACTTCAAAAGAAAATCCCTAATTAGTCGGCTCTTATGACTTGCTTGTTAAGACTGCAGTGAGTCTATACTTGTTGTTCCCCACAATGGGGACCCGGAACCCACACAAGGATTCAATATTAATTCATATGCCAACAACTCTCTATGCTCTCTGTAACAAGGATATAAAGAATCTTGTCTTGCTGTCATCACCAATTTTTCTTCTCAAGACGCGTTTCACTGCATCTCTAGAGAGGGACAATGTCTCATATTCAGCCTAAGGACAAGACGCAATAGACCGCCAACATATGTTCGCATGTTCTAGCTCAGGAAATTTGGGGATGTGTTCCTGCATCTTAGCACCTGAAAATGCCGAGCATGTTCTCCAACACTGTAAATAAACTATATGCTGCTAACGGAGAGGCCATCTAGTCTGTTCCAACCTCAATGAAGTCAAAGCTGTATGGTACACGGGAAGATTTGAACTGCACAATAGCTTTCCTCACGCCTACCGGGCTCCTGATATACGTTTTCTGAAAGAAGGATCAAAGAAGAAGAAGAATACTGTCATCTGCTACCTCTTTCCACAAATATTTTCAGCGGAGACAACATGTACTACTGAGTATATGGTCATAATGTTGCCCCCACTCCCCAAAATAAGTCTGTTGACTGTGCACAGTGTAATTCTGCAATACTAGATGTATGTGCATGCACAAATATGCTTTCTCTCTCACTCTCACACACATAAATACCATTAAATGTACTACAACTTGTACAGGAGATCATGCCTCTCCAACCCCCCCCCCCCCCCCCCACCACCTCTATGATTCAATCTCTCTCTTTGTGGTGAGGTGATTTCGGTCAGAGGCATGAGTGGAATGCAAGGCTGTTGTGATGGGTATAAGGAGATACTCCGTACCTCACACTGGGTGCTAGCTTGCTCTGTGCTAGTTTTATGGACCCTCATGCAAGACACCTGCCACATGTTCCCATCGTGCAACCATGGATAACGGCTTATACCAGCATAACCAGTGCTGTCAGGTGATCTCAGAGTTGATGGCCCTCAGAGATGCAGTGCCCAGAAATCCTCTGGCTCTTATCAGCTCATCCTCAATGTATGGGTGATACAAAACTCATTTAGAACATAAGCAAAGCCTGCTGAATATTCAACTCTATGACAAACCTCGGTTCAAAAGTCTGTCAAATGTCCACCATCCAGGGGTCTTAATCAGCCAAGCAGCCATCTTACTGCAAACTTCTGAGTCAGCCCAAGATGAGATCATCTGTTCGCAGTTTAGACAAACAACATCTGTGGGCGGTATCCCATGGTTCTGTCTTACTACATAACAGCAAAGCTTTAGATGTTCAACCATAAAATGTTTTTCTGTGTGAGAGGCAAGGTTCAGAATTCCTAAAATCAAAAGTCCCGCTGTGTGACAGACAAGGTTAAAATGTCCGCGACCACTGGCCGCACTCGTCACAGTGTCGGGACCTAACTGGGAAGCCATGCCTGATGCATGCTTGTCTAATACTGTCACGCCATTGCATCAATGTTAAAGATGTCTAACGTGCTGAAGGAGACTGGGCCCGTTTGCATGGTCATCAAAGTCCTAGACCTGTGGGCTGCTACCACAAGTTCGAATGTTTGCTACCACTGGCACCACTCCTTGGAGTTTTGGGACCAGACAGGAAAAGCCATGTCTGACACATGTTTTTCCGATATTGTCATGCTGTGTCCAGATGCAACAATGTTAAAAGTGTCTCACATGCTGAAGAAGATTGTGCTCCATGTGGTCTCCAAAGGGTACAACTTATGATAAGCTCAGAACATGAATGTGAGGTTAAGCAGTCATGTGTAGGACTCAAGCGTCATAAGTCGGCTCTGCATTTATGCAAACCTCTTTGGATGGGGATAAATGGTCATGTGGTTACCTGAATGGGATCTCAAGGGGCAAACCTCGCAAACAAAGGGACAAAGAGTGTACCATACTAATGAGGCTAAGCAACACTCGCATGCAAAGGGACAAAAGGTATACCATACAAATAAGACTATGTCAGGTCCCATGAATCCAGCCAGAAAGGCTAACTCAGTGAACAAATGCCCCATAAATTTGGATGTGAACCAAAAGACACAAATATCAGAGCTATGCTGTAAACAGGCACAACACAATTACATCACTCAGATGAAAAAAAAAAGGAAAAAAAAAAAGATTATTTCTCTTCTTTCTTATTATTTTTTTCAAATATATCATATCATGTGTGACAGAGATAAAAGCAAATAGGTCTGGGAACAATCAGAGAATGAAAAATATCATAATCGATGGAAAATGTGTGACTGAGTTATAGAAAAGCAGCGAACTTGGAATGTAGGAAGAATTTGAATTTGCAGCAACAGAGATGTGGTTTCTGAGACGAATGTTACAAATACCTTGGACATCCAGAGTAACTAACAAAAATTGCTTGAAAGAAGCTAATGAAAGTAGATCTCTATATACAACAATAAGAAAGAGACAAACACTGTTCTTTGGCCACATAATGAGAAGAAAGACATTGGAGAACATCATGACAACTGGAAAGATTGGTGAAAAAAAGGGGTAGAGGCAGACCACGAGAGATGATGCTGGATTGGCTGAAACAATGGCATGGAGGGATATCATCTTTTGAGCTGTTCCAGTCAACCAGGGATAGTGATCTGTAGAGACGCATGAGTGCCTACGCCAGGTGGCAGGGCACATGATGATGATATATATATATATATATAACATCAACGTCATAATCCTGTTGTGCCATTAAATGCACGAAGGCTTGCATGTTATTTCGCCATTCCGTTATGCCAATTCCTTTCGTTATCTTGGATGGAAACCAGCCCAGCACCTTTGGCCTCTCTCATCAGTGTTCGATTTAGGGTTTCCCTGGGACATCCATCCTTCCTCAATCCCTTTGTTTCTCACTTCAGTGAATATTTGATTATCCTCTATTTGATTTTAATCAATCAACCAGTCTGAATATTTGGTTATCCTGTATTTGATTTAAAGGCTGTGCCCAATCAATCAATCAACCAGTCTGAATATTTGGTTATCCTGTATTTGATTTAAAGGCTGTGCCCAATCAATCAATCAACCAGTCAATCAAAATAACAGTGATTACATCCCCAGTTTAACAATCAGCAAATTCAAACCTAACATTACCCCTTTCGTCACGTAAAAATTGAAAAAAATGATTTTTTCTTTTAATTAGTTTTAAGAAAAATTATTATAGTTCTCTGAAATTCGAGAAGAAGAAACAGAAAAGTCTTGATAAGTTCTATAAATATCCAAGGGTTCGAATCCATAGACCACCAAGTAGACAGACAGGGGTAATATCCCCTGCTTCTTTGATGATATCATGTCACTTTAATAAATATAAAAATATCCCCAGTCAGTTAATGTATAAATCAGGAAAAGTTTTTTTTTAAATTGAAAGGGAAGTAATTACCTAATACAAATGTAGCAAAGAATTAGCTGACTTCCGTCATTTTGACCATTTGGAAGTGGTTTTGGTCACTTTGTCAGATAGCAATGTGATGCAACAATGAAATTATATGATGTCACAGTGGTCTCACAATTGTTCAAAAAATTCTTTTTTTTTACCCCTAAAATATCTGTTAAAAAGTTGTGTGGATAATTGCAATCATAACCATCATGTCTACATACGATGCAGTTGCAGCCGGTACCAAAGTTAACATGATCGGCCACCAGGTCGCCCACTGGTTCACCGATAGACAACTTCGTCGCCAGATAGGGCAGTATTTGGGTCTGTCTCCTTTAACTGCTTCAACACCGCACGAGTCCTTTTCAATAATACTTGGTAGGGAGCAATGTTGAGCCATTTTATATGGTGCACATAACTCAAGTCACAATTATAACCAAAAGATCCCCCTTCGGGATACTGGTTGACGTGACAATATTTTTCTTTCCAGTAAACCACCTACCTACCACCTGCCGGTACCAAAGCTGACACACAGGCGTAATATCCAAACACATAATGTCAACAGAAACCTATAAACACATAACTAGTAGGGAAAACAGGGCATGCAGGCGTTGTTGGTAATGAGAGAGCTGATAGACTGGAAGGCACTGCATTAATTGAAGATGGCCGGCCCATGGATCATGCAGACATTGTCATTGCCCTTAGAGAGATAGGACGTTCTGAGGATTTTGGAAGCAACGTGCCCACATCACTGCTAAGAATACGCGAATTGGGAGTAAAGATCGGCTCAGCCAAGCTTGAGAAGCATACTGGACGCACACGAAGTCTTGTTAACCAACATATGACTGGTACTATTAACTGCACGACGCTGATGAAAAAGTTGAGAGGGGAATCTGAGCACCTATGGATGTGTCTGGAGTGCTGTGAAGATAATTTAACTCATAACTCAGAAACCTGTAACAGCCGGAAAAACTGCTTTCTGGTGGCCAGAGGGTTAACCACTAACCAGCTGCTTGCAGCAATCACAGAAGAATTAAGAGACAATCTGGCAACCTGGAATCATTAGTGTTTAATTCTGGAACATGTAGAACAACATTCATTTTGTGGTATTTCTAAATTACAAACTGAAACATAACCAACCGCCAAACAATTGTCAAAATAAAAATTAAATAAATAATTGAAATATAAAATAACACACAAAAAACGTGTAAATAACAATCTTATAACAAACATTAAAATGTTGCTCTTGTTTATTTTGATTTGATTTTCAAACTAATTCTTTTTGCTTTCCATATATTGTTAGGCAAGCCAAATGCTTGGTTTGTTTTGTTTAGTCTTGATATTACTCTTTTTTGAGAATCCCCATCTTGAGTGACTTTTGAGGCATACATATTTGTCAACTTCTACTATTGCTGTATTGTTTCACAATTTGTGTTTTCTGATTATTTCTCATTGTTTTACTGGTATTTATCCAATCTTAGGGGCCATTGTCCAAAAGTCTTTCAATCTTTACCTGAGCATTGACATTACGGCACAATCTAAATAATCAAATCACAATTAAATCTTTCACACCATAGTGTTCACAGTGTGGTAATTTAAAATTCTACAAGATAACAAAACATTTCACAACCTAATCTCAGGTTAATATAAAACTCAATTGAATCTTTCCTAACACAGCGGTCTGTGTGGTAATTCTAAATCACAAACTAAATCCAAATGCTTTTCAGCTCAACTGTCACAGTGTGGTAAGTCTAAAAATTTTTTTAAAAAAAGCATGTGAAATGGTGTTTCTTGAGTGCAGAGTTATGAAATTGGCTAGACAAAAATAATCTCAACTATGATGCTACTGTGGGCATGACAACTGGTATTCCAACACTGAAAACTGGAATCGGTAATACAAAACTGTTTCTCAGACATCTTCTTCCCATTCCTTTTATTCGCCCAGGTCAAGCCACCCTATCCACTGTTAACCTCACTGTTGTAATGGAAAAACATTGCTACCCTTAGAGATTCTTCATCTTAGCATTCACCGGTTGCCAACTCAGCTGGACAGTTTGGGTTGTTTGTCCACGTCTGGATTTTGGTATCGCTTGAGAATCTGAGTGTTGCGTGCACATCCATTTTACAGATGTCACTTTTTTAAAATGTAGATTATTGGTTTCTAACTTCTCAGGCAAATGCACTCCAACTTCGAAGGATGCCCCCAATAACTCGAGTCTTACGACACGCTTGTTAGGGAGGAAGTGGGTATGTTCTTGTTTTCCTCACAGTGGGACCCTAGAACCCCCATGGGAACATTTTTTATGTTTAATAAAGAATTTACATGACAGCATTCTGGACCCTCCTATAAGTGCTCCATCCCCATTTTCAGCAGCAAGTGCACAGTTCCAATTCTGATGGTACCAGTATCTGTATATTGTATATCAGTCTCGCCTTTCCCCTGAGTGCTAACTGTTTGCCAGATCTCCTGCTAACTCCTCGCAGCCCCATTCTCCTCAGACCGTGATGATCCACCTGTGAATCCGAAGTGTTCATTCACCCCAAAAGGGCCCTTACAACATCTATATTGTCATGCATCCATCAATTCACCACTAAGTTTTGCAGAACCAGCTAATCTATCTGCTTCTTCATTTCCCAATACAAAATACAGATGTTTGTACAAAGCTTCCAGTTAGTAGATGGCACAACTGGTTACATACAACAAAACATGTTCTTTTGACAAGCTTTTAGCTAAAGCCACAGAAACGGCTACACTCAGTAAAAAATATTTGTGTGTGCAAAGCTTTCAAACAGTATGTGATACAACCACTTCCTATAATAGAATATGTTCTTATGCAAAGCTTTCAAATAATTTTTGATACAACCGGTTACATACAATAAAATGTGTTCTTCAATGTGATAAAGTCAGTTACATATAAAAATCTGTACTTCAATGTGGTGCAACCGGTTACACAAATAATGTGTTCTTTAAAGTGGTATAACCTATTACATAAATAATGTGTTCTTCAATGTGGCACAACCGGTTACATAAAAAATGGGTTCTTCAACGTAGTACAAACGGTTACATTAAAATGGGTTCTTCAAAGTGGTACAAATGGTTACATAAAAATGGGTTCTTCAATGTGGTAAAACTGGTTACATAAAAATGGGTTCTTCAATGTGGTACAACTGGTTACATTTGAAATGTCATCTTCTACATTTTAAAAATGTGTTCTTCATTGTGTTGTAGCCAATTACATAGCATAAAATGTGTTCTTCATTGTGTTGTAGCCAATTACATAGCATAAAATGTCTTCTTCATTGTGTTGTAGCCAATTACATAGCATAAAACGTGTTCTTCATTGTTGGAGAACCAGTTTTTACATGATTATAATGACCCCCATACAAAACTTCTAATGTATATGTGGTAGAACTGGTTACCAAAAGAGAGAAAACAAGTCTAATAACAGAAAAATTCATATTATAAAAATAAAAATATATTTTCTACAAAAAGCAGATGAGAGTCAACTCACAAACAAAACACAGAGAGGAACTGTTGCTTTTGTCATCATCATCATCATAAACCACTTCTGCCGTTAAGCATAGTGGGAAGGAATAATTTGCGATCCAGTGCACGTTGGCTGCCACTGGCTATTGTCATGCCGTGAAGGCGTAGAGTGTCTTTAATGTTGTCGATCCGTGTTTTACGCGGCCGTCCTCTTAATCTGTCTCTTTGCACTCATAGTTATGCTTGGATGTCTTAATAATGGTGACAATTGGTATATAAGTGCACTTGCTTTCTGACATCTCGTTTCTATTTCTCTGTCAATTCTACCATCTTCTGTTATCATACTTCCTAGATATTTAAACTCCCTAACTTGATTTTGTCACTTGATTAAAATTGCTAAATAAAGCAATATTTAAGGTTGATGGCATGCAACACAGATACCTCAAATTACAACATTATCTACACCAGTGGCCTCCAACCTAGGGGCATGTTCTCCTCCGAGGGCCTCAAAAGTTTTGAAATTAAGTGCATTAGTACTTGACATATTCCGGTAACTAAAATGCTTTTAAATTTAGTAATAAATAATTTTTGTTAAAACTATTTATGAAACTAAAAGCTAAGGAGGTTATTAATGGGTTGTCATGAGCCGTTCGTGAGTTCGCACCCTGGCGGAGCCGCACTTTTCTTCAAAAATGACCTTGGCTCCCAGGTTGACCTAGCCTTGAGTGGGTACCAGGTGCAGTCCCGGGAAGTAGAGGCGGCCAGCGTGATGCTGACCACATCACCCATCTTGTGCCGTTCGTCTTTAAAAATATAGGTCTAGCCCTATATGCCCTATACGCCTAAAGGCGTGGAAAGGGTCCTTTACCTTTACTTTTACATGAGCAATTCATACCTGTACGTTTAATTAATATGATAACACGTGCCTTTAACAACAGATCAAGAACATATTCTGACAGAAACGTATCTCAATACTTTATGTTTCTCTTGTCGCAGAATCTATTGATCTTCTCCTCTTTTTAATCACATATTTTAATGGGGTGAGGGGGAGGGAGGTGTGAGAGGTGTCTTGTCATATACTTAATGGGGATGAGATTGGGGGGGGGGGGGGGTGGTAGTGGCTCTGCAAATATTTCCAAGTGGGGCGCGACGATCTTGTCATACTCTTAAGGCGTGCATGATCTGAACAAGGCTGGAGACACTAGTCTACATTGAAACAGCATAAACGGGCACAAAAATTCTGTAGAAAAAATGTATAAAACAATACGCACATTTCCCAAACTGAGGGTAATAAAGAAAGCCTCATTGACAACCATCTATCAAGCATGTATGAATGACGTCTGACCTACATAGATCAATTGTAAGTCGACCAGTGAATATAAAAAGTCATGACAAGGCTCACACAGCAGCGGCTGGCGATATTATTTACTAGTGTTCTCCGACTTGGTTCCTGGGCCCTATTCTGTGGCTGGAGGGAAAAGGGGGGGGGGGGGGGGAGGTGGTGAGAAGGGTGGGGCATGCAAAAAGATGCAGATATTGCAGTCTAGCTGTAAACCACAACTGCCCTTTCAAAAAGAAATATAGATGATGAAGAAAATGACCTTGGCCTATTGGTGCCAAAAGATGCAGATATTGCAGTCTAGCTGTAAACCACAGCTGACCTGAAAGTTCTGGTTATTTGTCCACCACTGGACTTTAGTCTTGTTCCAGAACATGAATGTTGTGTGCACATCTGTTTTATAAATCTGGCTTATCTGAATGTAGACTGTCGGTTCTTTGCCTTTCAGGCAGATGCACGTGGACTTTAAAAAAAAGCCTCAACTTAGTCAACTCTTACAACACAATTAATGTAGAAGCAGTGTGTGTATTCTTGTTTGTCTTCCCAACAATGGGGCTCCGGAACCAACATGGGGAGATTTTAGTATCAATACATTGCCTTCTCTCCAAAGAACAATTTGGTAGCAAATAAAACACAGCTTAAGATGGCAGGCAAACAATCAGAATATTACAGTAAAACATAGTAAATGCTTATTCTAAGGGGTAGAAAAATCAAGAGTTTGTGTTGAAACAAAAAAGTGCGATAACCATGCACAATACGTCCCTGCTGGGATTTAAATTTAAAAAACAATAAAAGGACACCTTTTACACGCCTTTGGGCACACACGGCTAGACTGAAGATTGGCCAAAATTAGGCCAGCCGCTTTGACATCCTGGGCCCTCTACCTGCTACCCACATAAGGCTGGGTCAAACTGGGAGACATGGTCATTTTTGAAAGAAAATGTAGCACTCTCCGGATTTGAACCCATAACCTTCATATTCGCAGACAAGTGTCTAGTTGTTAAACCACAGTGGCTCCCGGATGAAAATTTGGTTCATGTTAAGTGAAGCGAATTTGTAATCAAAAAGTTTTTAAAACCGTATTACGCCCAACATGTGCAAGTTTTAACCGTAAATGCATAGAAATCTGGCAAAGTATTTTAGAAATGGCAAGGAATGCATGGTTTGGACTATCTGCAGACCAGCGTGGGGGTAACAACAAATTGGCATTTAGGTAACTAATCAGGTAACAATGAAGAAAGTTTATATACACAGAGTGACAGAATTCAGTCAACACAAAAAGGTATATAAACAAACTGGCAACACTGGAGAAATTAAGGAGGAAAATAGGTAATAGATGGTTTGAATCTGGTTGTCACTGGCGCCATAAGCATGGGAACTCTTCATTTGTTAACAATGATGAAGAATATAAAACACATTCAAGAATGTCAAGAGTGCATTAATGACAATTCTTGATAAACTTATTCATTGGTTTCTAGAAGCTCACGGCGACAAAATGGCAAACAGTGTAGGAGCTTGAAACAGACATGCAGCAACGAATAAAATTATGAAAAAACTAGCAACAACAGAGAAGTGTATGATTCACACCAAGACTAACTGGCAACAAATATAGATCTAAACAACTGTGTTTAGAACATAATTCATTCATCCATAAATGCCAAACTTATATAAAGCTCATTTTGAGATGAAATAAAAATAAAATAAAATAATTTCAGACTACCATAAGACTAACTGGCTTAAAGAATAATTTTAAAATTTTCAGCCAGATGCTAGTAGCAAATCTAGATCCAACATAAAGTTTTATAATTTTTTTTAAAAACCATTACCGTTTATAAGTTAAGGGGTAACATAAAAAGAAATGAAACAAAAGAAATATAAATGCCACAATATGTGTCCACTAAACAGGAACACTTTAACACATAGTCACAAACAGGAATGTTGTAAATACTAGTTTAAAAATATTCTCATTAAAAAAATTGGTTTAAACAAAAATTTAACTGGCAAAAGGACCATACAATTGAAAAGAAAAACATATAAAATGCATGCAATACGTAAGAAACAATTGCCAACTTATGACATTGTATTGTATCCATTATATGGGGGGAGAGTTGATGCTCTGAAAAGTTATTTGTTTCCAGTGAGGTTTTGCTGATGTAAATTCCCCATTTCTGGACCGGGAGTCCAAAGGTTCCATCGCCCAGCTACTGAGCTGAGTGCTTGGTGTGACTATGAGCTGTGGATTTCATGAGCAATGTTTTTTTCCCTGCTGTGCCTAAGCATGATGCTAACTGCACTAAAATGGTGGGTGGAATGCCGGCTTTCATGACCTTCTATGTGCGCCAACACTGAGCTGCAATTCTAGTTTGGGACTGTTAGTGCAATTCTGGTGTGAGACTGTTAGTATTGGCACATCTGACAGCTGCCTAATGCCTTTCTACTCTGCCTGTGCAAGCTAACAAACACGTTTTTTACTAGTTGTCAAATTACTGGGATTGGTTCTGCAATGTCTTGTAAAGGAGGGGTGTGCATGGTCTCGAGGCATGGTGTCCACCTTGAGTGCTAGAGGTTCTGAGTTCAATCCCCAGTAAGGGCTGGGATTTTTGCATGTGGACTTGGACTTCTAGTAATTTCCCCTGGTCTCTGGATAGTGAGATCTGACGCCCGTGTGCATTGTTGAGCACGTAAAAAAATCCCTTGGCAGTTGGAAATCGAAAAGAGTAGCCTAACAGCGCTGCACAGGCAGAATTTAGAGTTAAAAATCTACCCAAAGTATTTCAGGATCCTCGCTGGTGCTACAGAGCCTGAGCAATGTGCTGAGCTTTTTCGGACTCAGACTTGAGTTAGAAGAAGAACAGAGCACTTATGGGTTATGCCTGTGTGCCTCAAAACCTCAAACCTGTCTTGGTAAGGGACATAAAACTAATGTTGCAGCAATTATTCTGATAATCTGGAGAAATCTGATAAAATATTCCTTTTGCAAGCTGGTTGCCTGAAACATGAGTATGCGACCATCCCAGTCAATCATATTTTATACTAAGTTTACTTAGTGTCTATATACACACACACACATATATATATTGACTCTTTCAGTCCTAAATTCACAGAGATGATAATAATAATAATAATATGTTACCATCAAATACAAACCAATTAGATGATTAAAAAATTTGGTGTATATGTTACACATTAATGACGATGTGCAGACAAGAGGGTTCTTTAGTGACGTCACATACAAATGTCATTATGCAGCAGATATATGCTTTCCAACATACAAACTGTAATATTACATACAGGATTATCATTCCGATGTTAACATTCAGAAGCAAGACAGTGTGTTTAAGTGACTATTAAACACAAAGATCCCTCTGTGGGTTCCGGGGCCATATTTTGGCGGGAAAAAGAATAGACCCACTGCCTCCCAACAAGCATGTCATAAAAAGCTACTAATTAGCAGTTTTCCTTTGTGTTTTTTTTTAGAAGAATAAAAAGAATATAATGGAATGATAGAAAAACAAACAAGAGAGATCACCCTGGGACAGCTGAAAAACTCTAAACTGATGGGAGGAATCAGACATAAAAGTCAAGAGTTATATCTCCCTGGGACAGCTGAAAAACTCTAAACTGATGGGAGGAATCAGACATAAAAGTCAAGAGTTATATCTCCCTGGGACAGCTGAAAAACTCTAAACTGATGGGAGGAATCAGACATAAAAGTCAAGAGTTATTCTGCTCATTTTATGAGTATGATAAAAAGGTGAAGGTCAAGTTGGGAGTTGTGAACCAGCGTCACTGCAGACGGTTATAAACCATAAGTGCTCTACCACCAGTACGAACAGCTAATAAGAAACTGTCCACCTGTGTCAGTGTTTGACGTCACTCCATAGCTACAGCAACGTTCCTCCGTTTACCCCAAAGTGTTAACTCTGGTACCCATTACCTAGAGACTGGGTTAACCCCAGTTTCGAACACCAGAAGGACAGACTCCAGAGCTGGACCTGATCGGTGAGCATGTGAGATGGTGAAACATGAAAGCCTACGTTAAGTGTCAAGGCACATGATGATCATGTATCTGTAACACAACAAAGATGGCATAAAGTATGAAAGTATCATTCAGACGAGAAAGTATCATTCAGACGAGATATCAACTTAGTGTGTAATTATGTCTTATTTATAACATACATATCTATATATCATTCATTGTGGATAACAATGGTAATGTACAGGAGTTTGGTGGGTGGGTGGGGGGGGGGAGGGGGTAGAAGCGGGTTACGTACTGTGTTATCACATACTGAAAGATAATGACAATGACTGACCTACAGAATGTCGGGGGTCATGTTTGTGCTATATGAGGTGTTTCACATATGGACAGATAGTGACATAAAGGATACTGGGGTCAATGTATGTGTAATTACATGCTAACAGATAGTGACATAAAAGATGCAGGGTTGATATATGTGTATCACATATTCACAGATACTGACAACAAGAAAAAAAAAAAAGAATATGGGGTGATTTTTGTGTATCACATAAACAGATGATACAATTTTGCATTTTATCATTCATTGTGAAATGTTAAAAAACTGAAATGAACAGCAGGCATACATTTTCTGTATATAAAATATGTATGGTAACATATGAAACATATAAAATGACATAATCAACATCAAGTGAATAAGCAACACCTTCTGTGAATATACAACATATACTGCATACAATAACATATTGTATACTTCATTTTGATGCTGGCAAACATATACTTACAGCATATACTGCACACAATAACGTATTGTACACTTCATTTTGATGCTGGCAAACATATACTTACAACACATACTGCACACAATAACATATTGTATACTTCATTTTGATGCTGGCAAACATATACTTACAACACAAACTGCACACAATAACGTATTGTATACTTCATTTTGATGCTGGCAAACATTTACTTACAACACATACTGCACACAATAACGTATTGTATACTTCATTTTGATGCTGGCAAACATATACTTACAACATATACTGCACACAATAACGTATTGTATACTTCATTTTGATGCTGGCAAACATATACTTACAATATATAGTGCATACAATAACGTATTGTATACTTCCTTTTGATGCTGGCAAACATATACTTACAACATATACTGCATACAATAACGTATTGTATACTTCATTTTGATGCTGACAAACATATACTTACAACATATAGTGCATACAATAACGTATTGTATACTTCATTTTGATGCTGGCAGCAATAGTGAGAAGATCACACAGTGCATACAAACTTTGGTGAATCTATCACATACAGATAATGTATTGTAGTATCATTTAGTGCGGGTTCCAATCCTCTAAATATCTACCACATATTTACTATTTACATACAGTATGTAAGTATCATTTCATGATGTCATTCTTATTATAAAAATACATGCGAAATGAAATGTAAAAGAAATGTGATGGGAACTACAAGAACAGACAGAATCACCAATAAAGAGCTAAGAACAACGGTAAGCACCATACCTGTGAATAATTTCACAGAACATCCAAGAATCAAATGGTTTGGTCATAATGGAACAAAAATCAGCCAGCGGCTGGAGCTTACTACATGAGATCAGGAGGCTACAAGGCAAGAGGCCAAACAAGCAAGACATGGATGGAGGGAGTAAATATGACACTACAAAAAGGGAATATGACATTAACACAAGTTATGCGAATAGCAACAGATAGGACACTATAGATAACTCTTCTCTGTGATGAGATCGGTTGGCTACAAGGCAAGAGGCCCACCAAGAAAGATATGGATGGAGGGAGTAAATATGACACCCCTTAAAAAGGGAATATGACATTAACACAAGTTATACGACTAACAACAGACAGGACACTTTAGATACCTCCTCTCTGGGATGAGATCGGTTGGCTACAAGGCAAGAGGCCTACCAAGAAAGATATGGAATGGAGGGAGTAAATATAACACTACAAAAAGGGAATATGAAATTAACACAAGTTATACGACTAGCAACAGACAGGAAACTGTACATAACTCCTCTTTGCGATACTTTACAGTTTCTGTCACAAGTCCCTGTCTCATTTTTGTATATTATCTTCCATTTTGTCTCGCCGTAAGGAATTATTTGTGTTACTTTATAAATAAAATATTTAAAAGAATATGAGGGTGAGAGGTGGTGACTGTGACTCAGGCACTACCAGTCGGACTCATAATTCCAACGTACTGAGATCGAAACCCAATGCTGTCTGCGTGGGTTTTTATCATGGTATGGGGCATCTTAGGTCGATGCAGCCCAAAATGGGCACCAGGATGTATGTCTTGGGGAAGTAAAGACAGCCGGCGTAATGCTGACCACATTACCCACCTAGTGTTGATTTATTTGTCATATGCACCTAAAGGTGTGAAAAGGGATCTTTACCTCTAATGAGAGTGAGAGAGAGAGGCAGGGAGTGAAACAGAGAAGAGAAAGGGGAGAGAGGAGAGAGAGAGAGAGATAATTAGAGAAATAGGACAGCCACTGAGCGAGAGAGAGAGGAGGGGAAAGAAAGAGTGAGATAGAGAGTGGGAGAAATCTATGTTGTGCATACATGTATGTCCTGCATTTAGAATGCCACGTTTTATTCATTATATCATGCATTTATTGAATTTGTAACTGAATTTTAAATTCAAATAAAAATTGGGGGAAAAATAAACAGATAGTCCAGCACTTGCTGGCTGTTTTTACTTTTACTGGGCAATTTGACATTAGTTTGCCATTGTTTTCTGAAGGGCCAGATCTTAAGAGTATTGCTGAAATCAATGCAAAAGAGTCTACCACCAAATCATTTACAGCTGGAATCGAACCGGGCCCCTAGGAATTATGAAGCAAGTTCTCTATGGCTTAACCATAGATGTGGTGTAATATATATATATATATATATAATGTGTAAGAAGTGTATGTATATCTGTATCTACACATGAAAGGAAAACTAATATGTTGCCTGGTTGTCTAACACAAACACAGAGATAACCAATTAAAACAACTGTGGAGATTCTGTTCATTCTTAACCAAGCACATGCCACCTGAAGCAGCAAGCCATCAGGAAATGAAACAACAAAAAAACAGCCACAGGAAACTTTCTATACATTTATTCAACATCCTGTTGGGCCAGTGCACATCACACAGGGCTTGCAGTCGACATCAGTGCACTCTTTTGACTGCAGTTTTTTAAAAAATCTGTACAAAATCCTATCTGGCACCTGTATCTGCTCTCATCATAGGGTTTCTCTTAGGCGTCTGCGCACCCCAATTCCTGTTTTCTATTTCAGTGACTGTCTTGTGATTGTTTTGCCGGCTTCATCTCAGGAGGCACCCAATACAGTGTCCTCTTCCTTTATTTGTACTAGCTGATACTAGGGGTGGCAAATTTAAACATCCTAACCTGCACAGTCCGTGGTAACAGTACTAGCCAGGCGGCCCTAAAACCTCAGGCTCAAGGTTCCTGTCTACACTGCCCTAAAAAGTTGTAAAATAGACAGCAGTGACAGTGACAGATACTAGCCACATCCTGAATGGTTCTCCGGTTTCCAATGCCATAGGTTCGAATTTGAAAAAAAAAATATATCAAAAAGTTGTATATAATATATCTAGAAATCTGGTAATATCTGATTACCAATTATCCAATCACGCAACGTAACAAACCTTCCATGTGACAACATGTTAGAAAATTACGTGTTATGGAACTTGAGTTTTCTGACAATGTTATTGACAACAGCTGGGTGGAAGAAGGTTAAATTAACATACAAAATGACCCTTTTCATCCAATTTTTTCCTTAAAGTAACGTACTTTTAATTAAATTCTGTGGCGCAGCTGCAATGAAGACTGGCTACAGGGAACCCACTGCCGTCTTTGGGAATATAACACAGCAAGGCTTTGGTACCACAGTACGGAAACCAATTTTTTAATTCACTTACAATGGAATTTTAACATCAAGAATGTTACCGCCCAAATGTTAGCATCAAAATATTTATTCTGGCTGAAATTTTACATTAAAGCTTTTATGTTTAGAATTGTTTTCTAAACACATTTATTGCACTGAATACTAAATTGTTTTCTTTTTCTTTTGAACACATATAATTTAATTATTTTTAAACTGCACACAAAAGTCTTTGTGTATTAAGTAAAAGTTACGTTAAAAATGTGTATGCATAGAGAAAAAAATACTGTTTTATATATATGTTTATATGTTTCCCAATATGTTTATAATTCAAGAGCCCCCGGGTTCTCTTAGTGGACTATTCAGAATTAGCAAAAATAAGAAGAAATTATGTTTATTTACACTTAGATTTCTCTATATGTATAAATTTCAAGACTTGGGAAAAATTTGTTTACTACATAGGGATTTTTCTGTATGTATACAGTTCAAGAGCCACAAAGCAAAAATAGATATTCAGAATTTTATGCAAAGATTTTCAAAGACAATTCATAGTATATAATAGAATTTAACCAATAAAAGAATCACATATTTCTCCTAACGGGCAATTCAAGTATTTCCCACAAATAATTTTAACTCACTAACTTTAAAATCAAAATCCTTTTTAAACAAGACCATTCTGTTAGAAATGATTCCCAGCACACACATCATCACCACTTACTGGACAGCCAAAAAATGAAAATTCTCTAAACAAAAATTACCATTTTAGAAAGAATTACAATTCCCCCCCCCCCCCCCCCCCCCACACAATTTCTGAACAACCAAGAAAAAAAAAGAAGTCTGTTTAGGCATCAGACAACTTTAAGAAAGAATTATAATCAAACCCTATTCTTTCACCCTTCTTCTTGATTATGGAAGAAGAAGAATTATGTGCATGCCTGTGACCATTTTTAGAAAGAATTCTCACCATACCCCGTAATTTCCATACTTCTTGGACAGTGAAGAAGAAGAAGAACTCTGTGTATTGACAAAACCACTTTTATAAAAAATTCTAACTAACCCTGTGTTTTTCCCGTATTCTCTGACAACCAAACAGAAGAAGAAGAAACATAATTATGTGCATATCTGTGAAATAATTATAATCAAACCCTGTATTTCAGTAACGAGATGTGTACATCAACATGGCTGAACATAATTACACATGTTCTACATCCAACATGACTGAACATAATTCCACAATGTTCTACATCTAACATCACACCCACATTTACACACATACTGGAATTTACATGAATTACTTTTACCTCATGTAATTATTACACTAACAAACTCAGCTGTAAGTATTTTAACTCCTCGTATCCCGAACGGTTGTTACCTACCGTAGTCTAGTTTTGGTCTGATTCTCTATCCTAGACACTTTCTACTTTAACTGCCCATTATAACTGCTACTACTTAACCTGCGGCGTCCGTGGCTAAGGCGTTGCGAGTCTGACTCGTAATCCAACGTACCGCGATCGAAACCTGCGTGGGCTGCGTGGATTTTTTTCGTGGTATGGGACGTCGCAGGTCGACCCAGCCTTAAATGGGTACCAGGATGGGCTGTCCTGGGAAAGTAAAGACGGCCGGCGTAATGCTGACCACATTACCCACAAAGTGCCGATTGGTCTGAAAAATATGGGTGCTCTTCCCATATGCCCGATGCGCCTAAGGGCGTGTAAAGGGATCTTTACTTTTTTTTACTACTTAACCTACTATACTTCCTGTGTGGGTTCCTGGGCCTTATAATAGAAAAAACATTAACAGACCCACTACCTACCCGAAAGCATGTCGTAACAGTTGAAGAACTGGAAACTTCCTTCCAAGTCGGAGAGCATCTGCCTGAGAGACAAGGAACCAACAGTCTACATACAAATAAGTCAGATCTGTAAAATGGATGTGCATACAACTCTTAGGTTCTGGAACAGGACGACTTAAGTCCAGATGTGAACAAACAACCATAACTTTTTGCCAGAGTTTACAGCCGGTGAAAATGAAGAGCCAGCCATATCTCAAATATATCTTCCTTCTCTAATGTAAATGTATTTGTTTATACACAAGTGGGCTTGAAATGAAAACCTTAAAAATGTAATAGAAATTATAAGAACCACACTGTTGTCTTGTAACCTATCAATATTATTGTTAAAGGATGTCAAGAATGTTAAGCACACGTCATAACAGCACAGATGAACATGATGATGTCACAATGACAGTTTAAAGATGGTCATAACACTTTTGACATGCACCTAAGAGAAGCAGCAATCAATTCCCCCCCCCCCCCCCCCTCTCCGTTTTTAAAAAATTCATAGAAGGTGAAAAAATTTCTTTAATTTATCGGCAAATGACGGGCCAGTATGTCAGTCCAGCATTTGTATTTGTATGTCTGGAGTAGGGAGTTTCAAAATGGCTGCCATCAACTCTGGGGTCAAAATTCGGTATGCCTGACCCTGTCGTGAACAACCCATCACAGATGTCACGCTGTCTTGAAACTTCCCACTCCACTTATACACTCGCTGGACTGACAGGTATGCATCACCAAACTGGACCTTCGTTCGCCGATGAACTTCTATATGTCACCTCATAACACCGTCTAGTAAAGTTAGGTAATTATGAAATTATCATAACATTACACCACAATTTTTAGAAACACAATTTTTTTTCCACCTCACATAATATCTCAAATTTTCCTGGCAGATAAAGCCATACCTACTATATCTACACAGTATGCAGTTGTAGCCAGTACAAAAGCTTTCATACAGGCATAGTGGCCATTGTCCAAAGACTTCATATCAGCAAAAATCCTTAAAAGCCGGAAAAATGGCTTTCTTGGAGTGATGGGTTAAGTAGCCATTATCCCATTTATATTTAAACTATTCAAGTCCATTATATTAACTCCACACATCCCACAAAACGCTAAGCTATCTAACTATATCTTAAATATATTGTAACTCTCTATGCTTGACGGGCTGCATTGCCCAGAATGAAGAATATCTCGTGCAATACGTCCCTCTCTTTGGATGTCCGAAAGAGTACTAAAATGTTTTTTATAACCTATATTGCTGTATGGTGGTCAATGGAGGAATGTGAATGCACAAATAAGAAAGAAATGGAGGTCACAGAAATATGGTTCCTCAAAACAATGTTAAGAATCCTATTGTAGCACTGGTAGGTTTTCAAATTACACCCAGTGGGGTACCTCTATCACAGCACTGGTGGGTTCTCAAATTATACCAATGGAACACATCTCTCATAGCAATAGTGGGTTCTTAAATTATACCAATGGAACACATCTCTTGTAGCAATGGTGGGCTCTCAAATTATATCAATGGAACACATCTCTTGTAGCAATGGTGGGTTCTCAAATTATATCAATGGAACACATCTCTCGTAGCAATGGTGGGTTCTCAAATTATATCAATGGAACACATCTCTCATAGCAATGGTGGGTTCTTAAATTATACCAATGGAACACATCTCTTGTAGCAATGGTGGGTTCTCAAATTATATCAATGGAGCACATCTCTTGTAGCAATGGTGGGTTCTCAAATTATATCAATGGAACACATCTCTCGTAGCAATGGTGGGTTCTCAAATTATTTCAATGAGGCACCCCTATCGCAGCACTGGCAGATTCTCAAACTCATATCCTGGCCTTCCCACAGCTGCGCAGTAAATGTAAATAAAGTGATAACCTGCAAGAACAAAAAATATTAACAATTATTACTTGTGTTAGTTAAGAATGTTTCTTCTTAGCATTCTACTAGCACTTTCTCATCAACATGTTGATAAAGTAGTAAGTAAAGTTTTCTTCTTCTGCCTTTCTATCCCCCAACGGAGCATAGGCCCTCAACCAACTCACGCCAAGTCGTTCTATCCTTCGCCATTGCGGGGAGCTCTCCCCATGTCCTCCCCATCTTTCTAACTTCATTCTCCAGCTCTCTTCTCCATGTGTTTTTTGGCCTTCCTTTATTCCTATGCCCCTGTAGGTTCCAATGCAAAGACATTCTAGAGGCGACTAAAGGTAGGGTTGGGCTTGAGGTTGGCTACCTCATCCTGTAAAAACCATAGCCACAAAAACCAACCAACCATGGATAAGTCAAAAAGAGAAGCAAGTAAAACCCAGCCAACCAAGATGAGGGGAGGCTCTTCAAATAGTAAGTAAAGTAACGGACCCCCTTCCGTGCCTTCCGGCATGTTGGGCATATAGGGCTAGACCTTTATTTTATAGACCAATCGGCACTCGGTGGGCATAGTAATCAACATCAAACACACCGCTTCAACTTCTCAGGACTTTAGCTGGTACCCATTTAAGACTGGGTCAAACTGGGAGCACAGGTCAAGCCCTGCGAGGACCTGGACCCATGACCTTTAGATCTGCAGGCCAGAGTCTAGCCGCTACACCATGGCGGCTCCTACCATGTTAACACCACTCATGAATTTGTTCAATAATTCTTTTTCTTCATCGCGTTCACTGGCTGAAAACTCCTGAAAACAGTGGTTGAGTTGTTACAAAAGGTTACAGTCGAGAGCGTTGGAAAATGTGAGAGTCGGAAGATTACTCACTAACTAGAATCTTTTCAAAATAAATGTTTAAGGAGAACCTTGCTAATATTTTGGCAAAATAAGATCACAATGTTGAATTAACTGACATTACAGCCCTCAAAACATTCCCATAAGTGCTAAATCCAGCAAGTGCAGGGTTCCAATTTCGTTGGCACCAGTAACAAACTGACTTTATATCCATCTTGCCTTTCCCATGTGTGTTGAGAGCTGGTGAGAATCCCTTGGTCACTCTCGGCAGCACCATTTATCTCAGACATTGATGATCTATGCACCACTCACCCACTCCCAAAGGAACCTTACAACATCCATTCTGTCATGCAACAGTTCACCATCACGTTGTACAGAGCCAGCCACTCTATCTGCCCCCGTTTAAGAATGATTAAACAAGGAGGATACAAAACATACATCACCGGCAAATATTTCACAAAGGAAGAAGATGGAGATGGCTTGATCATGTTTACAGAATGCTTTGCGAAAATTGGGCTTGGGCAGTCCTTCGACAGATAGCAGATGAAAAAAGGAGAATGGATGAGCTCAGGAAAGAATAAAGGGAAATGAATGAATGTAAAATGTTATGGAATACCATGTGCAGAATAAATGTCTACAAACCATTGCTCTATAAGAAATATGGCTAGAAACCGTTGCTCTATAAGATATATGGCTACAAACCATTGCTCTATAAGATATATGGCTAGAAACCATTGCTCTATAAGATATATGGCTACAAACCATTGCTCTATAAGATATATGGCTACAAACCATTGCTCTATAAAATATATGGCTACAAACCATTTCTATATAAGATATATGGCTACAAACCATTGCTCTATAAGATATATGGCCAGAAACCATTGCTCTATAAGATATATGGCTACAAACCATTGCTCTATAAGATATATGGCCAGAAACCATTGCTCTATAAGATATATGGCCAGAAACCATTGCTCTATAAGATATATGGCTAGAAACCATTGCTCTATAAGATATATGGCCATAAACCATTGCTCTATAAGATATATGGCTAGAAACAGTGCTCTATATTTGGATAAATAACCAGTGCTTTGTCAGAAAAATGGCCAAAAACCATTGCTTTATAAGATATTTGGATAATAACCAGTGCTTTGTCAGAAAAATGGCCAAAAACCATTGCTGTATAAGATATTTGTATAATAACCAGTGTTTTGTCAGAAAAATGGCCAAAAACCATTGCTCTAAAGATATACAGCTACAAACAGTGCTTTAATAAACACATGTTTAATAACTACTGCTCTGTAAGATATATGGCTACAAACATTGCTTTAATAGACACATGGTTAATAACTACTGCTCTGTAAGATATTCGGCTAGGTAATTATTGCTCTGTAAGACATACAAAAGTACAGCTACTTACCCCCAGGTATGATACACAGAAGACCAATGATTCCAAAGATCAGACAATGATAACCTGTAACACAAAACCAGACACAGTATTAAATGAATGCACGAAAACAGCTTCTATCTAATCATGATTATGACTATATGTAAGGATTTTTTTTTTTGTTCGACAAAAAATTTTTTTTTTAAATTATAAACAAAAAAGGTGATGGTATTAACCACATAGTGTCTTTAAAATGTTCTAGTATTCACCACATAGTGTCTTTAAAATGATCTAGTATTCACCACATAGTGTCTTTAAAATGTTCTAGTATTCACCACATAGTGTCTTTAAAATGCTCTCTAGTATTTGGGATAATAACCAGTGCACAGTGTCAAAAAAATGTTCTAGTATTCACCACACCAGTGTCTTTAAAAATGTTCTAGTATTCACCACATACCAGTCTTTAAAATGTTCTAGTATTCACCACATAGTGTCTTTAAAATGTTCTAGTATTCACCACATAGTGTCTTTAAAATGTTCTAGTATTCACCACACAGTGTCTTTAAAATGTTCTAGTATTCACCACATAGTGTCTTTAAAATGTTCTAGTATTCATCACATAGTGTCTTTAAAATGTTCTAGTATTCACCACATCATCATCATCAGGTGCCTTGCTGACTGGCGTGGGCGATCATGCCTCTCCATAATCTGCGATCTCCTGCAGGATGTATCAGTTCGATATACACCACATAGTGTCTTTAAAATGTTCTAGTATTCACCACAAAGTGTTGGGAAAACACATGATGCCAGTACTCACCACAAAGTGTTTATTACAGTAGCACTGAAATAAAGTTTTTTTTTTTTTTAAACACGGTGCTAGTACTGCTAATCTTTGTGTGCCGCAGCCAGAAAGTCCTGACTATATTGCAGGCTAGATCTAAACAAGGGTGATTTGATATATAGAAAGTATCTTCTACACCATATCTACTGACCCAAGCTGAGAGAGCAAGTTACAACGACAAATGTTGAATCAATTCTGTAGTGGTCTCAAAAGAAAATGCATGTCATAGGATAACTCATGTGGTTAGTGAGGATCAGCATTATAGTACTCCCAACAGGTCCACAGGGCTCCGAGCTTCTCTACAAAAGCCTGACTTAGTGAAATGACTGACGATGCCTGTTCTGTGTTGATTAATCAAATGTCTTATCGGATTGGAGAAATGGCACACTTGAAGGTCCCTCTTTCTCTAGCCATTTCTCCAGCCTTATGTGCTTTCACAGCCAACGTATCTTCAATTTTTTTGTATCCACCTTCATGGAGGTCTAGCTCTGCCTCATCTTCTGGAAACTTTGTCCTCCATCGCGGCTCTCTCTAGGCCACCATGAAGTTTAACATGATCACAATACTTCTGGGAAAGGATGCTGTTTATGAGCCAATTCTCCTTGATGCTCAGATCATGCATGAAGTCTGTGTTCTTCTTCTTCTTGGTTCGAGGTATACAAGTGCATTTACAGTCATTCTACACAGAGAATTGTTCATTTAAGGATCATCTTCATCGCAAATTGGACATGATCATGTGTGCTCCGCCCTCCTCTTGAATACGTCTCCAAGTGTTTTTAGGCTAATAACCACCCATTCTGTTCTGGTTGATTAACGACGGGTGGCTCCCGCATGGTTTTCCTGTCTCGCCGCTCCAGTTGGGACACCCAGGGTATGCAGACTAATCAGTGAAAAATCTTTTTCCACGTAAAGGAAAGCCTCAAAGTGTTTAGTCTCTCGTATGGCACTGATGATGTCTCTCCTATCCATAGATGCTGATAGACACACTGCCAGCCAGGGTGTCTGCTCTCTCATTGCCTTTCACACCAGCATACCCTGGGACAAAAATAGAGATGATTTTGCTAAATGTTGTGTGCTATATAACTGCGACTCTACAAGAGCATCATTTTGCCAGTTCTTCTTTATGGAGCGGAATGCTGGAGAATGACCAAAAAGAATGCACACAAGCTGTCCACCTTTCACCACACATGTCTAGGTAGAATTATCAAAATTTTCTAGCCAGATACAATCTCAAACACTAAACTACTTCAAGTCACAAACCAAGAAACTTTAGACAGTATGATAACCAAGTAGAAATGGCTTGGCCACGTTATGAGAATGAATCCTGAAATACCTGCCAAAACAGCTCTCACATGGACACCAGAGGGAAAGAGAAAACAGGGGCGCCCAAAAACAACATGGAGACGAACGATGGAAAGTGACCTGAGTGCGGCATCTTTGACATGGAAAACTGCACTGAAGACAGGAAAGCATGGAAAGTCCTCTCTGAAGCCTCATGTGCCACTAGGCATAACGAGAACTGATGATGATGTGTGCTGTATCAGATGCAGCCACTGTTTATATACCCTGGAGTATATACCCCGCCTTGATCTTTTGTAGCATGCTCACTGAGTCACAGAGAAAGCATGAATTGGTGAATTCCTGAGTATTCAGCCATTCTAGGGCCTTTGTCACAGCCAGGACACAGAGCAAAACAAAACCAATGGTACTTTTGTGTTTTTATTCAATATTTATGTTATATACCTGGCTATATGAGCATACCATGCTTTATAGATAAATTATGAAACCTGAAAGATGAGTAGCAGAGTCAAATTTGAGGTGGGCTTGCATGTTTAATTTGTGACAATGGTGAAGTCAAAGAGGTGTAAACAAGTAAAGAAGAATGCTTACCTCTGGATGGTGTTATCGCTACTCCTATGCCCGTGAGAATCAAGGCTATGAAGAAACAAGAGGTGAATTAAATTGTAGCAAACAAAAGTGTCATTCAAACCAGAACAGCTCATATTGTTTAACAGGATTCAGATGAGGAGTATATCATGCATTTTCTACCCAGGATATTCTGGTGAGCGGGGGTAGTGTTGGACCCCTTTCATTACGGGGAAAACAAGAGTAGACCCATGCCTACCCAAAAGCATGTCGTAAGAGTTGACTAATTTAGAGCTTCATTTGTAGTTGGAGAACATCTGCCTTAGAGACAAGGAACCAACAGTCTATTTGCAAATGAGTCAGATCTGTGAAACAGATGTGCATGCAACAATCAATTTCTGGAACAGGATTAGAGTCCAGAAGTTGATGAACAGCCAGAACTTTCTGCCGGATTTTACAGCTGGTCAACGCGAAGAAGAAGAAGAAGAAGACAAACTGGCTTTTATAAAATAGCTCAAAAACATCCATTTTACAGATCTAGCTTGTTGTGTGCAGATTATCGCTTCATGGTCTCTCAGGCAGATGCATACCAACTTCAAAGAAAACATTGATCCTATATTTGCTGGAATGGCCCCTAGTGGGAAACTGTTTCTAGGATGAGCGTGGCGAGGTTTACACAGGTCTTAACCAGTATGAGCCCTCGTCTTGATGCACAGTCACGTATGATTTAGCAGTTTCGTATCCTGGCGGAGGGACAGTCATGGAGGTAGAGGTGTCCATAGTACAGTGCTCAATGAGTCTGTCTTACACTGTGAAGGCTATTTATTTCATTAACAGTGACAGACAGACAGATATAGAGATGGACAGACAGAAAGTCACGTAGACAGACACACATAGAGTCTGACAGATAGAAAGACAGATAGATAGAAAGACAGTCAGACAGATACAGAGATCTGCCTGACAGAAAGTCACGAAGTCAGATAGACACACACAGAGACTAACAGATAGAAAGACACATAGATACAGAGACGGAAGGAGAGACAGTCACACAAACAAGTATGGTGGCATGTGCATGTTCGCGCGCACACATACACACACACACAAGACCTACCTATCCCAAGCAGAAAGAGAAAAGCTGAGGCTAGAACTATCCTCCAATGTTCCTTCACCTTCGGGTGTCTGAACCAGCTGAAAGGGAAAACCACATCACACGTAATCAATGCTAACTAGTACAATACAGAATTAATCAAAACATGATTAAATAAGTGCGTGGTGTCCGTGGCTTAGGCGTTGCGAGTCCGACTCGTAATTCCAATGTTCCGCGATCGAAACCCACTGGTTGGTTGGTTGTCAAGAAAACAAAAATGACAAGCGTAGTCCTTTTTTAACCGCCTGACGGCCTGTTTTATCAAGGACGGGTGACCATTTCTGACTGTCGATGAGTCTGTAAAAGTTTGTTTCTTTTGTGGCGATTTTTTCGCCTGAGTTAAATCGTGTGTATTGCTTCATCATGTCAGAAATGGCTATAGGCTTTGCGGGCGGCTTGCAGTTTTTTGGGATTGTCCTGATTGTCCTGAAAAGGACAGCCATATGTGCCTGGGGCGGCCTGGAACGGGATGGGTGGGGTTTTCTGTAGGTCTGGCTTCTGCTGTCAGGTTCTGGTGGTGTTCTGGCGTCCTTCATTTGGTGGGCTGGCTTTTCCTGAAAGATGGCGGCTCGGGTTTTTGAAACCCACTGCTGACTGCGCGGATTTTTATTATGCCATGGGGTGTCGCAGGTTGACCCAGCCTAAAATGGGTACCAGGATGGCTGTCCTGGGGAAGTAAAGACAGCCGATGTAATGCTGACCACATTACCTGGCACTATTGCCGATGGTCTGTAAAAATATGGGCGCTCTTTCCATATTCCCGATACACCTAAAGGCGTGAAAACGGATCTTTACTTTGTGTGTGTGTGTGTGAATTAAATAAGTTAGAATTACATGCACTACAGCTTAGAAAGTCAGCTTAAACTCTAAAATTATGCTACCGATATAAGCACTCTACCTCTCATGCCGTATGACTGATGTCTCTAGGAAAGCTTTCTGTTGATCACTGGAGGGACTGCTGAGCAAAGAGTGGAGAGATGTTGGTCGCACCGCACTTTTTCTATCACTGTCAGATGTATAAAAATATACCACATGCTGCTGTTAATGCTTGTAATTCAAAATGGAGGCACACCCCCCCTTCCCCACCCCCCCCCCCCCCCTCTATGGTGAACAGGTTAAGCTATTCGTCTTGCAAGGTGCATGTTGTAAATTGTGTTTCTTCTCTTCCTTTTCTTTTTCGCTTTTCCCGGCTATAAACTCTGGCAGGTTCTGATTGTTTGTCTACCCCTGGACTTCAGTTTTGTTCTTTCTTCTTCTTCTTCTCTGTGTTTGGTTTCGTATGCTTAGATCAGACCGTCAGGTGGGTTGCCTCTATGTCAGCAGCAGGTCATTCATGGTTCCCCACAGCTTGCTCCCATACACTTTGCTCTTGAGGCCAGGTTCATTTTCAAAGTTGTAGGCAGAGTGGGCAGGTCTGCAGAATGTGCTCAGGTGTTTGTGGTCCTATCTGACAGGCACACAGTGAGGACTGTAAACTAGTCTTGTTGCAGAACTTGAGTTTTGTGTGCACATCCATTTGACATATCTGGTTTATTTATATGCAAACGTTTGATTCCTCACATTTCAGGCACTCTGACTACGAAGGAAACATCTTTGATTCACAGACTACTACAACATGCCTGTTGGGATTGGAGGAAAAGGAAGGGGGGGGGGGGGGGGGCTGTTTTTCATTCTCCTATAATGGGACCCTGGAACCTACATGGTTTAAAAAAAAAATGCCATCTTTCAGTTTGCTAGCACAAGTGTTTAGGGTAGTTGCTGGAGCTGCAGAGTTAATACATAATGCAACACTCTTTGCAGGTGAAATTCTTGGGCCGCAGTGTCGCTTCATTCCACTGGCAAGTCATCGACGTGGCTTCTGTGGAATACGCCAGTTAAGTGATTTTGTGTAATCATGTGATTCTGTTTGATTTATCCAATTTGCTGATGAAGGCTGTGTAGCCACAACATTCACTTTCCATTTGCGTTTGTCACATTGTAAAGTTCGCTGATCTACTTTTCGTTCGGTTTTACATCTTGGCAGGTGAGCAGCCAATCTCACAGAGAGGCTGGACCATATGGGATATAACCTGGTGCAATAAAGGTAATCCTGTAACTTTTAAACACCCTTTAAATATTTTAACGAAAAAAAAAAGAAAACATGAACAGAAATAACAAGGTGAAACCTTTAAAAAAAAGGTAAGAGAAGTGAAGTAAGAAGTTTTAAAACAGTGTGGCTTCAGTGATGGACAGTCTTGAACTGGGTAGAGCTCATTGAGAAGTGACCCCTGATTATTTTGAAAAGATCTACTCCACTAATATACTGGCTGGACTGATAGGCAAGCATTACTGTATAGGTATTTCTTCGGTGATGAATTTCTACAGGTTTCGCCAGTTCACTGATCAAAACGCAAATAACAGAATGCTGCTCCTCTTTGGTGCATGCTTGTCTTTAAACTGTGATCATGACCTCACTTGTGTTCTTCTGCTTAACATTCTTGGTATCCTTAATAACGATACTGACGTTAGCTGAAAACTGACTGAGTTGTCTTCTGATGTAAATTCTTGTGTCCAAACAATCATTGCTCAAGTTTTAGTTATCCTAGAAAACGAATATTGGAATTTGGGGGGGGGGGGGGGGGGGGGGGGGGGGGGGGGGGGTGCGGTGTCTTATTTGTGAGAGAGATTTTCTTAGTCATGTCAATAATAAAAACCAAAACAGAGAAATCAAATGCATAAATGTGATTATATATCAGAACTAACGCTCCAGCCACGTACATCAAAATTAACACTCCATTCAGGTACATCAGAATTACCACTTCTGCCACGTATATCAGAATGAGCACTTCTGCCACATTTATCAGAATGAGCACTTCTGCCACGTATATCAGAATGAGCACTTCTGCCACGTATATCAGAATGAGCACTTCTGCAACGTATATCAGAATTACCACTTCTGCCACGTATATCAGAATGAGCACTTCTGCCACGTATATCAGAATGAGCACTTTTGCCACGTATATCAGAATGAGCACTTCTGCCACGTATATCAGAATGAGCACTTCTGCCACATATATCAGAATGAGCACTTAACATTTGATTTTGTTTCTGTATTTGGTCAGCTGTCAGAGTTTCTGTATTTGGTCAGCTGTCAGAGTTTCTGTATTTGGTCAGCTGTCAGAGTTTCTGTATTTGGTCAGCTGTCAGAGTTTCTGTATTTGGTCAGCTGTCAGAGTTTCTGTATTTGGTCAGCTGTCAGAGTTTCTGTATTTGGTCAGCTGTCAGATGGGCTTTGGAACAACTGCCCCTGATTTGGCGGACCATGGAAAAAAACTCTCCCTGTTTTGGGGGCTACGGAACAAACGCCCATGTTATGGAGGGCCATGGAACAACTGCCCCAGTTTTTGGTGGGCCTCGTGTGTAAAACGGTTGAGAAAGACTGCACAAGAGACATATGAGTCAGATTGCTTCATCGGTCGAGTCACTTACTTGCCTACATGACCATCATTCTGGATAATCAATGGCTCCTGAAAATTGCTGCCCTAAAAAAGAAAGATAAAAAATTATTGTTTAAAAAAAAAAGCACATAGTTATCTGATGGCATTTTCTATTTAAAAAAAACAAGAAGAATGGCAGTTATTTGATGGTATTTTTTCTTTTCAGATGACGGGAAAGCCTATATACCTATAAACTATTGGTGATCCAGATAAAAAAAAAATGTCAACTGACTGGCTGAACCCTCTGGTATTCTTGTAAGCAATTAAAGCAATTTTACTTATTAAATTACAAAGATTTTGAATGGGAAAAACTATGACAAGATTAGGTTACTGTCAATAGCTGTGACATGTTTTTTTTTTTTTAGTGGTAAAGCATCATCAGATAATTATGAAAATTATAAATGTAATATTTATACTGACTTTAGGTTACCAATGTTAGACCTGGACGTTGAGAAAAGAACAAGAAAGAAAACTAAGCACATGCGAGATGAGATGTTTGAGAACGGCTGTGAATAAAACCAGAAGAGATCAAGTGGCAGAAGTGTTAGAACAACACCCCTCCTCGAATTTACTGAGAAGCAAAGAATGAAATGGTCTGGCAATCTAACGATGCCAGCAGCAAGAGCATATAACCTACAAATCGAAACACCAAGAGGCAGGGAAAGACCGAGAAGAATATGGACTGAAGGAGTCACTGACATCTTGAGACCGCATAACATCATAGCATATCAAGCAACTAAGTGCGCCATAGCTCGGCTACTGATCGTAGGATGAACTGCGACACCAAGGGACATAAGCAGCAGAAAGAAGAAGCACAACTCAGAACGGTGTAAAAAAAGCAATATTTGAAACAATAATACATATTCCATAATTGTCTTAAATTTTTTAATTTTTTTATTACAGGATATATAAAATAACAAATATACACTAATATACTCTGAGAATTCAATGAAGACTTAATATCACAATTATAAATATATGAGGGTTGAACATAATAATATTAATAATAATATTAATAACATTGCTGTGAATAAGTGAATGAATTAGGAATTGAGATCACTACTGCACTGGATATATTCCCACAAATGTGAAAATTCTACAATTACCTTACTTCTAAAGGCGGCCGGCGTGATGGTGCCCACATCACCCACCAAATGCCGTTTGCTCTATAAAATATAGATCTAGCCCTATATACCCATTAAGCCTGAAAGGCGTGGAAAATGGTTTCCTTGCTTACTTCACTTCTACTTCACATTATTATTATTAGTTATTGTCTATTGCAAATATTATTTATAAAACTGGCCATCAGAAAATTATTTGAATGTGAGCTGAGAAGTGACATCACAGCACTCGGGACATTTCCCATAAGTGCTATTTCCTCATCTTTAGCAGCCGGCCAAGAGTTCCAGTTCAGATGGTGCCAAAATTCCAAAATATTGTGGAAAATCCAAGAGTTTCTTCAGTTACTTACTTTGAAATCACGAAGCTGAATTTCCGCATCGTCTTGATTGCGTATTTTTGCCACGGAAATATTTTTATTCGTACTGGTTGAACCGTAAGGGTGGATGTGATCGTCTTCCTGCAAGTTAGAATGAACCCAGTCGCCCTCAGTAGCCATTCTAAATTGTCTAGTCCAGAAAGGCGGAAGACATATTTTTCTTGACTACAGCCAGGGTTGCCAGATAAAAAAAAACTTTATTTTATGCCAAACTATTTTCAAAAATAGGCCAGAAAATGCCAAATAAAGTATAACATTGTGCCCACTTCACATCAAAAGCTATAGATTAAATTCTTCATTGTCATCCTCACTGGAACAATTGGAAGATACAGCGTAAACCTTTTGAGATGTAAAATCTTTAAGCTTTTTCTCAGATGGGATGAAGTATGTGCAACTCATCTATAATGATGGCATATTTCTTGTTCCGAAAATCATCATTAAGGTCATCCTTAAGTGCAGGCGATATAATATTTTTTATTAGGCATAAACATTTAGTTCTATGCAACTGTATGTGCTTCCGTGTACTCCCCCGACCATGCGCCCTCATGATTTCACGTATTGCACAATAGCAGGTCATGCCTGCTGCAAGTTGCAACTCTGCTGCCTTTAACTTTATCATTTCTTTGTCTATGAGTCTTTGTTGTAATAAACTGTAACTGGCTTTTTGACGGAGTTTTCATCCTGTTTTTCTGATTTTTCATAATTTGACACAGTTTGCAGTATGCTGCCTCTGATCCGTCTGAAGATCTTTTGAGCAGTGGGTATGTTTTCTTCCAGTTACTATTATATTTGCGATGCCATAAGATGCTTTCTATTTTTTGGATGACGTGGTAATCGGTAAAAGTAATAAAATCTATCACAGACAGAACTAGGTCTTTATCCTCTCTATTGTCTGTCCTCAAGTAGTTTCTGAACAGTCTGAATCACTTGGTATCAGTGGCGGGTTTTTGTTTTATGTCCCGCATTTATTCTAATAGATTAACATAAATTACAGAGGGCCTTGGTTTATCGAAGTCACGATCCGTTTAGGAAGACAACAAATACAATAAGAAATGTCGCGAATCTTCGAATCTCCGATAGTCTGTACCAGGACATCACATGACTGAAATAAAAATGTTAACTTACGACGAATCTTTTGACAAATCAAAGATGCAAACAGCGGTGAATGGAGAGTGAGAAGCAACAACGAAATTCATAATCTGTTTAAATCACCACTGATCACTCTGTCATCATGAGAGCTAATAGACTAATAGAGATGACGACCCGACTTCCTACTGAGAGGACGTGTTTTTTCCTAGCTCTTACTATTTGGATTTTTTATTCTAATTGTGCCTGTGAACTAGCGACGTTTTTACTATCGTTGTAATCGTTATTCCTTGAGACGTGCAGTGAAATATTGTTTCACGCAATAAGATGTCATGATTGAATGCAAATGTGGTTTTTGTAGCATTCTCAAACATATTTTGAGCGGAAATGTGCCGATGATACAGACACATGAACCACGGACGCGAAGGTCAGAAGGCGTTTTGTCCGCGACACTGAGATTTATCACCACCCAGAACACTGGCTAACCGAGAGACATCCCGCAAGTGTCACACTATACAAACACTGAGATTTATCACCACCCAGAACACTGGCTAACCAAAACATGTGTGACTACGACAGGACTGAGCTTTTTTCAGAATATAGTAATGCTGGGGAAATGAAGAGAGAAGAAAACGCTGGCTGCTGGACTCACTCACCGAACTATAGGCATCCGGACCATTCCATTCTCTAATGATACTACGTAAAACATTATACGCGCGGTATTTCCAACGGTTATTAAAGGCGACTTGCCCGCTACTATCTGTGTGAGACAGAAAGAGGACAATAAATCTTACACCAGTAAAACATGGAATATGAAACTGTTTGAACACCAGGCCATCAACCGTTCCTTCGGACACCTAGACGCCGTTTAATTGAGCAACGTTTGTTCTGACGCAGGCGGGTTCACGAATGGAAGAAGAAATAATTACAGACACTCGGAATTCTCTTCTTTTAAATATTTCACCTTTCACCTTTCTCATCAGGCTACACCAGATACACCTGAGAACACGACATTCTCTAAGCACCCCATTTACCTGCAGGATTCAAGTCCACAAGCCTCTACCCTGCTACAACAGTCCCATCTGTGACCCCGTGGACACCTAGAAATGAATGTAGAGACACAACACTTGATTTTCTGTTCTCAGGCCTTGATCGATGCACGCAAAAACTGTTTGGTTGACAACAAGCCCGTTTGGATATCGAAACAGAAGACTCAATGAACGCTATACATTTGCTGTAATTAGCTACGCGGTGATTCCCCCCTCTCTCTCTCTCTTTCTGTCTACGCCGATTTATGTATGTATTGGCTGAGCTGTTAATGATTATTATTAGTCATCGCGAGTGTATTACTATTGTCAGAACCTAGAAAATGTGAATGCAACCCCTGATGGCGTGCAGAATACATTGTTCAAGCATTGTTACCCTACCACAAAGTATGCATCTCTTTCTGAAACCGTCCCTTGGGTGCACCTTTCTACGGCAGTCCTTTATTACAGCCAACTTTCTGTCACAGCAAGGACTTTGTCTAAACTGACTGAGTCATTTGAATTTACTGTCCTCTTCTTGGAGCCAGTCATACCGACCTTGTGTGCATAGGGAATTCCCTGTGTCAGTGTCTTACATATGTGTGGTCATTCTGCATGATTCTTCCCTTGTCTCTGGTAATCTGGTAATCTGGTAATCCTAGTTTCAGCTTCATAGCAAACGGGTCACCCCACACTTGCTCCGCTCCTGTGCCAACGAAAAACAAACGCAGCTCACAGTGTCACGCCATGCACTCAACTCAGAAGCTGGGCGACGAAACTACATCCTTCCAGTCTACAAATGGAGCAAAAATGCAACGGCCACCGTCTGGAAAAATATTTGCCACGGCTTTAAAAAAAAAAAAAAAAAAAAAAAGGTGGCCGTACCTAGCGTCTATTTTGACCGGAAGAATTATATGAGGGTTAATAAACGGTCACCCCAGCAGTACCCTCATTATTAGCTGGGGAAGGGACTTAGGACATTACATCCACCAGCAGGCGTCGCCCCTACAACGACCTGCCTGCCCTCGTTAACGACTGTTCACCCAACAGCCATGCAGTTCTTTGGCACGAAGGAGACACCTTGAACTTGGGTTTCGTACTGCTGACTCCCTACTAAGATGTTATTTTATGTTCTGTTATCACAATTAATGTCACTGCACATTGGGCATACCCATGCGTGCTCAGTTCTCCGAAGCAGCAGCCACTCTAAAGTACTTCTACTAATTGTCCCCATGAGAAGCTGGTTATATTGTCTCCTTTCTCGGCCTCGAAGACGGCAAAGACGTGCATCACCATGCTTAACTCCCATGTCACGCAATCGTGTTAGTGTCAGGGATTCCTCATTCTCCACTAGCCCGGTTCGTACAGCGTTGACTATGTCTGCTCTGTCCATACTTTTTCCTGCAATCATTAGTGCAGTGCTTGCCAGTTGGTCTGCTCGCTCATTTCCCTTCACGCCCGCATGACCCGGTGTGTAGATCCAGGTTACGGAGGTTAAGTGCGATTTCCTGATGCTTTCTATCCATTCAGAGCGCATACTGCCTGTTGCTATCTTCTGAAGCATATTCATTGAGTCTGAGACAATTACTACCTGTGTGGCGGTTTGCTCGGATACCCATGCTAAAGCTCTAGAAGCAGCGGCTATTTCCATTGTCATGCTTGACGTGGTTGTCTGGTAAGCGCCGCTGTCCTCATGTATTGTTTTCCCCTTTCTTTGCGCTGTGTATGCCCATGCTGACCTTGATCCGCGCTTCACAGATCCATCTGTGTAGATGATGGTATCTTCTGGGTCTGAATGCTGATCTATCAGTTCCCTTACTTCTGTGTCTACCGCCGCGGGAATTTGCACCATCTCCCTCTCCCGATATATATATATATACTTATATAAATATGTAGTCATGTGTGCTGCACCAGCAAGCAAGCGGGTGGCAGGTAATGAGTGTATGTATATGTGTGTGTGTGTGTGTGTGTTAACTACTGTGCGTTTGAGTAAGCGTGATGAATTTTAGTAATACAGTGAGCTAGTATTTTGGCTACGGGACACCAGTAGCACACATATATCTTCGTGTAGGGAGTCGGCAGTTCAAGGTGTCAAGTTCAAGGTGTCTCCTTCGTGCCAAAGAACTGCATGGCTGTTGGGTGAACAGTCGTTAACGAAGGCAGTCAGGTCTTTGTTGGGGCGATGCTTGCTGGTGGATGTAATGTCTGAAATTCCTTCCCCAGCTAATAGTAGGGTACTGCTGGGGTGACAGTTTATTAACCCTCACAAAATGCTTCAGGTCCAAATGAACACTAGGCACTGCCACTGTTTTGCTTCTGCCAGACTGTGACCGTTGCTTTTTTGATCACTTTGTAGACTGGAAGTATATAGTTTCGTTACCCAGCTTCTGAGATGAGTGCATGGCGTGACACTGTGAGCTGTGGATTTCATTTGGAATTTTTTTCGACTGACCAATGTGGTGGTGTGATTTGTAGATTCAGAAAATGACGCGATGCGGGTGTCTCAATATTGGTGAGGCCATTATTTGATTAAAATTGATCGCGTGTGCAACTGCTGATCTTTTGGTGACTTCTAACGTCAGACTGTTTGTGTTAGCACTTCGGATGGCTACCATATCCTTTTAATGCTAGTGTATGCTAGATTTGCTGACACAGCAGTTTGTCTTTCCACAAGGGACTGTGATAAACATTCTGTGTGTTTTTCGTTGGCACGGGAGCGGAGCAAAGATGGGATGACCCGTTTGCTATGAAGCTGAAATTAAAAATTACCAGATTACCAGACCAGACTGAAATGGTTGGGGCATATTGAAAGAATGTTAGATGACAGAGAAGTAAAAACTGTATACACCAAGGAGATGAATGGTCGTAGACCACGAGCGAGACCAAGAAGACGATGGAGATATAATATCCAGACAGACCTGCAAACTCTTCGTGTTACCAACTGGAAAGAGAAGGCCAACCAGGGAGACTAATAGAGGCGGATGATATCTGCAGCAATGAACCTCAAGGGCTCGGAATGCCGAAGAAGAAGAACTGTAGGTGTACATTGCTTTTAGTAGATCTGCGTGTTTCTAACAGAGGAACCATGAAGAAAATATGAGCACATCTTGAAAAAAAAAAAAAAAAGCCAGGAAAAACCCAAATATACCAGAATATGCCAGCTCATTATCTTATGCCAGTTCAATTTCAAATATGCCAAATTTGTGGGAATCTGGCATCATAAATGCCAATATGGCAACCCTGCTACCAGCAGACTACCAACGCTTACAACTTTAACAAATACAAACTCGGCAAATTACTTTATTTCTAGTAAATTAAATTAGATACTTTTGTATATTTTTTGAGAATTTTTTAAAAACTAATACAGAAATTACGGATTTTTATGTAAAAGTTAGATTTATTAACACTTCTTTTTATTGTATAAGCTAAAGGCATTTTATTCAGTATTAACTCTTTCTTTCGATTCACCCTCATTAAACGAACTACTATTTGCTGGCGACCAGCGCTTGCTCTAACCTGAAGAAGATAGACTGCAAGACCACATTAACAGGATAAACTCAGCATGCAGTAAATACAACACGAAGATAAATGCAAACAAACCGAAACAATGCAAGTTAGTAGAACCCCTACTCCACTACACATACAGCTGAATGGTTCTGCTCTGAATCAAGTTAAGGAGTTTAAATATCATGGAAGTATGATCAGAGAAAGTGGTAGAATTGACAGAGAAATAGAAACCAGATGTCAGAAGGCAAGTGCACTTATATACCAACTGTCACATTATTAAGACACCCAAGCATAACTATGAGTGCAAAGAGACAATTATTAACAGCATATTCCTTCCAACATTAAGCTACCAGTGCCAAACTTTGACACTATCTAAAGCCCACATACCTAAAATCACCCCCTCCGAGATGAGATGCCTGAGAAAAGCAGCCAACCTAACCATACGAGATCGAGTTAATAATGGAACTATCAGGCAAACTGTGGGAACGACACATTGTACTGGTTTCATCGAGAAACAGCAGATCAAGTGGTTTGGCCATCTCGTTAGAATGCAGCAAGATCAAATACCATCACAGGCACTACATCTCAGAAGATCAGCGGACTGTTGCGCGTACATTCTTTGTACAAATTTGACCTATCTACAGACTCTTAATTACTTGTTGTTTTTTTAAAGGCAGAATCGCACTTTCGACTTCGAAGAAAACCCCCAGTAGGTCGACTCTTACGACATGCTTGCTTGGAAGGAAGTGGATCTATTCTTGTTTTTTTTTTTCAGCATCTCTGTCTCCCGAACGTACATTGTTTTTATTCGGCATGTCTAATACTTTTCTGATGGAGCATGCTGACCACATTTCAATCCTATCTGTAAAATACGCTCTTATGCCCGATGTAGGCATTTACGTCAAGTTTACAAACTGATGGAGTAAAACATATTTATTTGTATATTTCGTCAAGTTTAAACTAGAGTAACACATGCGGTAAACGTGCGGTTATAACCAATATCAACCAGCGAATTATGGAGGGAAATGGAGCCAGATTAGATAAACACCATCGCAGCGAAGTAGTTTAAAGAGAATGGCGCTGCGAGGAGCTACCAGGGGATCTCTAGCCGATGCTCGGCACTCAGGGGAAGGATGAGACCGATACAGTCAGACGGGTTCTGGTGCCATTGGAATTTGAACTCTTCGCTTGCTGCTGAAGATGGGGATGGAGCACTTATGGGAGTGTCTCGAGTGCTGTGATTCGATTCTTAATTCAACATTCAACATCGCAGCGAAGTTGATCATCACATTAAAAAAAAATATTAAGTTGTAATTTAACGCGGACAGCATCCTAACATTTCTCCATCACACATTTTGGGATCTACGTCTGTCTTTCTCTCCTCTTTTGGAATATGTGATGACGTTATTGCATCACAAGACATCCTACTTTGTTTTTGTTTTTTGAATACTCTCTGGTGGAATATTGATAAAAAGGCAGACGTAGTTAGGGCCTCGTGGGGGAACATTACAGTTCGAAGGAGCAATTGGATCTCATCAGTCTGGTGAGAGTAATGCAGCGGGAAATTACGATGGGATCTGGCCGACACGACGTTCAAGGGGAAAGGTAAGACGGACGTATAATTAGAATGCTACCTACACCAATGGTATTGGAACTCTGCACTGGTTGCTGAAGATGGGGACGGATTGCTTGTGGGATTGCACGAGTGCTGTGGTGTCGGCTCTCTAATCAACTCAGCTCAACTCAGACATTCTTTCTTAAGTAGTAATGTGGTACCTTTAAAAAAAAATATATTCTGTTTAACGCTTGGGGCTCTGACAGGGATCTGTAGTGTTTTGTTTCAAAGCATGGTTTTCTAGGGATAATACATCGGTGGTTTCCCCTTTGGTGGGGCCGCGTTAGCGCAGTCGATAGGCCGTGTGTAATAAAAGTCGGTGGTATTATTTTGGGACAAGTACATAAATTTAAGTATCTGGGCACATGGATGACATCAGATAGAAGATACATTACTGAGATAATAAACAGAATAGGACAGGCAAAAACGGCATTTTATAAAATGAAGAACATCTTATGCAATATATTTTTGTCATTAAAGGTTTAAAAAAAATAATTCTTGCTTGCTACAAACGTCCAGTTTTAACATTCGGCTGTGAGTCCTGGACAATCGGTAGGCAGGCCAAACAATGTATTGAGGCCTCAGAGATGTGGTTTTACAGAAGAATGCTTAAAATACCGTGGACAGCCAAAAAAGAGCAACCAAGAGGGTTTGAGAGAGGTGGGAGTCCAAAGACAACTTATCACAGATATCAGAAGGAGACAGTCATAATTTTTCGGCCATTTTATGAGATGAGGAAAAATTGAACATGTTGGAAAGATCTGTGGAAGGAGGAATAGAGGAAGACAGCGAGAAAAGATTCTTCAGTCTTGTTGCATGGCATGGAAGAGTGCCGGCACAGGAACTAATACATGCTGCAGGAGATCCCGGATTGTGGAGAGGAATGATCGCCCACGACAGTCAGCATGGTACATGATGATGAAGCTATAGTGTTAATCGAGTTTTCATAGTATATATATGGTCTTTCGTATTTATATATCGCGTAATTATTTACATGACTAATATGTAAATTTGCATTGTTTCAGATTCGTTCCTTGGCGGAGCCAGACTTTTAAAAAAATGACCTTGACTTCCAGGTCGACCCAGCCTTGAGTGAGTACCGAGTGCAGTCCCAAGAAGTAAAGGCGGCCGGCGCGATGCTGACCACATCACCCATCTTGTGCTGATTGGTCTATAAAAATATATGTCTTGCCCTATATACCATATACGCCTAAAGGCGTGAAAAAAGGACCTTAAAAATGGTTCACATATTGCTTTGATTAGGGTTGTGAATATTATAGAAAATGTATTATGAATAATTAGACACTCATAATAACATTGCGTCATTAACATTTTGGATTTAGTATTTTCTTTGTGCAATGGTTCTCAACCTGTCGGTCGTGAACTTTTTTTTGGGGGGAGTCGAACGACCCTTTCACAAGGGTTGCTTTAGACCATCGGAAAACACAGGCCCCTCTGTATATGAATAGAGAAAGCCGTGGGAAAACACATATTCATTGATGTTATGAAGAAAAATAATGGGTTGGGAGTCACCACAACATAGAGAAACTGAATTAAAGGGTCGCGGCATTAGGAAGGGTGAGAGCCAGTGCATTAGTGTAATAGTCGATTTTGTGTTTAGATACACTTCTTCAAAGATGGGTTGAAATGAATTCTGTCCGTATTCCATAGTCGTGGATTTCAAGCTGTACGATAGACATGGCCAATGAGACACCTTTTTTCGGGGGTGCCGAGTTGACCATGTATCTTAGTGCACTTGTATTCATGGCGAGGCGCAGACGCCGTCTGGAGGTGACAGGTTCAATTCCTGGCACGGTAACTATAGCTTTCGATTTTTATGTTGTCTAGTGTGTTCTTCTATCTTTCTACTTCTTTCTATGAGTGCCGTTCACAATACTTTCTGTTACTTGATTAATTCTTCAAAGATGGCACGGGCTTTCTTTACCGTTCTACATATGGATTTTATTTCTGTGAAATGAAAAGACAACCTTCTTCTGGACACAGTCTGACCTAGTTCTTCGTATACCTCGGGCTCTACGTCTCAGTCATCTTTCGGTATATGCCATGATAGTATAGCATCACAAAACATTCTCAATCAGCAGGTTAAATACTTTATTTGCTTTTTATATCTGTAATTTACTATTGGTTCTATGCCTTCCGTTTCTCTTATTATCTCACTTCTTCTGGTTATTTCGTAGCCTTTTTCGGATATCTTATTTATTGCGGTCGGGAAGAAAGGCCAGAGGAAGACCCAGAAAAAAATGGATAGATGGAGTAGCTGAATACGGCCAGAAAACTGTCACTCAAATCACGCGAGAGGCACAAAACAAATATTTTAAACCACGACACTGGGCTGCAACCCGGTAAAAGTGAAGAAGACAATAGATAGAAATAGATTGCGGTCACTGAGTTGTTTTGACCAAGTCTTAAACGCGTCTGTCTCGCTTGCACAACAGCAGCACGTGCTGCGCGCACTGCCACAGATGTAATACTTGCGTAGAGGACAAAATGCGAGAAGACCAGAGGGCGAGTCCGCGGACCGACCTCATTAAACCTCGCAGCCTCGAGAAGCTCTCGAAAGTCATCTCTGTAGCCTAATTTTGGCACCTTTAAATCACTGGGGCGGCGTTGCAAGGACAAATTCAGCGTTAAGTGGCGTGGTAAAAATATGGCCAGCAAAATAAGGACATTTGCAAGGTGAAATGAGGACAGAACCTTAAGGTAAAATGAGGACAGCCATTTCAGCTTGCTTTCGTAAAAAGTTGCATTAGTGAGGTGAGTTCTTGAATAAGAGATAAACAAAGAGGAAAGACGGAATCTCGAGTAATGAAAAGACATTCTGTTTACTAGAAGTGAAAATAGATGCTTGTGGGAGGACAATCATTCTAACCCCACTAGGACATCTTGACATGGCGATAAACACCCGATGACACAAAGTGCCACCATGTGGATGTAGGATCACCGTGTGTGGAGTTAAGAAACCGCATAGTTCTGACATTTGGCCATCTTTATGGCCTGCCTATATTGCGGCCCCTGGCAAAAGCCAGAGTGGGGCTTCTAGGTGCTTGTGGTAATATGAGGACAATCATTCTAACGAAGAGGTGAAGCGAGGGTAATCTTGAAATGGTAATGCGAAGACAGAACATAGACACGATGATGTGAAATTAAGGTAGAACTTTGACATGGTGTGTGGAGTTAAAAACATATCATTGACTCTGTCTCACTTTGTCTCCTAATGTGAAAAGAGACAATGTTTAACTTAAGTTAATGTGCAGTAAAGCAAGAGTTTACGCTGTCAATATAGTCAGTTTCAAATGTTGCCAGTTTGAAATGCTAATTTCCACACCACTTTTCATTTATGATATTTTAAATTTATCATACTAATAAACAGCTTATGGGTTAGAGCATAAACCATTCATTACAAATATTTCAAAAATAATAGAAAAAAAAAAAACTGTGAAAATTGATTCTGATATATTGTATTAAATAACAAATAATAAATTATGATCTGAAACGTTAACAAAATCCTGCCACATTGGAGGATGTTTACATGGCGGACACAGATCTAGGATGCCGATGTTGTACCCTCGCGTTTTGAGAAAACGCTGGGTGTTGGCCGTTATTTTCATTTGTTCACTTGTGTATTTCTTGTCTGCAACATTGTCAAAGGTTAGTGGCATAGTTATAATTAAAAACATTAGCCGCTTTAAGCAGTAGTATTATGTTGATTGTGATGAGGCTGTGCCAATCTTTCGTTCGCTGCCCCGAACAGTAAGCTCAAGCAAAGAATCGATGGAATTAATTCGTTTAAACTTACACTTCTGTTGACGTTTTATTGAATTTTGTTTACATCGTTTTATTTTATGGAAAAAAATGTTGATACTTGTCAAGTAATCCTAGTTCTGCCACGAGTGTTTTGGCAGAAAGTGAGTGTGTTATAAAGTAAACGTTTTTGAATTTTACAGAATTTGCCAATAATTAATTTAAAAGCCAGTAAATACTAAACAAATATTACTAATAATAAAAATTACTGAATTAAAAAACTGCTCCTGTTCCGTGCATTGAATCATTGTCGTGAGATTATTTTGATCAAATAAATTTAGATGTTCCTTGAGTCTAATTTTGGGAGCTGCCGGGGTCTAGCTAGTGGCTAGACGCTCGACTGCTCCAAGGTCGACCCAGCTTTGAGTGGGTACTAGGTACAGTCCTGGGAAGTAAAGGCGACTGGCTTGATGCTGACCACATCACCCACTAAGTGCCATTTGGTCTATAAATATAGGTCTAGCCCTATATGCCCACTACACCTGTAATGTGTGGAAAAGCGTCCTTTTTTTAATTGAGCTTAATTTTGAAGCAAAGAACTTTGCTTCAGATCGACTTCAGATCAAAGTGTCTACCAGAAATAGACTTGTGTGGGTTCTAATCACACTTGACCGGGAGTGCAGGGGTTGGCCACTGCAGAATTTAAAATCCAATAATTTATTCATGATAATTTCCATCCAGATAATGTGATAGATAGCTCTGTGCTTAAAGACAGAAGTTCCTGTTCGTTTATTGCAAAAAAAAAAAAAAAAAATAAACCTTGTAGTCTAGCATATTTTACTACAACGTTAGTTTGAGAATGATGATGGAGGCAGTCATGGCACTTTCCCACAGCTTGAGAACCAGCTGTACATACATGTTGTGATTGTAACTTCTTCTTCTTTCGTTCGTGTGAAATAGATTATCTTTGTCTGCAGTGTTGTCTCTAGTATAAACTTCACTGTATTTTGTAATTCACTTAGCAACCTGCAAAAGTTTGACTTGCACCAATGTTTCTTTTGGCCAACAGTTTTGCCTTGATATGTTTGATTGTAACTGACTCTCAAAGCTCCTTACCCACCACACTTGGTGACTTCTGTCTCCAGCTCTTTACTTGCTCTTGGCCAGATTTTACATTTTTGGGCTTCATCGCTTCTCTGTGAAAGGGACATCTGCTTTAATTCTGTTCTTTGTATGATTCAGATTGATCGGGGGTTCCAGGGCCCTATTATAGGGAAAATAAGAATAGACCCACTGCCTACCCAAAAGCATGTCGTAAGAGTCGACTAATTGGGAGCTTCCTTCGAAGTCGGAGTGCATCTGCCTGAGAAGCAAGAAACCAGCATTCTGCATCCAAATGAGTCAAATCTGTCAAACGGATGCATCCTCAACACTCAGGTTCTGGAACAGGACTGCAGTCCAGAAGTGGATGAACAACCAGAACTTTCTGCCAAAGTTTGCAGCTGGTGAACGCGAAGAAGAAGAAGGTCCTGGTGTGTATTACATACTTGATACAATCCTGTCATTTATTATTATTTTTTTTTTTTTACATATTTGAATACTGCAGTGTAGTCATTTTTCATCTTTTGTCATCTTACTGATAACAAGTTGTAACCAGTGACATAATTTTCTATGTTTGTTTTGCACTGCTTGGGTAGTGGATTTGTTCATCTTTTTGCGGGTTTTAGCTACACCATTTAGCCGTCTCTTTCTTGGTCTTCCCCTCACCTTCCTCCCAGATGTTCTGCTGTCTGATTTGCTGTTTGGTCTGGCTGCATTCTCTCAAATGTAGTCATTTCAACCAGCTAATTTGTATGTTGTGTTTCTTGTGATTGTTTTGCTGATGAAGTCTAATCGCTGCAACATTCACTGTTTGTTTATTTTTGTGTAAGTGGTTTTGTAAAGCTAATGTATACTTGATGGTTTTCTTACCATTTTCTATTGCTTGTCTTCTCCATGTATTGCATTATTTTTTTTTACACACATAAGAATGAACAACAATGTGTGGAAGACTCAGATCAAGGCCATATCATGAGTTTTCTATCCATGATATTCAGGTGTGCGCGGAAACGAGCAGGCTGATAGATTAGCTGCTGCTCTGAGTAGGGAGCTACTGTATGATTCAATGGATGTGATGAGGGCTCTATTGGATTCAATGAACAGTGCAAAAGAACAAATAGGGAATCCATTCAATGAAAGACTAATTCAATAGGGGGGTGGGAAGAGGTTTTGAAAGATATTCAACATTGAGGGGAAAACAGAGTCAGACTTTTAATCAGGTTGCAGCCGAAACTGTTAGCATATGAACTCTTCGTTGGTTACTGAAGAAGGGGATGAAGCATGTATGGGACTGTCCCAAGTGCAGTGATGTCTTAATCCATTCATTTAACAGTGAGGAAGGAAGCTGGCCTCTGCAGCCTTGCATCACAATATGATGTGCGAATAGAGTCACCTTTTGTTTACTTGTGTTCATTATACAATTTGTATCTTCAGTCATCAGACTATGTCCTGACGGAGTACGAGTCCAAGCGGACCCTGCGTCAACCATTTCAGTGGCAGCCATCAGAAGAAACAAACGACACTGAGGCCATCAAGTGTCAGAACTCTCGGCAAGGTCGCTGGCTGATTGTTGATCAGAGAGGTTTGTGGCCGCTTAAGCATACATCACATTCACTTGATGTACCAGTGTATCTGTCAGCTTTTTCTTTGTTTTTCCCATTTCTTTCCATGCATCTGTCATTCTGTATATTTTTCTTTTGTCTTTCTTTCCATCTATTTTTTTTCCCTAAGTATTTCTGGCTTACTTGCAAGTATATTTGAGGCCCAGTTTTGTTCTTGCCTTTAAAAAAACAAACACATTTATGTTACTTTTCACATGTTTTTGTGATGAGGTGCTTTGCATGGTCTCCATGTGTACAGTGTGGCAAGCTGAAAGGCTGTGTGTTGAGCGACTGCACAGGATACTTGGGGCTGGTCGAATAAGCGAGGGGAAGCCTGAGCTGGACTCGTGGTCAGTTGCTTACCAGAAGTCGTAAAAAAGGTTGTGTTAATAGAAGGTGTAGTTCTAATGTCCTGTGAATGACCAGTGTTATAATAGGTCCGAAGCGATGGAAGTGTGAATAATTATTCGAGCATATTAAATAAACGCAACAGAATAAATTGTTGACAGCATGTACAAGGAAGCCTAGCTGCATTTGTTTTATCTGTCCTAGACAATAGAAGCAGTGCGAGTAGCAGCAATATTACAACTTTGTTATTTGTAGTTTAAAATCTGGTTTTAAAATCGATGCAATTACCTTCCTCTTCTGCATTCACCTATAAAAGGCCAGTAGGCAAGTTGTGTTGCAGTTTACAGCTAGGCTGTGATATCTGCACCTTTTAGCCCAACACATTCCATTTTAGCAAACCCTAATTAGTTGATTTTTATGAAATGCTTGTTATGGAGCAGTAAATTTGTCCCCCTTCCCCCCAAACACACACACACACAGAGCGGAGCCTAGAACCCATACAGCCAAGAACTGACTTCAATACACCAGAACTTTTATCCCGTACGGCTAGATTTCTTTCTACAGAGTGACAAGCTGCCTGCTGAGAGCGTTACATGAAGCATGGGACCTGTTGCTCCAGGGACCATTCCTTAGGGGTCTCTGTTTGTGTGCGTTCACCAGCTGTAAACTGCAGTGGAGAATTCTGGTTATTCAGTGGTTAATTCTGGTTATTTAGTTGTTAATTCTGGTTACTCAGTGGTTAATTCTGGTTATTTAATGGTTAATTCTGGTTATTCAGTGGTTAATTCTGGTTATTCAGTGGTTAATTCTGGTTATTCAGTGGTTAATTCTGGTTATTCAGTGGTTAATTCTGGTTATTCAGTGGTTAATTCTGGTTATTCAGTGGTTAATTCTGGTTATTCAGTGGTTAATTCTGGTTATTCAGTGGTTAATTCTGGTTATTCAGTGGTTAATTCTGGTTATTCAGTGGTTAATTCTGGTTATTTAATGGTTAATTCTGGTTATTCAGTGGTTAATTCTGGTTATTTAGTGGTTAATTCTGGTTACTCAGTGGTTAATTCTGGTTATTCAGTGGTTAATTCTGGTTATTCAGTGGAGAATTCTGGTTATTCAGTGGTTAATTCTGGTTATTCAGTGGTTAATTCTGGTTATTTAGTTGTTAATTCTGGTTACTCAGTGGTTAATTCTGGTTATTCAGTGGTTAATTCTGGTTATTCAGTGGAGAATTCTGGTTATTCAGTGGTTAATTCTGGTTATTCAGTGGAGAATTCTGGTTATTCAGTGGAGAATTCTGGTTATTCAGTGGTTAATTCTGGTTATTCATTCACGTTTCAACTTTAGTCTTGTCCCAGAACTTGAATTTTGCAAGCACATCCATTGTACAGGTCTGACTTATTTGTATTCAGATTGTTGGGTCCTGGCCTCTCTGGCAAATGCCCTCTGATTTTAAAGGGAGCATCCAACATGCATGTTGGGGGGGGGGGGGGGAACTGCTCTTTTTGCCCCTGACAATGGGGCCCTTAACCCACACAGGGGAGGGGAGGGGATGTCAGTCAAACCTATACTTGTGAACTAAACATTAATATTAGTGAACGAACCCACAACCTTCAGAGCGGTAAGCAAATGGCATAATCACTTGGCCACAGTTTTTGTTCACAGAGTAAGTGCTAATTGTTTGAATGTTGAGATTTTCTTCTTCTGCATTTGTTCATACAAAAGCGATTCGTATGTTGTGGTTTACAGCTGGGCTGCAATATCCTTACCCTTCATCTCAACACAGCCAATTTCAGTGAATTAGTTGACCTTTTTGACATGCTTGTTGTAGAGTATGAGTGTTGGCATCTGTGGCTTAGGCGTTGCAAACACGATTCTTAATGCCAGGGAGCCAGGTTCAATCCTAGTTTTGGGGGATTTGGCAGCAGATTGTTTTCGACAGTGGTTCAGATAGTCAGCTGTTCAGGAAGCAATGGCAAAGAACTGAACATAAAATTTGTCCCCCCCCCCCCCCCCCCAAAAAAAAAAAAATTGGCATTGGTTCTGCTACGTCCTGTAAGGATAGGCAACTTACTTTTTGTTGTTACAGACTAGTAGGATAGTGGATCTCTCCTCCCCCCCCCCCCCCCACCCCCCCACCAGTCAGTAGCTTCTGGGGCCCACACAGGGAGTGCTAATAATAGAGTATGTATTTGACTGTTGACAGGGTAATTCCTCGTTTTTGGTTCTGGGTCCCCTGTTTTGGGGCATGTTGTGAAAGCAGACTGATAAGTTTGTTTCCTTCAAAGTCAGAGTGCATCTGCCCGAGAGGTGGGAACCAACAGCTCGCATAGAAATAAACTATATCTGTAAAAACAGATGGGCACACAAAACTCAAGTTCTGAAACAAGATGAAAGTGTAGAAGTGGACGAACAACCAGAATTTTCCTCCAGCTGGTAAATGCTAAGAAGAAGACAGGGTAGCTATTTTTACACTTTACAGGGTATGTGTTTAATCATTGTTTTACAGTTCACAGAATGTATTGTTTGGCTGTTCACATGATATGTGTTTGACCATTCATAGTTAAGTTGTTTTACAGTTTATAGAATGTATTGTTTGGCTGTTCACATTGTATGTGTTTTACCATTCAAAGTTAAGGTGTTTTACTGTTTATAGAATGTATTGTTTGGCTGTTCACATGGTTTGTGTTTTACCTCATAGTTAAGGTGTTTTACAGTTCACAGAATGTGTTGTTTTACTGTTGACATGGTATGTGTTTTACAGTTTATAATTTAGGTGTTTTACAGTTCACAGAATGTGTTGTTTTACTATTGACAAGGTAATTATTTTACTCGTTATAGTTAAGCTGTTTTACTGTTCACAGAATATGTTGTTTGACTGTTGACAGGGTATGTATGCAGGAGAGAGCACATTAGCAGCAACAACTGTTGCAATCCCAAGCACCCGCTGACCAAACATCAAACATGCGATACCTGCCTGTCTAACGGTTGCTGCGGTGTCTACGAGCATTGTGTCTCCTGTTGCCTGCAGCCTAAAAATGTAAGGCCATAGATTGTGTGAATATTGTCTCTTATCTTATAATGTAAGTCTGGTGTCTGCACATACTGGTTATCTTTTGTGTGTGTGTAAGCCCTTTGTCTACAAACAATGAACTTGCTTTATAGGTCCCATGTTTGTCTACAAACAGTGAACACTTGGCTTCATAGGTCCCATGTTTGTCTACAAACAGTGAACACTTGGCTTCATAGGTCCCATGTTTGTCTACAAACAGTGAACACTTGGCTTCATAGGTCCCATGTTTGTCTACAAACAGTGAACACTTGGCTTCATAGGTCCCATGTTTGTCTACAAACAGTGAACACTTCGCTTCATAGGTCCCATGTATTTAACATGGGGGGGGGGGGGGGAATTGGTCAGGCGAATGCTGGTGTGTTTGGAAATTAACAGGCAGATAGCTTGGCTGGTTCTACACCACTTGGTGGTAAATTGATGCGAGACAAGCTAGATGTTGTAAGGGCCCTTTGGTAGTGTGTATACAGTGTGGAGGCACAGATAGATCATCAGAGACTGAAGAGATTTGTGCGTACAGCGAGGAGTGACCAGGGAAGTCTGGTCAATTTTAATCACTTAGGGGAGGGATGAGATGAACTTATATTCAGACTTTTGCTTGTAACATCAGAAATTTAACACTGTGCTTGCTGCTGAAGATGTGGATGTGGTGCTTATGGGAAAGGCTTATAAGTGCTATTAGTGTCGGTTTAACTGATAACACTAAACAGTAGCACTCATAGCATATCCCATCTTTCCCAGGATCATCTTGGAATCCTTAATAAACCTTGCTGCTTCAGCTTGTGAATTGTTATTGAGACAGATGAGTTAATTCAAGAACCGACATCACAGCACTCGGGGCATTCCCATAAGCGCTCCGTTCCCATCCTCAGCAGCCAGTGAAGAGTTCTGTTACTAATGGTGCCAGTAGCATTCTGACTAAACGTCCATCTTGCCTTTCCTCTGAGCCTCAAGCATCTGCCAGAACCTCTCGTCACTCCCCCCTGCATCAGTCTCACCAGACTGTGGTGATCCATCTGCTCCTCTGAACTGTACATGCTCTCCCACAAGGTACTTACCACGTCTGCATCAGTATTCCACCAAGTTGTGCTGAACCAGCCAGTCTGTCCGACTGTTAATTTCCCAACACACCGGCGTCTCCCAGTAAAAAAATCCAGACAGTACTCCTCACCCTTGTCCTCCTTGGTGAATCAGAGTCATATCTGATAAAACTCTGTGCCTTGCAATTGATCCTCTCTATTTTAACCTCAGTTCTGTAGAGGAGAATGGCCTAAACACCAGCACGGTCAAAGCTGTGTAGCTTATTCAGCACTAACTGTGTGACACCAGGCAGACTTCAACAAGACTGTGCTGTAGCTCTGTACATTAAACGGATCTAAACAAGACTGTGTACTCTGTACAGATCTAAACAAGACTACATGGGTAGCTGTGTACACTGTACAGATCTAAACAAGACTACACATGTAGCTATGTACACCAGGCAGACCTCAACAAGACTACACATGTAGCTGTGTACGCTGTACAGATCTAAACAAGACTACACATGTAGCTGTGTACACCAGGCAGACCTCAACAAGACTACACATGTAGCTGTGTACGCTGTACAGATCTAAACAAGACTACACATGTAGCTGTGTACACCAGGCAGACCTCAACAAGACTACACATGTAGCTGTGTACGCTGTACAGATCTAAACAAGACTACACATGTAGCTGTGTACGCTGTACAGATCTAAACAAGACTACACAGGTAGCTGTGTACGCTGTACAGATCTGAACAAGAATACACGGGTAGCTCTGTACACTATACAGATCTAAACAAGACTACACAGGTGGCTCTGTACACTATACAAATCTAAACAAGACTACACATGTAGCTGTGTACTCTAGACAGACATAAACAAGACTAAACAATAGTTCTGCCTACAGGGTAGACAGGGAAAAGCTAAACAGGATCATAAAGTTGTTCTGCAGTCTGTAGTAATGGAGGACCAGGGGAATGAGTACATGAAGATTGTGTATGGTTCTCACTGCCAGTTTTGTGTTGATGATTAAGACCCTGCTTCTGTGACTCCTGCAGCAACACCTGCTGAGGAACATTCTGGAGAAAAACGTGGAAGCTCCGTACAACTTGTTCCTGGGAGAAGTGGAGAACATCTTTGATTTGTGCCTGGCCAAGTGCAGGACATCCTCATTGGTAACTAGCTGTTGGTTGTTGTTGTTGTTAGCTGTGTCTGGTTTGTGTTGTTGTCTTTGGTTTGTGTTGTTGTCTTTGGTTTGTGTTGTTGTCTTTGGTTTGTGTTGTTGTCTTTGGTTTGTGTTGTTGTCTTTGGTTTGTGTTGTTGTCTTTGGTTTGTGTTGTTGTCTTTGGTTTGTGGTGCTTTCTTTAGTTTGTGTTGTTGTTAGCTGTGTCTGGTTTGTGTTGTTGTCTTTGGTTTGTGTTGTTGTCTTTGGTTTGTGTTGTTGTCTTTGGTTTGTGTTGCTTTCTTTAGTTTGTGTTGTTGTTAGCTGTGTCTGGTTTGTGTTGTTGTCTTTGGTTTGTTTTTTTGTTTTTTGTGTGTTGTTGTGGTCTTTGGTTTATGTTGTTACCTTGGGGGGGGGGGGGTTGTTGTTGTCTTTGGTTTGTGTGTTGTTGTGGTCTTTGGTTTACGTTGTTACCTTTATGGAGGGGGGGGGGGGGTTATGTTGTTGTCTTTGGTTTGCGTTTTTATCTTTGGTATATTTTGTTGTCTTCTTTATTTTGTATTGTTTTCTTTGGTTTGTGTTACTGTCTTTAGTTTTGTTTGTGTTGTTGTGGTCTTTAGTTTTTGTTGTTGTGGTCTTTAGTTTTTGTTGTCAGTGGGGGGGGGGGGGGGGGGGGTATGTTGTCTTTGGTTTATGTTGTCTTTTTTTGTGTGTTTTCATCTTTGGTATGTGTTGTTGTCTTTGGTTTGAGTTGTTGTCTCTTTTTGTTTTGTATTGTTTTCTTTGGTGTGTGTTGTTGTCTTTAGTTTGTGTTTTTATTGTTGTCTTTAGTTTGTGTTTTTGTTGTTGTCTTTTGTATGTGTTGTTGTGGTCTTTGGTTTGTGTTGTTGTCATTGGTATGTGTTGTTGTCATCTTTATTTTATATTGTTGTCTTTGGTTTGTGTTGTTGTCTTCTTTGTTTTGTATTGTTGTTATTGATTTGTGTTGTTGTAGTCTTTGATTTTAACTGTTCTATTGATATTTGTGTCAAAGTTTTTACTGTTAAAAAATGATTGTGTTTTTTATCCTAACCATCCCGTCTAAATGTGTCGTGTCTGCTTGTGATTTCAGAGCGTGCAGCATGAGAACTCCTACCGGGATTCAAACGTCAAATATTGTTATGGGGACAAGCCACCAGATTTACAAGTGATTACAAGTTAGCCACCTTTGTGTACAAACACTCCCTCACCGAAGATTTAGCTTTCTTACGGACATGTACAATTCTTTATGAAGGAAGCCGACCGAATGTGACTCTTGCAGTGTGTCAGATTCTGTCTTGTGATTTTATTGACTAGGATACTTACTTAGTCGCTCCTCTTCTACCTTGGGGTGTAGAGGTTTGCCAGAGAGATCGCCAGACGTCTCTATCAGCAGTTTTCTTTCTGGCTTTGTTCCATTCCAGTCCTCTGTCAGTCAGGGACTGTCGGATGTTGTCTTCCCAGCGCACCCTGGGTCGTCCCGGAGGTCTGGTTCCCTGGTTCTTAGCCTCCCATGCTTGCCATGGTGGCCGATTTTCTCCCATTCTGCACACATGTCCAAACCATCGTAACTGTGACTGATCCACTCGGGTTAGTAAGGGCTGGGTATCAAGATCTTGACGTATTGTCTGATTGCGGACTTTGTCCCTTCTTGTCACTTGGACCACCTTTCTCAGGTATCTCATTTCCGAGGCCTGCAGCTGGCTTCTGTGAGCTGTTGTCATTGCCCATGACTCACACCCATAGGTCAGGACTGGTACATAGGTAGAGCGGTAAACAGCCATTTTCGTCCTCTTGCCAATTTCTCTTTTGCTAAGAAACCCTCGGTTTATGGCCTGGAAGAGTCTCCCAGCAGCTGCTTTTCGTGTAGCCAGCTCAGTCTTAATGCCTCCATTTTGGTCTAATACAACTCCAAGGTATTTGAACTGGTTAACCTGCTCCAACGCATACTGACCCATCATGATCTGGTGTTTCTTCTCCTCTCTTGAGATCACCATGGTTTTAGTTTTGGAGACACTGATGGTCATCCCTTTCTTTTCAAGCTCTTCCTTCCAGACAAGTAAGTTGTACTGAAGGTGTGCCTCTGATTTAGCTATCAGGGCCACATCGTCTGCAAAAGCCAGCTCTGATATACAGATTGGTCTCATCTTCCAGTACCCTACAGAGTACTTCTTTGTCTTCTCCTTACAGGTCTTGATGACATCATCCATCATAAGAATGAAGAGGTAAGGTGAGAGAATATCACCTTGTCTAACACCGCTGGTGGTCTTAAATTCTTCTGACTTTTGGTCTGCTGTTCTTACATAATTTCTGCACTTTTTGTAGAAACTCTGTATTGCACTGATCAGGGGTGCTGGGATGTTTTTCCCTGCCAAGCAGTCCCAGAGCTTGTTCCAGGGTACCTTGTCAAATGCCTTTTCCAGATCAAAAAACATAAGTGAATCTCACTCTTATATTCCAGGGCTTTTTTCACTCATCTGTCTCAGTGTGAAGATAAGGTCTTGAGTACTTCGGTTTGCTCTGAAGCCGCACTGGGCCTCGTCCAGCTGTGGCTCTACCAGACTTCTAAGTCTCTGCTCAAGAATTCTAGAGTAACTTTTACCGGGGATGCTGAGGAGGGATATGCCTCTGTGGTTTTCACATTGTCTGTTATCACCTTTTTTAAATATAGGTATAATTATGGCAATCTCCCAATCTTTTGGTATAGTTTTGCTACACCAGGCTGCCTGGAGAACCTTCAGTAGAAGGCGCTCACCTTCGACTCCCATATATTTGACCATCTCTGGTGTTATACCATCATGACCTGCTGCTTTTCCCAGCTTAATCTTCTCAATAGCTGCCTTCAATTCTTCCATCCTGATGTTATCTTCCACATGATTGAATTCCTTCTCAGCAGTGAGGTCCATTATTTCTGGGTCATGACTTCCCTCAGCGCCGAGGAGCTCTGAGAAGTATTCTTTCCATCTGCCCATGATATCATTTGTAGAAGTAAGCAGAGCCCCTTCCTTGTCTTTTATGAATTTAAGTGGGCACTCTTTCTCCTTCCTCATGTTCTTAAGGGTCTTGTAGAACAGTTTTTGGTTTTCTCTTGCATTCTTTTCCAACTTTTCTCCAAACTCTTCCCATGATTTCTGTTTTGCTTTAAGCACAATATTTTTGGTCTCTGTTCTGAGTGCCACATATTGTTATATTTTTCTATTTCTTCAGCTGTGTTCCTGGCTGCCAGGTATTGCTTCCATGCCCTTTTCTTTTCTCCTATTTTCAATTTGACTTCTTCTGTCCACCAAGGTGTCCTGTGTCCCCGCCTTCCACTTGGGACTTCACCACATGCTTCTACTGCAGCTGCTGTGAGGATATTCTTGAATCTGCACCAGAGGGTTTCAGTGTCCTCTGATGGTTCTTCTTCAGTTCCTATTGCTTTCACTATAAGCTCCTGGTATCTAGCCTTAATATCTGGCTCTCTTAGCTTGTATGCTTTAATCCTCATCCCTTCTTGGTTGCTTTGTTTCTTGCATAGTTGTCGGTGTTGCCTTGTTGGAGCAGTTCTTTCAGTTGTTCTCTTTATTGTGACCAGATAGTGGTCACTTCCAATCTCTGGTCCTCTCATGACTCTGGCATCTATCACAAACTTGAATGAACTTTTCCTAACTATGGCGTAGTCAATGATGGATTTTTCATTCTTTGAAGGTTCACATCTTGTGTATGCATGTATACGCTTGTGGGGGAATTTCGTGTTTGTAATGACAAGGTTCTGTTCCCTGCAGAATCTGAGAAGTCGCTTGCCATTATCATTCAAAACATCTTCACCATATCTCCCGATCACTCCACCCCATCTAGAGTGATCATTTCCTACTCTGGCATTTAGATCTCCTAGGAGGATAATTTCATCGTGACAGTCATCTATGGTCTTTTGGAGCAGTTCAAAGAATTCTTCTTTAACATCTACTCGCTCATCTTCATTTGGCCCGTACACAATGACAAAATTGACAATTTTATCTTCTTCTTTCAGATCTAACACCATTATTCGCTCTGAGATGAATTTCCATCCTTTGATGTTACTAACTTGATTCCTGGCCACAATACAGCCAACACCTCCCTTGGCTCTCTCCGTCATAGGGACACCACTGTAGAGCAGCATACTTCCATCGTGATCTGTGATTCCTTGCCCCTTTTTCTTGGTTTCAGTCAGAGCCAAGACTCCTAATTTTGCTTTCCTCATCTCCCCTACTAACTCGTTTTCCTTTCCGTTAATGCCTCTTATATTCCATGTTCCATAAATCGTAGTCCGTAAGCCATGCCAGTTCGTCGCCGTTAAGATCCGTCCGGTTTTCTCTCTGTAGTTACTTGTAATCGTGGTTTAAGGCAAACAGGTGATTGGCCTGTTGTGCCTTTGCATGGTGGAGGGGCTGCCTCCTTGCGGCCTCCATGCAGGCCGTCTGGCTGATTCACGGTTACCCACTACTTCCGGAGACGCATGAAGCACTCAGGTTCAGCCAGACCCTCCTCCTTTTACAGCCGGGCTTGGGACCGGTCTTAGCGGAGTTATTGACTAGGATAACAAATCTTAACTGGTGGGAGACTGAATGACATCTGGACATTTAAAACTTAATATGCATTTCTGTGATATTCATATACTTCATTGATGTAAATAATTAGCCGCATGTAGAAAGTTGTCTGTGTATGTTTGTGTTGCTTACAATGTCTTCTTCTTACTTGTTCTTCCTTGGATCCCTGTGTGGGTTCTGGGGCTCTATTTTTGGTGAGCAACTTTTAGACCCATTGAACCTCCAAGAGAGGCCAGAGGTGCTGTACTCTATTCCATCCTTGATATCGAAGTGACTGGGCAGAATGTAACAGAGTGGAGAAATAGACTACGAGCCCTATGTGACACATGGTAGCACAACAGGGCAGAATGTAAAAGAGTGGAGAAATAGACTACGAGCCCTATGTGACACATGGTAGCACAACAGGACAGAGTGGAGAAATAGACCACGAGCCCTATGTGACACATGGTAGCACAACAGGACAGAATGTAACAGAGTGGAGAAATAGACTCACAACAGGACAGAATGTAACAGAGTGGAGAAATAGACTACGAGCCCTATGTGACACATGGTAGCACAGCAGGACAGAATGTAACAGAGTGGAGAAATAGACTACGAGCCCTATGTGACACATGGTAGCACAGCAGGACAGAATGTAACAGAGTGGAGAAATAGACTACGAGCCCTATGTGACACATGGTAGCACAGCAGGGCAATGGATGAGTCAATTAACTCCCAACAAGCATGTCATAAAAGGCTTCTAATGAAAGATTTGCTGAAATCAAATGCATTGGGCTGAAAGGCGCAGATATCGCAGCCTAGCTATAAACCACAACATAATGTGCTAATTTCTATTTTAAGGATGAATGCAGAAGAAGTTTGCCCTTGGAGAAGATTGTTTATATTTGGCATGTTTAGATCTAGGACATGATATTTGTGCCTCTCGGAAGAAACATCCTGCTTGAGCAGGTCATTGACTTTTTGGGAGGTTTCACAGATACTTTAAACTTTTGCTTTGGTAGTGTCAGATTTTGGTCTGCCGAGTACGAGCTTCAGCTCGTCATTAATGATTGTCAGAATTTACAGCTGACCGTGAATGACTGTCAGAATTTACAGTTGACTGTAAATGATTATCAGAATTTACAGTTGACTGTGAATGATTATCAGAATTGACAGTTGACTATAAATGATTATCAGAATTTACAGTTGACTGAATGATTATCAGAATTTACACCCCTTCCCCAACAAACCTGTCTTAAAATACAGCCAATTTGGAATTAAGAAAAATGGTCTGCATGTTAAATGAAAAATCAACATCACAGCACTCAGGACACCCCTATATGTCCCCATCCTCAGCAGCAAATGAAGAGTTAAAATTCCAATGGTACCGGTAACTGTCTGATTGTATATCCGTCTTGCCTTTTCCCTGAATGTCGAGTGTCGATAGATTTCCCCTGTAACTCCTTGCAGTGCCATTTTTCTCAGACCGTAATAAATGGTCAGCACAGTACTGGTAAATCAATGATTGCATAGACACCAAAGAATCAAATGGTTTGGTCATCTGGTCAGAATGGTACAAAATTCAGCCAGCAACATAAGAACAGTCACGGGGTCAACCAGGAAAAAGATGAGTGGAGAGAATGAAAGAGACACTACAGAAACACAGCATAACATTGACTCGAGCTGTGCAACTAGCAAAAGACAGGAAACTATATCTAACTTCTCTCTCATTGGGACAAAAGAAGAATCAGGGGTTTACTCTAATCGGATTAGTTGGTTTAAAGGCACCGATATCGCAGCCTAGCTACCTCAACAGAATGTTTCCACAGCCATTGTTTCCAATTTGGGTAAAAAGCGATAGATCATGTTTTGATCCATATCTGATTTAATTGTCTTCTGGTACTAGAAGAGTCAAGAGCGAATGACGAAGAAAGAAATGAAATATATTTTAAGCAGGATTTTTAGATGAGCTTTGCAGCACATTGAACGAAAACTTTTAGTGGTGCCTCAGTATGCGTCTGCTTTCAAATAAGTCCAAATCGGTACACATCCTGTTCAGACAAAAAAATGTGCTTGATATATGAACTTTGTTTGGAACTTGAAATACAACCGGCATGCAGGACATGTATGAGTCAGAATGAGTAACGAGACTATGCTACTATTGCTGATATCGAACGAACGAACAAACTTTATTTTGTAACAGTTTGAAAATAAAGTTTGTTCGATATCTCTGATTAACCAAATGATCAGACCCTGTCACATTTCCAAAGCATCTTTCTTTCTTCGCGCTCACCAACTGTAAACTCCGGCGGAAAGTTCTGGTTGTTCATCCACTTCTGGACTGCAGTCCTGTTCCATATCCTGAGTTTTACGTGTGCATCCTTTTTACAGATCTGACGCATTTGTATGCAGAGTGCTGGTTCCTTGCCTCTCAGGCAGATGCAATCCGACTTCAAAGGAAGCTCCCAAATTAGTCGACTCTTACGACATGCTTTTGGGTAGGCAGTGGGTCTATTCTTTTTTTTTTTTTCCTATAATAGGGCTCCGGGATCCACACGGGGTAAATTAAAAAAAGTGAAACCTGATGAGCCTTAACCAGGTCCAAGAAGGGAGCAAAAGCAAGAGAAAAACGCACCAGAATTTCAGATTCCTGACGTTTTGTTGGAAGGGGACTGTCCTTCCAAACAATAACATCTGCGCTCGACTCTTCACAGCAAAGTGAGGGTTACATTTTCATTTATTTCATCTAACTGGTTTTTGTATTTATTTGTGTACTTTAGTATAAAGCAGTGTTTAAACTATTGTAATCAACCACATTAATGTTCTGTATGCCAGTAACAATAGAATGTTTTTTCTTGGGAACAGATTCATCATTCTCTCTTTATTTTCTTATGGGAAAAATTCATTTGGTATGCATCCTGTTTAATATTGTACGTCGAAGGATTTGGAACAGACTAAGGATGTATACTGAGATGCCTCTGTATGTAGTAAAACACTGTAGATAAAATTGCATTGTTTTTTTTTTACCTGTAGTGTTTCCAGGTGCTGTATGTTGGTGACTATAAAGATAGTTTTATTGAAGATTATTTATTAGAAAGATCACAAACCGCAAAGTAGATGGGTGAATCATGTGGGTTCCAGGTCCCCATTTAGTGGGGGAAGGGGGGAGGAGGACAAACCCTCTGCTCTCTAGCAAACATGTCATAAAGGCAACTAAGTGGGGATGGGCAGGAATCATGTCTGCGTCTAACACAGTATGTGTGACACCGTCCCTAGATTTTTCCTTGATAGCATAATATGGTCTCTTCACTTTAACATTAAGTCAGAACAAACTGAATGAATCTGGCTTTTGCAGTGTAATTGCCACTTGAAAAGTCATGCATTCTGGCTTTTTCATCATTATTTTTTTCACTTTGGCTTCTCCTGCGAACCCTTCTGCTACTGAAACATTTAAGTAGGGTAGAAGTCAAAAGGTAAATGTCGCTGCCATGATGGGTGTGGAGACACTTATCTCGTTATTCTGTTACTGTAGCAAACTCATAGGGCATTATCTTTCATTGTGTAAATATGTGTGAATATATTTGTGTGTGTGTTTTATTGTGTATTCTGAATAAACATAAAATTTTCATGGTTATGCAATCATACATAATTTGGGTTACCTCACTTAATAGGATTTTTTAAAAATAGATGTCTCAAAATTTTGCCATTTTTTGATCTTATCTGTTTGACTAATCCTTTTTTACATTAGTAGGTTATTTCTCCTCCTACAGTTTGTTATAGTCTTTGTCTTGATTTTATGCTTTTGTGCTCCTGGAGTCTCCGGTACAGCTGGTGAACGCAAAGGAGAAGATAAGGAAGAGTTAGTTAGTTGGCACCTTTCCGTCTTTCCAGATGATGCAGAGGCACACATTAAGTGTTCGGCACGGCACCACTAGGCACCCGGGTTGTATTTGACAAGCAGATATAAACTTGATGTCTGCTGTACCGAGAATGCCGATTTGCTCACATCCACTGTCTGTGTCTTGTTCACTGAGTTCAATAAATTTCTGAAAATTTAAAATAAGAGAAGAAAAAAAAAAGATTTTAGAAAGACAACTTCTTTGACACTGTTCATACAAAGACAGAAATTCAGCATCTGTGAAATTTACTTGTTGGGCATGTTAGAGACAGCCATGAATAAAGCTCTATTAAGTAAGTAAGTAAAGGACTTTTTTCTGTGCCTTTGGGCTTATTGGGTATATAGGGCTAGACCTATATTTTTATAGACAGATGCCACTTGGTGGGTGATGTGGTCAAGATCACACCAGCTGCCTTTGTTTCCCAGGACTTTACCTGGTACCCATTTAAGGTTGGGTCACCCTGAAAGCCAGGGTCATTTTTGAAGAGGGTCCAACTCCGTCAGGACCCGAGCCTACAGACCTCCAGGCGAGCAGCAAGCCACTACACTACGGCGGCTTCTTACGCTTTAATATTAATAATGAAAGTTTTTAAAATCTTATATTTGTTTGTATCACATACACTTATTTAAATAAATACGTTCATTTATCCTGACTCTTAGCGTGTGTGTTTTTTCTCTGATGATTTAACTGGTTTAAAATTGAACTGTTAATAATAATTTGACGAAAAATAAGTAGAGGATCCTTGTTTGTGCCAGTACGTAAAGGTCCCTTTTTCGGGCATATAGGGCTAGACCTTTATTTTTATAATCAGCACAAGATGAATGATGTGCCCCTGTGTAAACTTTGTTGAATAGCTCTGCTGTAGTGCATCAACTAGAATCTAGCTCTCGGTGTGTGTGTGGTCAACATCACTCTGGCTTGCCTTTACTTCCCAGGACTTGGCCTTGTACCAGTTTTAGGTCCAAGGTAAACTTGGAAGCAAGTTCATATTTTTCATTTAAAATCTGATTCAGTGAAGATTTGACCCAAGACCTTTGGGACAGTAGGCAAACCTCTAACTACTACACAACAACAGCTCCCTTGCAGAAATATAGCTTCCCATGTGGAATCAGGAGCATAGTTTTACGAGGGAAAGAATTGACCTGCTGGAAGTGGTGAAATGGGAATGTCATGAAAGGCAACTTTTTATGGGTGTTTCCTTCAGAATGCATCTGCCTGAGAAACAAGGAACCAATAGTCTGCATACAAAAAAGCCATATCTTTAAAACAGGTCTGCATGTAAAACTCAAGTCCTGGAACAAGAACAATTTTTAAAGTGGGCGAATAACCAGAACTTTTTTGCCAGAGTTTACAGTTTTTTTTTTAATGCTGAGGAGAAGAGAAAGAAAAGTAGAACAAATATAAAAAAAGTAAAGATCCCTTTACCACGCCTTTAGGCGTGTAGGGCATATAGGACTAGACCTATATTTTTATAGACCAATCGGCACAAGATGGGTGATGTGGTCAGCATCACAGCGGCCGCCTTTACTTCCTGAGACTGCACCCAGTACCCATTCAAGGCTGGGTCGACCTAGGAATCAAGGTCACTAAAGCGATCCGCACACGAGTCTTGCCGCTACGCCATGGTGACGACCAGAACAAATATACTTTAAAAAAATTAATTCCTTGTGTATTTAGCTTCAGCACTAGAGATTTACATAGTATGCACTACTGTGTTTACCTTTTGTAGTTTTGTGTGAGGGCAAAAATTGCAGGGTGGAAAGCATCACTCCAGAGATCCTGCATTGGATATTTTCTTCAGGATATGCAGGTGTGTTGAGAAATGACCAAGCAGACAGATTGGCTGGCTCTGTGCCAGGGCATGCAGGTGTGTTGAGAAATGACCAAGCAGACAGATTGGCTGGCTCTGCCCCATTGGGCGGGAAACTGATGTTTGATCAGCTAGATGTGGTCAAGGGTCCAAGGGAGAAAGGAAATAATGAGAGGTAGGAATAGATTGATATTGTCTGGAGAGAATGGTACAGCTGGGAGTGTCCAGGGGATCCTGTCGACACTCTACACTCAGGAGAAAAGTGAGATGGACATATAATCAGATTGTTACCGGCACCATCGGAATTGGAACTCTTCACTATTTGTTGAGATGACGACAGAGTGCTCAGGCAATGTCTCCACTGATGTCAGTTCTTGACTTAGCTTAATGGGTCAGGGCAAAATACGACTGCAGAGGAATCATAGGCACCATGAAATCTAATATTTGTCAGTCCTTATCTGAAAAAAATTAGTTGTTTAATTCACTACCCAGGAATTAAGGGACATTTACCCATTCTAGAGGAAGCCCTGATAGTATACGCCTGCCAGTTGGTGATCACAGGTTCCAGTCCCTGTTAAGGCCGAATTTTAAAAATGTCAGATTGCCAGGTTGACTGAGCCTAAAGTAAGTGCATGTAGTATCTTGGGAAATAAAAGCTGCCCATTATGATATTGACCACATTAAATGATGAGTGTATATTGTTGTCTAAAAAATAATGGCCTGCAAATGTATGCCCAAAATGCATGAGTGTCCGTTAAAAAAAAAGTTCTGTTCCTGTGCGTGTCTGCTTTTGTTAATTTATATTGTCCCTGTCTGCTTGTAATAATTTATATTGTCCCCGGTCTGCTTGAAATAATTTATATTGTCCCCGGTCTGCTTGAAATAATTTAAATTGTCCCCGATCTGCTTGAAATCATTTATATTATCCCCTGTCTGCTTGTGACAATTTCTATTGTCCCCTTTCTGCTTGTAATAATTTATGTGGTCCCCTGTTTGCCTGTAATAATTTCTATTGTCTGCTGTCTACTTGTGATAATTTCTGTTGTCCCTTGCCTGCTTGTAATCTCCTCCTTCGTGTTCCCCGGCTGTAAACTCCGGCAGAAAGTTCTGGTTGTTCATCCACCTGTGGACTTCAGTCAAAAATGGGGTTGGTTCCCAGGTCAACACACCCTTAAATAGGTATCAGGTAAATAAAATATAAGTCCAGCCCTACATGCCCAAAAGGCGTGGAGAAAGGTCCTTCACGTTTACTTTACTTATGCCAAGAACAATATGTATAAACAGAAAAGAACAGAATACACAGTGGGTTAGAAAACACAATTTAATGTCATCAACATGACTGTCTAGGCTAAAATTCTCCTAAACACATGAATCATTTAGTTGCTTCTGTATATAGCAAACTTCAATATCTTACGAAAAGTATAAGTTAATATGTGACCTGCATACTTAAAAACTATAAATTAATATAAATTAATCTAATATTTAATGACTATAAATTAATATAAGTTACTGTAATACTTAAAGGACGGAAAGCAAGTATCTGAGGCCGATATTTCCAAGTGTTCCTAGTATTTCCTGTGTGGGTTCCAATGCCCAATTTTTGGAGGTTTTTGAGCTCTGAGAAACAGAACTCTGTTCCCTATCTTGGTGAAGGGGAAATAAGGAAAGTATCACTGCCCCCCCCCCCCCACCAAACAAGCATACCCTGTTCAACCCTACAAGTTGACTAATTGGGGGTGTTGCCATCAAGTTGGGCTGCATCTACCTGAAAGGCAAGGAACCAACAGTATGCTTACAAATATAGCAGACCTGTAAAATGGGCATGTACACAAAATAAAGTCCTAAACTGGACGAACGAACAACCAGGATTTTCTGCCGGAGTTTAGTCAATTAGCGTGAAGAAGGACTTAGTGAGAATGTCCATGTGAGGATAGCAGAGCAGGTACGAGGTTATGAGGAACATCTCAACACCAGTAATGCTCTGATAGATGCAAGCCTGTTTCTGGGCTTGAAGAGATTTCACTGCCAACATAGCTGGCGCGCAAGTTAGAGCGCAGTCTTCCAAAGCATTTTCAATCAACTAGACTGTTGTTTTGTTGCATTAGAGAAGAAAAGTTAGCTGCATAACCTTTACAAGACAGTGCATAACAACCCTAGCATTGTTTGGCAGTTTGTAATTTTACTAGGCAATTTCATATTCAGTAGTTTGCCACTGCTTTCTGAATCATTGGTTCTCCACACCATTGTTTAAATCAAAGCACAAAGCGGCCTGCTGCCACATTCCCGGCTGTCACCTATTTTACTGATTTCTTACAACTGCTGCTTACATTGATGATGAATTGCCTTTTTAGACGAGACTGTTTTCTTGCTCTGTTGACGGCCGCCTTATGCAATCTAATGCATGTGTATGCTATTGGCTTTGCTGAGACTAGTCTGTGTCAATTATTTCACAAGGGAAAGCGATGTGCATTCTGCAACTATTAATGACCCTTTGGCTGTGAAGTTGCAACTGCGGTTACTTGCCATACTGCCTGCAAATGAAACAAGCCAGGTATTATGGAATTACTACACCATGTTAGTAACTCCTAAGCCAAGAATCAGGTTTTGTTGTGTACCAGTGGTAATTTTGAAATATCCCTATTACAACCATGCACAGCAGCTAAATAGTTGCGAAACAAACTTGGAAATATATGACCCTTGAACTTTTACATGATATGAACAATCAAAGGGGAGAGAACAATCAAACATTAAAAAAGGGAGAGCTCTCATGTCCTGAAAAACTCATTAGGTAACAAACATGTGACGATCTGTTGATCGATTACCTCGTGCTTGATTTACCTTTTGCTAAAGCTTCTTAGGGAGCTGCTATGATGCAGCGGCTTGTTGCTCGCCTGCCAATCCGAAGGTCGTGCGTTTAGGTTATGATGGAACCAGACTTTAAAAAATAATACGACCATGGCTCCCAGGAAGTAAAAGTAGTTAGTGCGATGTTGACAAGATCACTAACTGAGTTCTGAATTCATTATAAAATACAGGTCTAGCACTATATGCCCAAAACATGTATAAGCGTGGAAAAGCGCCCTTTACCTTTTTTTTTCTTTTTCTAACAAATTTTTTAGCTCGTGGCAGTTGTTACAAGAAGCTCTGCAAACCCTGTCACACAGTTTTTGTCAATCAAACTTCATATTCTTCGTCTTTTGCGTTCACCAGCTGCAAACTCTGGCAGAAAGTTCTGGTTGTTCATCCAACTCTGGACCTGAGTGTTGTGTGCACATCTGTTTTACAGACCGGACATGTTTGTACGCAGACTTGGTTCCTTGCCTCTCAGCCCAGGCAGATGCACTCCGACTAAAAAGAAAAAGCCCTCAACTAAACGATTCTTACAACATGTTTGTTGTTGATACAGTGGGTTTATTCTTGTCTGGTACGCCTGTTTTTAATCACATTTTATTGAGTGAGGGAAGGAGTGTTTTTCCATATACTTAAGGGGGCTTCGTGCAGAGTGGCATGCTTCGCTGAGCAGGACACGGGTGAGGAGTATTGTCTGGATTTTTTCGCCGGGGTACGCCGGTGTGTTGGGAAACAGGCGGACAGACTGGCTGGCTCTGCACAACTTGGGGGAATACTGATACATGATAAGGCAGACGTGGTTAGTGCCTTGTGGGAGAGCGTGTACAGTACGGGGGAGCAGAGGGATCACCACAGTCTGGTGAGATTGATGCAGGGGGGAGTGACGAGAGGTTCTGGAAGATGCTCAAGGCTCAGAGGAAAGGCAAGACGGAGGTTTAATCAGAATGCTACTGGCACCATTAGTATTGGAACTCTTCGCTGGTTCCTGAAGATGGGGATGGAGCGCTTATGGGAATGCCCCGAGTGCTGTGATATCGGTTCTTGAATCAAATCAAATCATACTCAAGAGGGCGCCACCTGACAAAGGTTGACCATTTCCTTAGGGGCACCACCACAAAAATGATTACATTCTAAAGCTGAATGTTCCAAAAAGGGAAGTTCAACATAAAAAGCTGTTTTCGACAGAGCTAAGGTAACCTCTGCCAGGGACAACAAAGAGCTAAAGAGTTCACATCTTAAATTTGTTTCTTGGCATGAGCTAAATCTACTAATCTCAACCAGAAAAACATTAAAAAAAATACTCACAATATTCAACCTGGAAAAACATGAACACAATTCTAAAAATGAAAACAAGAAAATCAATGACTGCCATAAATAAACCACACATGAAAAACTAGAAAAACAATTTAATGTTGATGAATAAAACGGCAGCGACTGCAGAGCCTGGGGATTTAGGTCCATCTGGCTAGGGCTGTCGGCAAACACTACAGATTAGGATTTTATATTTTCCCTCGACGTGCGGGTCAAACACGTGTGACCTGGACCAATGACCCCCCCCCCCTCATCTAGTGCCCCCAGTTTTAGTCTTTGGTGGTGCACATATTTTTAGCTCAGTAAACAATCAGATGATGTCAATGAAAAACTTGATTGTCAAATGTAGGATCATTCATAAACATTAAAGCTAGAACTTATGAAGGATATTTTTTGGCTTGCCAGGTGGAACTCTGCCCCTGATATGTTCTCTCTGCCCCTGATATGTTCTCTCTGCCCCTGATATGTTCTCTCTGCCCCTGATATGTTCTCTCTGCCCCTGACATGTTCTCTCTGCCCCTGATATGTTCTCTCTGCCCCTGATATGTTCTCTCTGCCCCTGATATGTTCTCTCTGCCCCTGATATGTTCTCTCTGCCCCTGATATGTTCTCTCTGCCCCTGATATGTTCTCTCTGCCCCTGATATGTTCTCTCTGCCCCTGATATGTTCTCATTTTAAGTTTGCAAGAAAAAAGACGGCAGCATATGATATGCTAGCATATTTACAGTTTCTACAACCACAATAAAGAGAAGCAAAATATTGCACAACCAAATTTGCCCTGATGAAAAAAAGTGTCAGTTGAAGACAAATCTGTCTGTTTTATAACAATTTTTCCTTGTGTGTCCAAGATGCTTGGATTATCATCATCATCATCATAAACCACTTCTGCCATTAATAGTCAGGCGGAGGAATAACTTCCGATCTGGTGCACGCTGACTGGCAAGTGCTATTGTCTTTTGTTGTTGGTCCATCCTTTTTGTGTGGCCGTTCTCTTGAAGCTGATCATACTTTTTGTATGGCCGTTCTCTTGAAGCTGATCATACTTTTTGTATGGCCGTTCTCTTGAAGCTGATCATACTTTTTGTGTGGCCGTTCTCTTGAAGCTGATCATACTTTTTGTGTGGCCCTTCTCTTGAAGCTGATCATACTTTTTGTGTGGCCGTTCTCTTGAAGCTGATCATACTTTTTGTGTGGCCGTTCTCTTGAAGCTGATTATACTTTTTGTGTGGCCGTTCTCTTGAATCTGATCATACTTTTTGTGTGGCCCTTCTCTTGAAGCTGATCATACTTTTTGTGTGGCCCTTCTCTTGAAGCTGATCATACTTTTTGTGTGGCCTTTCTTTTGAAGCTGATCTTCTGAGATGTGGTGCCTGTGATGGTATTTGATCTTGCTGCATTCTAATGAGATGGCCAAACCACCTGATCTGCTGTTTCTATAAATCTAGTACAAGGTGTCATTTCAACAGTACAAGGTGTCATTCCAACAGTACAAGGTGTCATTCCAACAATCTGTCTGATAGTATCCTTCACTTGATCTCGGATGGTCAGGTTGGTGGCGTTTCTCACAGGTGGCTATTTTGCGTACATGGGGCTTTAGACAATGTCCATGTTTGGCATCTGCAGCTGTTGGAATGAATATGCTGTTTATAATCTGTTTCTTCGCATTCGGTTACATCTGGATTCTTAATAATGGTGATAACTGGTATATAAGTGCACTTGCTTTCTGACATCAGGTGATGATTTCTTTGAAAACTCTACCATCTTCCGTGATACAACAACTTGATCGGGCACTACAAGCATGAACTTTTCTTTCTTCTCATTGGGTTCAAAACACTTGTCTCCCCCCCCCCCCACCCCCCCCCCCCCCACACCATATGTTTGCATAGTTTCCCATCAACATTTGTTTGATGGTGACGTGCTGGTTCTTTTTAGTAAACCCATCCATCAGAGATTGTTCCCATGTGAGTTCTCTGCCCCATTTTGGGGAGCAACAAAAAAAAAAACCTACTCCCCCTTACGCATGCCCTGAAAAGAGACTAATAAAGTTTTTGCCGAGATTGGATGTGCTGGGCCAAAAGGCGCAGATATCCCAGCCTAGCTGTAAACCACAACATAATGTGCCAAGAGAACTTTTAGGGGTGAACGCAGAAGAACTGCACACTGTCATTAACAAACGTTAACATGAAAGTTCTGTAGCCTGGGCACGGTTCAGTTATCAGTTCAGGGTTTCTTGCCTCTGTCTGCCTATATGTTGTGTGGATAATCAAATTTTTTTTTTAATTTTCCCTATCTGAGATTGCAGTTTGAATTAAACCCAGTGACTCAAAGAGGCACTTAATCACCAATAAAGTGCCAGCTCCACAATGAAAGTTGGCAGAAATGGACCTCCAACACTGTGTGCCTTTTTCCCTGGATAAATACACTCTTTCTTGCTGCTGTTCATCCATCTCTTGATGTTATCCTCCAAATTGCATCGCTGTCTGCCTTTTGCTTGCTTGCCTTCATTTTTTCTTTTTCCCTATGGTTTTTTTAAAAGGGTTATATCTTACAATATGATTGAAATATCTGTCACCCAGTCGCCTAAGAGGACTTAGAACTAGTTACTTCCAGTTGTCACAGCGTCCCGTAAATGCTGCTGTATCAACACTGATACAGTGACCTGTTCTAAAAAAGTGTAGTTAAACACCGCTGGTTCTATTTGCATCTACCTAATGTTTCGGGGGCTCGGATATGAATATATTAACTAACAAAGCGGGGGGAGGGGAAGGTGTGTGCAGGTTACTCGTAAATACAAAGACTCCAAGTTTCCCAGAAGCCTCAGTGATAGAGCACACAGATTCACGAGAAGAGTCACCTGATAAATATTTTGTATGCCCCAGAGAATGTATTCCGTTCAATGTCTCACTCTGTTGATGTTTACTGATTATACGGCTTTCATTTATCTTTACATATTTCGAAAACAAATTTGTCAACGTAGATAAATAAATCAAACAAGTGAAAAGCTGTGGTTGTTTGTCCATGACTGGACTTTAGTCTTGTTACAGAAGTCAAGTTATGTGTGCACATGTGTTTTACAGATGAAGTCTGTTTTTAAGCAGACTGTTGGTTCCTCACCTCTCAGACAAGTCCACTCCGACCTTGAAAAAGACACCCTCAATAGACAACTTTTACAGCATGCTTATTGGGGGGGGGGGGGGGGGGGGGGGGTCAAGGGGTGTTCCCCCCCCCATCCCAATGGTGCTCCAGAACCCACACAGAGAGAACAGATGTGAATCCAAAAGTGGTTCCTTGAGTAGCCGCATGTAAAACTTTTAGGCGCCCGGGGAGGTAATTTTTTTAATTTAAATTAACTGTTACGGAGACAGAATCCAACCGCTGATTGATTATATACAATACATCAGTATTCAAACTCTGCGCTGGCTGATGATTATGAGGACTGGGCACGCATGGGAATGCTTGAGTGCTGTGATGTCAATTCTTGACTCAACTCAAACCACTGATATGTCTCCAGACCTGAGACTGCACAAGAGTGAACAATTTGAAACGCCAGGAGTCCAACACAAGAGTGAACAATTTGAAACGCCAAGAGTCCAACACAAGAGTGAACAATTTGAAATGCCAGGAGTCCAACACAAGAGTGAACAATTTGAAACGCCAGGAGTTCAACACAAGAGTGAACAATTTGAAACGAAAGGAGTCCAACACAAGAGTGAACAATTTGAAACGCCAGGAGTCCAACACAAGAGTGAACAATTTGAAACGCCAGGAGTCCAACACAAGAGTGAACAATTTGAAACGCCAGGAGTCCAACACAAGAGTGAACAATTTGAAATGCCAGGAGTCCAACACAAGAATGAACAATTTGAAACACCAGGAGTTCCAACAATAATGACAACAACAATCCATAATTATTTCATGTTTTTGTAGCTAAATTTATCAACTTCCAATAAACATCATCTAAACAAGTGCTCAAACAAACAGAAGTGTCATAAACATGTGGAATGTCAACATATGCATAAACTGCACACAACAATAAATGACATGGCAAAAAATGTAATGCATCAAACAAAATGTTTAAAAAAGTAAAAAAAACAACAAAATAAAAAAGTGATCGAGACACGTTAACATAATTTTATAAATATGGCAAAGTCATAAATTTAATACATCATGTATAGAAAATCAAAATTACAATTTATAATTCATTTTGAATATAAAACAGTACTCTCTGAAATGATTTCTGAATGATTAATCTCAAAATGTAGACACACAAGTGATGTTAGTGTTTTCAACGCAAATTATTTAACAAAACATGGCATATCCAATAAACAAAATATGCTTCTCCTTTACTGAAGAAGATGAAAAAGTTGTATACATCAGGTAAAAAAAAGATGACCACAAAATATAGAAGCAGGGCTGTCAATGCTTTTGTCAAGGCTTTGGTCTTCACCCCCCCCCACCCCCTCCCCCCCCCCCCCCCCCCCCCCCCCCCCCCCCCCCCCCCCCACCCCCGCCGATTTTCTTTGCTTTTAGCAAAAACCCAACTGGCCTCCTCCGCCTCCTCAAGATCTTGGGTTTTAGTAAAATAACCCAATCGGCAGCCCTGTATATAAGCGCGCCCCCCCCCCCCCCCCCCCTACAATGTAAACAGTCTTGCCTTCTAGCAAAGCTGTCTGAATGACATTTCTTTACTTTGTGTTCATTTCCAATCAATTTGTTGGCCCCTCCCGGGGTAGGCTGATCATAAGTGTACTGCTTTATGTGACTTTTCAAGTTAAAAACAAAAAACAGCATTTGTTGGCACCTCTACATGATTTATGATTGCCCCCCCCCCTTTTCAACTTACCAATTACCCTCAGTCATCTACAAACTGTGTGAATGGCAGTAACATTTGATTCCCAAAATTTTGAAACTAATTTCAGATGGCTTGCAAATGATAACCCTGTATATATGGGGATTCAGCTTACTTTTTTAATGTTCTTTTTTTTCTAGTGTAATCTTTTATTTAATCAACTTATGGACATAAAGCCAAATGACCAGAGGAAACTCCAAAAATAATCATAGCTTTCTAAGTTCACAGTGTCAGATCTATAACTACACATTATTTCTGATAACTGTATTTACTATTTACACAATATTTCTGTGTAAACTTCTGTCACATCAATAACTCTGATAATTGTATTTACTATTTACACAATATTTTAGGTTAGAGTAAGGTCACCATTTGCCCCAGATTTTTTGGGACAGTCACCAAAAACAGATCTTACGTCACAGATTATTCTTAAGAGCCATTACACTCTAGAATAGCTGTCCCCGAAAACACCCAGGAAAAAAATTATCAGAAATCTTCACTCTCGAATGAACTAGTCAACAAAACTCGGAATCCAACTCTGGCGGATAAAGGAATGAAGTCCACACATGATGAAACAAATAAATAAAGAATGAACAAACAGTTCAAGGTCAGAGCTACGTCTGCTCGTGAAAGGAATCAAAACATGAAGGGTTGTTGCGAGAGTGGATTCTGGCCAACGTTGAGCAAGGATGCTGCTGCTGCTGCTGCTGCTCCACTAGGACGGGGAGATGCCTCCGTTGTAGGCATAGTCCGCTTTGTTGTGCATGATCAGCCGGTCCTCCACAAAATAAAAGCTGTCAGAGCGGGTCTCGTACGGGTGTTGTACCATCTCCTCAACTGAAAACAGGAATCAGCATGCACACTTATCTACAATGTAATATGTAACGAGGACACGATGTATGATCATGTGAAGATATACATGCAAATGCAAATAAAAAGATCTGGACAGCATATAACGACCATAACCTGCATAAAAGTAATAGTTAATAACCCCTTTTCAGATGACAAGACCCCTCCACGCCCCCTTGATTTTACTGCAAGATCCCCACTGAGTATAAGGTAAGAACCCTCCCCCCCCCCCCCCAACATTAAAAAAAATGCGATTAAAAAGAGATTAACAGAAAGTAAGGAGACATGTTTTGGTCAGAATTTGTTCTTAAGCCATAATTACTGCACAAGTAATACAAGTCCTTTCCGCTGGTTAGAACACAACTCACACATTGTAATGGTATCTGACTCAGAAAGCATGCTGAGAAAGAGTGGCATGCCTCGCTGCGGAGGACACGGGTGAGGAGTATTGTCTGGATTTTTTTACGCCAGTCTGTTGGGAAATGAACAAGCTGACATAACTGGCTGGCTCTGCACAACTTGGTGGAATATTGATGCATGATAAGGCAGACGTTGTTAGTGCCTTGTGGGAAAGGGTGTACAGTTCGGCGGAGCAGATGGATCACCACAGTCTGGTGAGATTGATGCAGGGGGAATGACGAGAGGTTCTGGCAGATGCTCGAGGTTCAGAGGAAAGGCAAGACGGACATTTAATTAAGATGCTACTGGCATCATTAGTATCGGAACTCTTCGTTGGCTGCTGAAGATGGGGGCAGAGCACTTATAGGAATGCCTTGAGTGCTGTGATGTCGGTTCTTGAATTAAATCAAATCAAGCTATAATTAAATGCGCCTGTTAATTTGATTTTTAACGGCAGATGTACAAACTGCTCATAAAAAGAAAAATGTCCCTTTCCTTTTGTTTAATAAAAATAGTTTTACAAATATTTTACTTGCAATCAAACTAAAATATACTGTAAGTATAACAGCTTACTACAATCAAACTAAAATATACTGTAAGTATAACAGCTTACTACAAGTACAAATGCGTTTATTTTCAAAACTGCCTGACTTCCCTCTTGAAACCTTCTTGCGCCCTCCCTCAGGTTGGAGACCATTGGTTTAATCGAGTGATGCACTGGGAATACGATACTAACTAGACTTACACTTTATGGGCACTCGATGAGAGGTTATGGTCAACATCACCTCGTCTGTACACACACAGGATTTACGGATACACAAGGACACAAGTAGAGATGATATATGGAGATAGGACACCTAGGCAGGATACACCACATTAAAGTCGATGGTTATGCACCAGCAAAGAAATCAAAAGTCAAATATGCATCTTCCCTGTAGCAACATGCGGCGTCCGTGGCTAAGGCGTTGCGAGTCCGACTCGTAGGCCAGCATACCGCGATCGAAACCCACTACAGGCTGCGTGGATTTTTGTCGTGGTATGGGACGTCGCAGGTCGACCCAGCCTAAAATGGGTACCAGGATGGGCTGTCCTGGGAAAGTAAAGACAGCCGGCGTAATGCTGACCACATTACCCACAGAGTGCTGATGGTCTGTAAAAATATGGGACGCTCTGTCCATATGCCCGATGCGCCGAAAGGCGTGAAAAGGGAACTTTACTTTACTTACTGTAGCAACATAAGGATGTGAGTTGTGGACTATCTTGAAGTTGTTAAGGAAGAAAATAAGGATTTCCAAGCTGAAATGTGATAGAAGGATTTTCAGAATACCATGGACCAAGAAGAAGAGAAATACCCACATTCATACCGCCCCTAGACTAAAGGCAATAGGCATTGATGATCTACCTTCTGAGGCCATCAGGGTTGAAAAGAATATTCCAGGTGGCATGGGAAAATCAAGAAACACCATCAGATTGGCAAACTGCTGTCATCGTTCCGCCATGGAAAAATAAAGGAAGTAAGAGGGACTGTACTAATTACAGAGGAATATACTTCTCAGTCACACTGGGAAAATGTAGGCTAAGATCATCAAAAGAAGGCTAAGACCATTGATAGAGTATTAACATTCAGAAGCACAGATGTGTTTTCAACAAGACAGAAGTTGCACAGATGCCATTTATACATTGAGACAACTATCAGAGAGAGCAATAGAACATGTTAAGACCTGTTTGTTGACATTCATAGATCAGGAAAAAAGCCGTTTGACAGAGTGGACAGGAATATGTTGTGGGAATGTATGGAGAAAAAGGGAATCAGCAAGTGATGTCACAAAGAACAGAATTTCAGAAATGAAGATCAATCTTAACAGTGCTCTTGACAGAGCTCATCAACGAACATTACATCTCCCCTGACACTTCGCTGAGGTACAAGGTGGAAGAGAAGAAGGTTGGTGTCTATTTTATTTCCATCCAAGAATGGTACCAGTAGAACTCACTCAGGGACTTGTGAAGTTAAAACTTGGTCTCCAACTTTTTTTTCAGGTGATGCCCGCCTTGGATATAACACCCCTCCCCCACCCTGCATAACAAAATTTTTTTTTTTAAAATAGACATAACAGCTCACAGAAGCCAGCTGCAGGCCTCGGAAATGAGATATCTGAGAAAGGTGGTCCAAGTGACAAGAAGGGACAAAGTCCGCAATCAGAAAATACGTCAAGATCTTGATACCCAGTCCTTACTAACCCGAGTGGATCAGTCACAGTTACGATGGTTTGGACATGTATGCAGAATGGGAGAAAATCGGCCACCATGGCAGGCATGGGAGGCTAAGAACCAGGAAACCAGACCTCCAGGATGACCCAGGGTGCGCTGGGAAGACAACATCCGACAATCCCTAACTGACAGAGGCCTGGAATAGAACAAAGCCAGAAAAAAAACTGCTGATAGAGACCTCTGGTGATCTCTCTGGCAAACCTCTACACCCCAAGGTAGAAGAGGAGCGACTAAGTAAGTAAGTAAAAGGAAAAAACCAAATACTGTTAACAAGAACTTGGAGAACAGTTTTCTTTTCATGATCGCTAAAACTAAAAATCCTGATTATTAAACGTATAAGGCAAGTACAAGTACACAATTTTAAAACTGCTTGACACCCCCCCCCCCCTTTCACCTTCCCCCAGGTTGGAAACCACTGGGCTACGAACACAGACCAACTGTGACACGCTAATAAAATGATTAAGGCAACTCACTGGTGTCCTCGCTGAGTTTAGGAAATTCATATATATGTTCCACCGTATTACGACTGTGAGGGATGCAGAAGCCAAACTCAAAGTCAAAGCACTTGAGTATACGGTCTCGGAAATAGTGTTTCTCGATCATGCGGAACTTGTTGACTGGCTTGCCTCCGACCACAAACTCCACCCTGTAACACAGAACAGTCTGGAATAACATGCTGCAGACAAGTGGCAAACTACTTACAAATAACAACACTGGTACTACCACAGCACAAACAATAATATAAACAAATGTGACATCAATAAATATACCTAACTAACAACTGCATCGAGTCAGACTTTTTCACAAATGACTTTGGCTACCAGTCAAACATGCCTTAAATGGCTACTGGGTAAAGTTCTGGGAAGTAAAGGTGGCCAGCCTGATGATGACCCCATTATCCACCCAGTGCCGACTGGTCTATAAACTATAAGTAAAAACAAAAGTAAAGATCCCTTTTCACGCTATTAGGCGTATCGGGCATATGGGAAGAGCGCTCATATTTTTACAGACCAACGGCACTAGGTGGGTAATGTAGTCAGCATTACGCCGGCCGTCTTTACTTCCCCAGAACAGCCATCCTGGTACTCATTTTAGGCTGGGTCGACCTGTGGTCTATAATATACAGGTCAATACACCTTTGGCTCCAAGGTCAACCCAGCCTTAAATGGGTACCAGGTACAGTCCTGGGAAGTAAAGCTGATCCTGACCACATCCCCCACAAAGTGCTGATAGGCCTAGCCCTATATGCCCAATACACATGCTGAAGGTGTGGAAAAAGGTCCATTTTTTTAACTATATGCCTGAATGCATGAAAAGGGGTCATTTCAATGTCTTATACGCATAAAGACATGGGAAAAGGGTCTTTTATTATTGACATTATTATTTTAAAATAACCATGTCATAAATACTGAAAATGACACTAGAAAAATGACTTCAATAATACAAATTGCCCACAACAAAAACATCAATAGCTTCAATTAAAAACTATGAAGTGAAATTTAAAAAAAAAAAAAAAAAAGTACAACATAACAACAATGTTAATCATTTCATCACTTCCCCGTGTGGGTTCCGGGGCCCTATTATAGGGAAAACAAGAATAGATCCACTGCCTACCCAAAAGCATGTCGTAAGAGTCGACTAATTGGGAGCTTCCTTCGAAGTCGGAGTACATCTGCCTAAGAGGCAAGGAACCAGCAGTCTGCATACAAATGAGTCAGATCTGTAAAACGGATGCACACGCAACACTCAGGTTCTGGAACAGGACAGCCGTCCAGCAGTGGATAAACAACCAGAACTTTCCACCAGAATTTACAGCTGGTGAACGCGAAGAAGAAGAAGATTTCATCACAGTTCCAACTTCACAGTAGATAGGTCATCCCATTGTTGCTCCGTGGCTTATGTCCTTCGCTGTCCCCTGTGAAAACACTGACACTAGTCTCAAAATGTTGAATTAGAATCGAACATCATCCCACTTGGGACACTCCCATAAGTGCTCAGTCCCCATCTTCAGCAACAAGCGAAGAATTCCAATTCCGATGGTACTAGTAACCGTCTGTACATCCGTCTCATCTTTCCCCTGAGCGTTAAGCGTCAGTCAGATCCGCTGGTAACTCCTCGCAGCGCCATTCTCCTTATCTGCCTCCGCACTGTTCACTCGCTCACAAAGGGCCCTCATAATATCTAACTTGTCATACATCAATTCCTCATTAAGTGGTGCAGAGCAGGCCAGTCTATCTGCTTGCTCATTTCCCAACACACTAGCATGACCTGGAGAAACTATCTAAAAGATGCTATCTACCTGGGACTTCTGAAATGATGCTAACCACTCTGTACGAAGCATGCATGTTTTCACCTTTCTCAACATGCTCTGTAGTCTCAGCAAAGACAGTAACATGCATACGCAATGAATGCAAAAGACAGCCAGCCCACAGAAGTAATAACTGTGGTTTCTTCTTCTTCACATTCACCGGTTGTTGGCAAGTTCTGGCTGTCCATTTCTTGACTGTAGTCTTGTTCCAGAACTTAAGTGTTGTATGCACATAGGTTTTACAGATGTGACTTATTTCTGTGCAGACTGTTGGTCTTTGCCTCTCAGGCAGATGCTCTCTTGACTTCAAATGAAGCTGCCAAGTAGTTAACTCTTACGAGATGCTAATTGGAGAGGCAGTGGGTCTATTCTTGTTTTCCCCTCAATAGGGCCCTGGAATCCACAAATGACAAACAATAACAAAATAAACTATACTGATTAGGATAAAAATAACAGCATAAAATATAACATACCTAATAACAGAACTAAAAAAAAAATGACAAATCAAATGCACATATAACACGCACAGACTGCACCTTTCAGCCAACACATCTGACTTCTGCAGGCATTTGTTGACCAGGTCAACTTCCTGGTGGATTGCAGTCTGTAGGATCAACATCTCAAGAATGAGAGTCAAACAGGTACCAATCCAGGAAGCCCTGTTCAACCATATAGCCATAAAGCAAGTTTAAATTCCTCTTCTTTTTTTTTCCTCTAACACCCAATGGAGCATTAGACCTCAACCAACTCCTGCCAAGTCATTCTTTCCTTCACTATCGCATTCAGCTCTCTTCACATCCTTCCCACCTTTTGAACTTCATTCTCTAGCTCCTTTCTCCGAGTTTTTGTGTGTGTGTGGTGGTCTTCCTTTATTTTTATGCCATTGTGGGTTCCAGCGCAAAAATATTCTAGTTATATTGTTCTCAGGTTTTCTCAATATGTGTCCTATCCAACACCAGCCTCTTTTCTTCACCTCTTGGTCCACTGGAACTTGTTTAGTTCTCTGCCAAAGCTCAGTTATATCGGGACATTACATAATGGTTACAAAGTAACCTGTAGTCCAGTGTGGGTGGGTCTGAATCGGTAATGATGCTAAAATGTGTAAGTGAATACACAATAAATCAAGGTTACTCACGTGGCCCCAACTGTCTTCAACCGTAAAAATTGTGGTGTAAACTGGTAACGGACAAATCTACCAGAGTTTGGATCTTCCTCCGGTTCAATTATATCTTGGTCTTCTTCTTCTACAACAACGAAACACAAGAAAGAAGAAGAGAATAAGCAATAATTCTAAATTATACAAATTTAGATAGCAAAGACGAAAACATTGTAATAACTGTACACAAAGCTGACCCAGCCTTGAGTGGGTACCAGGTCAATATCCTGGGAAGTAAAGGTAGGGTGAGTGAACAGTGGAGCGGCGCACTTCGATTATTAGTCTGAAGAGAGTGGTCCAATGGGCAGTGACCAGGGGATCAGGCCAACACTCCACATTCAGAGGAAAGGCAAGATGGATACATACAATCAGATGCTACTGATACAACAGGAGTTAGAACTCTTCACTATTTGCTGAAGATGAGGACACAGCACTTATGGGAATGCCAAAAGTGCTGTGATGTCGGCTCTCTAAACTCAACTCAAATTTAATATAAGAGACAAAACCATTTTCAGATGGGAACAGTCAGGAGAGATACCCTGGGATAGCCGTTGCATGGGAGGGACCAAACCTGCATACGAATGTCAAACGTGCATGTGACTCTGATTATGATGGGAGAATATAAAGTAGGGACAACCTGGATGTATGTCCATGTATTTGTGTCCTTGTGTAGGCATGAATCTGTGTGTACACTGGTACGTATGCAATTAAACTGAGAAACGAACAGGCAGATAGACTGGCTGGTTCTGCACCACTGGGTGCTGCATGGTCTCGAGGCATGGTGTCCACCTCAAGTGCTAGAGATTTTGGGTTCAGTTCCCGGACTTGGACTTCTAGCCCTTTCGCTGCTATGGACGCCTTTTTCCAATTTCCCGTACGCTGCTACGCCCGTCTTTGGACGTTATTTTTTTTCTTGACCCCCAGTGCTATTTACATCCCAAGCCGTTTTTGGACTTTTCTTACAGATTTTTGTTACCTCGTATTTTATTGGCTGAAGGGCAATATACATTAGCTATATTTAGATTGAACTGACCCATTTACATATGATTAAAAGCACTGGCACGTGCTTTTAGGTGTGTTTAAGGTGTGTTTACTGCATTCTGCGTTATCCCGTTGCTTTGTGACAGCGTGGTCGGTGAGCTGTGCATTTTGTGCCCTGATATATATTTGTGCTTTTGGATTATTCTACACTTAGTACAAAATGGCAAGAAAACTTGTTAAAGTTGATGATGATGGAGTTTCTGTCAAGAAGTGATAGAGAAGATGACTTTGAAATGTGTACTTCTGACAGTGAACAAGATGATTTGACTAGGCCATCAGTATCGACTGCTGAAACCGGCGTGTCCCAAAAAAAGCTGTTTGCCTGTCCGACGTCCTCATCGTCGGAATCAGAGAGCAACGATAATGAAGCGCCATCAAAACGGCAATAAATTGATCAGTTATCTTGATAAAGCGATAATTTGAAACCAGTAGTGCATAATTTTGATGACTCCAGCTCTATCTGTATTTCTGCTACTGTAAATTCAAACAGCTAAGTCCCTAAAAATTCGCGTCTTTCCCGATAGACAGACACAGATTCGGACGAACTCTTTTTTGTTTTATTGCTGTCTGCTAATGCTTAGAACAGAGAAACTCAAAATAGAGTACTTGAGCAAAGACTGTTTGCTAAAAACTCCCGTAAAATAATGTCGAGGGACATATTTTTACTATTGTTGAGAATCTCAAACATTTCTCAGACAACAGTGCTCATGCAGGCGGCGATAGACTACAAGCTTAGACACGTTATTGATAGTTTGCGCACATCATTCATTATCACCATTCACACAGCGCAATGCGTCAAGCGGTAGCATAGTGTAGTTGGTATCACGTACGCCTTAGAATCGGAGGGTCGTGTGTTCAACCCTTGAAGTTTTTTTTTTTTTTTTATTAATTGTAAATTTTCCTTTCAGTTTCTGCTACTTTTCAGCAACGGACGACTCAAGTATTATTATTAAAAAAATTTTTTAATTATTTTGGTATGTAATAACATGGTGACTACAAATAACTATGATTAAAGTGGCAGCCGTGGTAGGTTCGTCAATCAAATTTTGGGATACGGACTGGGAACAGTTCTTCCTATTAACCCCCCCCCCCCCCCCCCAGATGGGTGATAGCTCCGTTAGTCAAGTTTGTGGGGCACCATCGTGCCTCTGACTTGTCACCACTCGGACCAATCACACAACTCCCCAGGGTAAAATTTTTTAGGTGTACAAAATATAGCCCATACCGCCGATGTATCTTTTGCGTTTTGAGGATAGAAAAGTATTGCGCACAGCAGAGACTTTTTTTTTCATATTGCTTAGCACAGGGCAGACAACTATTTCCGGGAACGTAGCAGCGAAAGGGCTAGTAATTCCCCCTAGTCTCTGGGTAGTGAGAATGGACGCCGTGTGATCAGGGGAGCTGGCCGACATTTAACACTCAGAGAAAAGGTTGGACGAACATTTAATCAGACTGCTACTAGCATCATCGAAACTGGGGCTCTACACTGGCTGCTGAAAGGGAGGGGGGAGGGGAGTATAGCAAAGCGCTTAAGACAGGACTATTCAAGTAAGCTTACACAGGGGCCATAACCCTGAAATTGAGGATCCTCCAGCCAAGAGGACCTAGCCCCAGCATTGAAGAACCATTGAACAATACAAGTAGCAATGATCCGCAAGTTCACTTGTCCTGCCAAAATATGTCCGGCGGGCTACCAGTTGAAAAGCCCTGGCTTATGCACATGTTTCGAGCATAGTGATGTCAGTTCTTACCTCGACTCAATAATACACATTCACAACAAAAATATGATTACCAGCATCGTAGGACGGAGGTGGTTTTGCAACCTCAAACAAGACCTGGTTGGAGTCGACATCTCTCAGCTTAAATCTTGTGAAGTCAATGCCATAGATGTTGGCCTCGGGGGGACACAGATATTCTGGAAACAAAGAAATATTCCAAATTATTAAACATAAAATCTTCCTGTGTTGTTTTTAGAGCCTGATTTAAGAAGGGTGGGTGGAGGGGGGCAGACCTTCTGTCTTCATATCTAGGATGTCCCAAAAGGTTATTATTTAGGGCTTTCTGGACCAGGAGTCTAAAAGCTACTGAGCTGGGCGCTTGGTGCAACACTGTGAGCTATGGCTTTAATGAAAAATGTTTTTCTTTTGTTATACCTGCACAAGTTTAGTTTTGCTAACTGCAACAAAACAGTAGGTGGTTGAAAACATTTGGATACAGTTTTGTGTGTATGTTGCTAGTTTTCATAACTGACTGCTCTGTCAACTGTGAGCTGTGATTCTGGTGTGGGACCATTAGCGCTGGCACATCAGATGGCTGTCATGCATTACTTTGCATGTGCGAGCTTCAAGATTATGCAGGGTCTAGTATGCTTTTCAATAGTCTTCAAATGGGACAATAAAGGACAGGATGACTAACATGGTACTGAATGAGTTGAGGCCCCAAGTGGGAAACCTTTGTGCCCTGGAGGAAGTATTCAAGGGAATCTGACTACCAAAGACCTCTGAAGAGGCTGTTATCTGATGTGTCTGTTTTGCTTAGTAGCATCTCTTAGTTAGCTCTGGTTAGCTGTGTATCCTTTAAAGCAGGGCTTTTCAACTGGTGGCCAGCGGAGGTCTAGCAAGTGGCCCGCTGATCACTGCCAGTTGTATTGTACTAATGATCTTTCTATGCTGAGACTCAGGTTTCTGGCCTGTGATGATCCCTTATGTCAACATTTTGGACACTGAGTAAACTTAGTTTAGTCTTAGTCTCTCCTTTTGAGACTAGGGTGGCAGGCATATAGGGTACAGATGATAGCTCTCCATGTCTGGCGGTTTGTTGCCACCTGCTTGGGATGTTCATTAGGCCCAAGGCTGAGTAGTCCCTGATGATGATTTTACGCAGGATTCTCTCTTGGTCTTCCACCTTTTCTATTTCATTCTGCTGTCCATATGAGGGCTTGATGGGAGAGTGTGGTCTTATTTATTCTGAGTGCATGGCCGAAGTAATTCCAGAGGCACTTTAAAAAAAATAGAAGTGGATACATTATCTTGCTTGGTCTTTTGTCTTATCTGCCTACAGGATCTGTTTCAAAAGATGCTGCAAAATCAACCCCAGCATTTTTTGGCTGTTTGTGATTTCACCAGACAATTTTTGTGTTCAGTAGTTTGTCACTGCTTTCTAAACAGTCAGCTCTTGATACCACTTTTGAAACCAATGCTGGGCGGCTGATACCAAATCGCCTGCAGCTGGGATCCAACCAGGCACCATAGAATTACAAAGTGCTTTTGCAATACCAAAGCCACAGATGGCGAAACAGATGAGAAACACCATTCTGATTGTGTGGTCATGGAGCTCAGGTCCACCTGTGTGTAATATAGCATCATCAACAGTGGTATCACCATTTACGGAGCACACAAACGGGCGCTTTCTCATAAATTATACTTCACTTCACCACTGCAAGCTATAAGAGAATCAAGATCAGATGAGATGACCAGTGGCATGAGAATTTGTCATAAAATTAATGTCCATATTTGGCCCCAATGCCTTCACATGAACTCTAGAGTCAATTCTTTTGGGGGTAAAGAACAGACCCTTATTTACTTAGTTTCTCCTCTTCTAGCTTGGGGTGTAGAGGTTTGCCAGAGAGATCACCAAAACTCTATCAACAGTTTTCTTTCTGGCTCTGTTCAATTCCAGTTCTCTTTCAGTCAGGGATTGTCCAATGTTGTCTTCCCAGCGGACCCTGGGTCAACCTGGAGGTTTGGTTCCCTGGTTCTTGGCCTGCCATGCCTGCTGCGGTGGCCAATTCTTTCCCCATTCTGCATACATATAAACCATCAAACTGTGACTCATCCACTTAAGATGTATTGTCTGGTTGCAAACTTTGCCCCTTGCTGTCACTCAGAACACCTTTCTCATAATCATGTAGCAGGTCTTTTGCTGATCGTGGCTCTCATCATAGTCTGCCTGAAAGAAACTCAGCAGTCTCTCGGCAGCTCTCCCGCCTGTGCACTTTTTATCCACAGTCACTTATATCATGTCCCTATCTTCATGTTGGTCTGCCTGGTACCATGTCCTCTGCTTTTATTTTTTCCATTCTGCCGTGGCGCTTGATATGGCCAAAATATTTCAGCTTCCGAGGCAAGATGAAATTGATTAGCCAATCTCTTTTAAAAGGCAGTATTTCAGTTCTTCTTTGTCCTTGATATTCTGGGAATCTTTCTATTGCATTTCAGCTTACAAGACCCTGGTTTTTTTTTTTTAAAAGCTGTGAGACAGTCCATAACTGACATCCAAATGTTGTTACAGGAAAGATGCATGCTCTCAAAATTGAAACTCTGGACCACCTGGGATAGATACCACACTTCTGAGGCCTGACTCTGGCTTTTCTGTGAGCTAAGAATAGACCCACAGTCCCTTATCAAGCATACAGAAAAAGGCATCTATTAAAGGATTTGCTGAAATAAGACATGTTGGGCCAAAAGGCACAGATATCAATAAACCAAAACACAACATGCCAACCACCCTTTTCAGGGTAAACACAGAAGAAGTAGAAAATGGCCCTCCACTCTTTCTCATAAATGCTCAGTCTCTTTGCAAGCTTTACCAATAGCATGAATTGTCTGCAAAATTAATAACTGAATATGTAATATTTAAATTTTTCTGTTGTATTAGCTCCTGTTTTAGTTCGTCTCCATTTTAAGATCACACAGACACTTACTAATCCTTACCTGCACAGGCCTGCATGGTATACCAAATACCAGGGTTAGTAACAGTGATACTTGGTGTACTACTACTAATTACAACAGTCTAGGAGGTTAAATGAATTGGGCATTAAGGATTTTCTCTCTTGGTTTGCCATCTTGGATGTGACTCACGAAGTCACAGGGGTGGTCAAAACTTTTCGGTCAGCAGCCCAAGAGTTGGAAAATAGTACAGCCACATCGTTTCCATATGCAATGCTTCATCATGCATTATTCATGATTATGATTGGTTTGTGTTGTCAAAGACAAAGACAAGTTCAAAACACCGCATAATCATGATACTTAACTAACATATAGTCGAAATTACTCACTTTCTGTGCATTTAGGAAGTCTGAGTACATCATCCGGTGTCACTGATTCCTTTTTTAGTAACTCCTCTTCTGTAACAAAGTCTGTCTTTGATTTGGCTTGCTTTCGCAGAAAACCCTCCTTCTTCTTTGAGGACGGTTGTTTGGCTTCCGAACTCATGACTTAATCTAATTACTGCCGTCGCCGACCCGCTCTATCAACAAACTAACAGGCAGCACAAGAAATATTGTTATAAACGGAGCCAAAAAGTAGATAGATCAGGCTCACAGGAAGGAAGAGAGAGTGCCTGGTCTGCAGAAAAAGTCCCTCGTCTTTGTTTACAGCCAGAACACCTTTGCACCTGTCAAAGCGTCGATCATGGCGACGTTGACGATAGGAATCTTGGGACATCAGGGGACACCACTCTCCAGTGTGACTTTCACTTATGCTAGAAGGAGATTTGTTGTTGCTGTTGCTAGGCACCTGACGTCATTGCACTTTGTGTCAACTTTCAGGTGCTCAGTCACGAAAAAACTGAGACGTTCTACTGGTATTTAAATATATATATTTAAGACATGCGTACGTTCCCACAAAAGCAACGAAATAAAGGCGTACCAAACCACACACATAGAGGGGAGATAGAGAATGGAGGAGATAGTGCGAGCAGGAAGCGAACAAACGACCTTTATTTCCAAAGGTTTACAAATTGGGCACGCGGGCCTGTTTCTTTCAAGCAGTCATTTTTCATGCGGCAATTGTATTTTATATATCAAGCATGTTATGTTCCAAAATCAAAATTCGCAGATGTGGTTTTTGAATAGAGTACAAAGAATATAATAAAAAGGGGATGACTGCAATATTTCTTGGTTTCTTGATGATTTGGAAGC
>CAJHNH020000494.1:1365530-1390530 GCA_905116865.2 Candidula unifasciata
GGATTTTGTCACGTGGACTTGGACTTCTAGTAATTCTCCCTGGTCTCTGGGTAGTGAGATCGGATGCCCGTGTGCAATGTTGCGTACGTAAAAAATCCTTGGCAGTTGGAAATCGAAAAGCGTAGCCTAATGGCTTTACCCGGGCAAAATTTTGAGTTGAAAATCTACCCAAAGTATTTCAGGATCCTCTTCGGTGCTACAGAGCCTGTGCACTGTGCTGAGTTTGTTCTGACTCAGAATTGAGTTAGAAGTAGAACGGAACACTTATGGGTTACTACCCGTGTGCCATGATGTTGATCTGTTGTTCAAAACCTCTAACACATGTAGGCGAAGTCAGTTGTGCCATGTTCTTAGTCTGAATGACACCCTGTCCCTGTCTAGAATGGCGACGAAGCGAATCTTGAGAAGAAACTCTGGCGTGAGTATCCAATCAGCTGTCTTGGATACTAGTTCACTAGTTTTATAAAATTATGTCCGAGTCTTTTGTTTTGTTGAGTGGACAATAGTGGCGGATAATAAAAAGGTCAACCTGTCTGGACAATCCAAGTCCCGTTACTCCAGTAGGCCCAGCTCAACCAGGTCAAAGTAAAGGCGTACTGTGAGGTTTGCAGGGCGTCTAAGCGGATCCTGTCAAAGTAGACTAGTTGTTCTCGGGGAACTGGCAGGGATTTGTTGGCCCACGACACATAGCATTCCACCACCTAGTTAGAGAAATAGAACAGTAGGGCTGCTGAAATTATGGCTTGCATGAGATTCATGGTCAACGATCCTAATTTGTTTTTCTATTGCAAACAACCTTGTCCAAATGCAGATTGTTTCGTTATTTTCAGATTTGAATCAGAATTTGTTTTATTTGTAAACAACCTTGTCCAAATGCAAAGCAATTCAAGTGAACTGTGACTAAAAAGGCAGGCAGAAAAACGTACACAAAACAATACAAATCGACGTTTCGACGTGGGTCCTTTCTCGACATGAAATGAACTACACAACGGTAACAAAGAGGAGAGTACTCCAACAACTAAGGGGTCAGGTGAGCAACATTTTATAAAGCTTATGTGGAAGGAATCCAATAAAATAAACAAAGGTTCGAAAATAGTCGCAAAAAATCAAATGTGATCATCATCATCATCATCATCATCATAAACCACTTCTGCTGTTAAGCGTCGTGGGGGGGGGGTGGGGGGGGGGGAATAATTTGCGTTCCAGTGCACGTTGGCTGCCACTGGCTATTGTCATGCCGTGAAGGCATAGAGTGTCTTTAATGTTGTCGATCCATGTTTTCCGCGGCCGTCCTCTTGCTATTGTAGTTGGTCTTCTGAGATGAAGTGCTTGTGATGGTATTTGATCTTGCTGCATTCTAACGAGATGGCCAAACCACTTGATCTGCTGTTTCTCGATGAATCTAGTACAAGGTGTCGTTCCCACAATTTGCCTGATAGTTTCATTATTCACTCGATCTCGTATGGTTAGGTTGGCTGCTTTTCTCAGGCATCAAATGTAATATTGTTAATATATAATATAATAGTAGGAATAAAAGAGTAATAGAAATACAAATAATAATGATCCATAAATGGTACTGATAAGAGATAAATACAAACGAAAATGAATAAAATAAAAAATGGGATAACAATAAAACTGTTTAGATCAGCGGTTCTCAACATGTGAGTTGCGATCTTTTTTTTGGGGGGGGGGGGGGGGGGTCGAATGACCATTTCACAGGGGTCGACTGAGACCATCGGAAAACACATATTCATTGAGGGTATGAAGTAACCGCAAAAACAATTGTATGGTTGGGGGTCGCCAAGACATGAGGAACTGTATCAAAGGGTCGCGGTATTAGAAAGGCTGAGAACCACTAGTTTGGATGTAGGTATGTTGGACATTGATGCCCCCTGGACTAAGAACACCTAGACTGTGTATGAGGAGATTTTCCAAAGCGAGGCGCGTGGTATGATTTCCAGAGCAAGATTTTAAAGCTGTGACAGATATATCATCTTTGCCTCTGTGGTCACAGCTGTTAACACGGAGGGGGATGGGTGTCTTCTTGTCAATATCGGAGAGATATTCCCTGAATCGATCAGCTAGCTTCCTGTCATTTTCCCCAATATATGCCTTGCTGCATCTTTCGCAGATTATGGCATAAATTACATTGCGAGATTCACAAGTAATTAGTTCCCTTATTTGGAAAGAACCAATCGGGGAAACTGACCGACGAGGTCTAGACAACGAAAGGACATGTCTTGCACATGGTGCGGGAGCATTGGGTAGTCCCGAAAGGAAGTGCTGTGTGGATTGGCGGGAGACGGCTTCTGACAAGTATCTCTATAATGATTGATTTGATTTGATTTGATTTGATTTGATTCAAGAACCGACATCACAGCACTCGGGGCATTCCCATAAGCGCTCCGTCCCCATCTTCAGCAGCCAGCTAAGAGTTCCGATACTAACGGTGCATGTCTTTAAAGATGCGGTATCGTCTATAAACTAATCTCGGCTTCTCATTGAAGATGATCTTGGAGTCCGGATCAGAGCGGGGGATGTCCAAATGGCCAAAGAATATTTTGTCCAAATACAGTTTGTTTCGTTATTTTAAGACTTTGAAAAGACTCGCACACAAGGATTTTATATATTTTATATTTATATAAAATGTACTGATTTGCCCTCATAGAAAGAAGTATGTGAAGGATAATAATAACAAGAAGGAAGAGGAGGAGTGACAGGAGGAGCAAAATGGGAGGAGGTGTAGAGGCAGAAGAAGACGAAGAAAAATAAATCACACATCACAAAGGTGACTACCTCGTCGCCTTGCGCATCTCCGACATTGGCAATGGTCAAGGTCACCGTTACATTAGCCTTGGAGACGTTCTGGTATGTGAGATTCATCTCAAGGTACTCAAACCTGGCATAGGACACACCCAGACTGTCGTTGTTGAGCCCATGCCATCTCTACTGGTTTGTTCAACCAGCGTCTTGTTCTGGATTCAGACAGGACACAAAGAAAGGATGAACAAAAACAACACAATAAAAGCTTATAAAAACATTGAAGTCCCGATTATTTGTTTTATATTTCAAAATGCACAGTAGGTGCCACAAGATGAACCGTGTTTAATACTATTACTACTAGCAGACCCATGTGCAGGTTATGTTAAAAATATATAATATTCTGTTATGTTATCACAATCGACGTCACTGCATATTGGGCATTTACATGCGTGCTCAGTCCTCCGATGCAACAGCAACTCCAAAGTACTTCTACTAATTGTTCCCACGAGAAGCTGGTTATTTTGTCTTTTATCTCGGCCTCGAAGACGGCATAGACGTGCTTCACCATGCTTTACTCCCATGTCACGCAAAAGTGTTAGTGTCAGGATTTCCTCATTAGCCACTAACTCAGTCCGCACAGCGTTGACGATATCTGCTCTGTCCATGCTTCTTCCCACATGCCATAGTGCAATGCTTGCCAGTTGGTCCGCTCGCTCATTTCATTTTACGCCCGCATGACCAGGTATGTAGATCTAGGTGAGGGAGGTCAAGCTCGATTTTCAAATGCTTTCTACACATAAAATATATTAGGTAGTTTATGACGTAGATTATGTTGAGATAGCAAAGTTAGTTGTGCATCTTTACAGTACGGTGCAGAACCGACCCCATAATTTTTTGACCTTTTGGTTTTACTAGGCAATTTCACGTTCAGTAGTTTGCCATTGTTATTGAATGGTCTGTTATCGATGTGGTTAATTGCATATCCTGTACAGGACGTTGCAGAACCCACACCAGCAGCCCCTGGCTGTTGTGTGGTTTCTCTAGGCAAATGTACGTCCAGTAGTTCTGTTTTCGATACCACTGTCGAAATCAACACATGGCGTCTGCTGCCAAATTACCCGTTGCTGGAACAGATCCAGGAATTACGAGACGGGATCGCAATGCCTAAGCCGTACTCGCCCACTAAAATATCAAAATGCATTACCGCGACAATGGCTGGACAACGGGAAAAAAAAAATATTTTGAGTCTTTGAAGACGTATATGTAGAAAGTAATAGTTAGTCTTTCATCTTGAGCACAGGGCACCGCATAGGGTCAGAGGTCGTAGCTCACCCCGTCTGGCGGTTCGTTGCCACCTGCTTTAGGTCTTGGATTTTCATTAGGCCCCTGGTTGAACCTTCCATGACGATAATTGAGCTTCAATTTGTCATGCATATCAGTTTTACAGATCTCACTCATTTGTGTGCAGACTGTTGGTTCCTCGCCTGTCAGACAGATGCACTCTGAATTGGAAGTGGACGACATACTTGTTCAAGAGGTCAGTTGGTCTATTATTTTTGACCCCAAAATGAAGCACTGTAACTCATAACTCGATCGATCGATCAAGAAATGGACAGTAGTCTTCTGAGAGAGTGTCCGACCAGGGTGATTAACAGAGTGTCGGAGATGTTCTGCAGAAGTCGGGCATTGAGAAGTGTCGAGAAGTAAAATGCCAGCTTGTCTATAAAAACACCTGTCTGACACCAAAAGTCCTAAATTAAATTACAATCTAGCCATCCCATTGTAGGATGCAATTGTTCGTTATTTGAAGCCCTACTCTGGCTCTTGACAGGGGCCGCAATATAGCCCTGCCATAAATATGGTCTAATGGTTGAACGCGGTTTCTGGGACCTCTCCACGGGTGATCCTCATCCACATGGTGGCACTTTGTGTCATCGGTTGTTTATCGCTTGTGTGATGTCCTGATTGGTAAATAGATAGACCAAATGTCCGATGTCATAACTCAAATCATCTAGTAATAAACTTACCGGTTGTTTCGTGAATGTTTCGAATTCGGGTAGTAAAATGTTTATCTTGGTTTTAAACAGGTTCTGTGACGTCAAAGCCAGGTCAAGTTTCCGGTGTTCTGATGGCTTCCTTGCTTTTTCATTCTGGGTCCGTCGTTCTGAATGACGTAGGAGACGTTCAAGGAATACACTGCCATAAAGCCGCCCTTTGACTAGAACGATATCTTTTGGCCGGTCTGCTCGTTGTACAGGGCCAGTTTCAAATAACAAACCACAGTAAATAGTATTAAAAGGAAATATAAATCATTACATTTCCAAACTTATGTACGCCCATCCGAAAGTTATTTGGCAAGCAGCTGATTTTTTAGAGAAATTTGACTAAAAACTCACCAAATGGGGAAGCAGAAAAACGTGCACAAAACAACACAACGTAACGTTTCGGCCGGGCAGCCTTTTTCAAACACAAGTCAAAAAGGCTGCCTGGCCGAAACGTTACGTTGTGTTGTTTTGTGCACGTTTTTCTGCTTCCCTATTTTGTTGAGCTTTTTAGTCAAATTTCTCTGGAATTCCTTGTATTAGCTTGACTGCAGTCACTCCCATATTTTCACCAGCTGATTTTTACCCCCCCCCCCCCCCCCCCCAAAAAAAAAAAAAATTTTTTTTTTTTTACACAATACCTTTTTTTTTATCCTTTCGGAAATCTATCGTCTGTAATTGAAAAAGAGAGACGCAGAGACAATTTCGGGGATCTAAGTAATCAATCTAGTTTAACTGTTTCACAAATGAGAAAACAGATAATAACGGATTTTTTTTTCTTTCACGTTCATATTTCGCCAGTTGTATTTGGAACTACTGCACCTCCCCGGATGATTGTGTGCGAATAAAAACATGTAAGGATCTATTTTGCTTTGCCCTGGGGCCGTCGTTTCTTCCATTTTTGGAAAATTTCACTGCCTGCTTATGCATTCATAGGCGTCTACACCTTAAAGTCACGTACGCCCATAAAAATATGTACTTTAGTTGAGTAGTCTTAAAAACTGACACCATATCAAGCGGGAAATTCATCAACGACCAGGTCGCATATTAGACAGTATTTGGGTCTGTCTCTTGTGATCGCATCAACGATGCAGGAGTCATTTTCATGGCTCCTGGTGGCGTGCTATGCTAAGCCATTTTATATGGCGCACATAACCTAGTCACAATTATAACCTAAAGCTCCCCTTTCAGGGATGCTGGTTGAAAGTAACGATTTGTTTTTCTAGCAAAGCATCTAACCTACCTACTAGGGAGGTTCCTGTTACGTTATCACAATCCAAGTCACTGCATATTTGGCATTCCCATGCGTGTTCAGTTATCCGAATATCCGAATGAGCAACCATTTCAAAGTATTTCTACTAACTGTTCCACCGAGGAGTTGCCTATAATTTTCTATCCCAGCCTCGAAGGCTGTAAAGACGCGCTTTACCACACTTTACTCCCAGGTCATGGAATCGTGTTTGTGACATAGATTCGTCATTATCCACTAGCTTAGTTCGTACAGCGTTGATGATGTCTGCTCTGCTTATTCTTCTTCCTGCATGCGTTGGTACAGTGTTTGCAAGCTGATCCACTTGCTTGTTACCAGGCGTGGAGATCCATAAGCACGAGAGCCCCATCTTCAGCATTCAGTGTAGAGTTCAAATTCCGATGTTACCAGTAGCAAGTTATGTTCCCCCTTCCCCTCAAGTGCTGAGTGTTGGCCTTATCCCCTGGTCACTCTTCTCTGTACCATTCTCTTCCACAGACAGTGCTGATCTGTTTGTTCCTCCGCACCGTTCACTAGATCCCAAAGGGTCTTGACCACATCTAGCTTGTCATACCATGCACTTACTACCAAGTTGTGCATTATCAGACAGTCTGTCTGCATGTTCTTTTCCCAACACACACGAATCCCTGAAGAAAATACCCAAAGGACGCTAACTACATAGGACCTCTGACCACTCTTTTTGGAGCAAACTTGTCTCCACCTTTCCCAGCATGTGTTGAGAGTCTGTAACAATCGCCAAATGTGCCTGGAGAGCCATCTTGTGCAGGCAGAGTATCTTGCTCAATTTAGAGTTAATTAAGGACGGGTATAAATTATGTTTAAGTACTGGTAAGTAGAAAAAAGTAAAGGGCTCTTTTCCAAGTCTTCCGGCATACTGGGCAGGTTTTTTTATTCAAAGTAGTCCCCATGTGGCATGCAATTTTTTTGTTATTTAAAGCCCCACCCTGGCTTCTGCCGGGGGCCCTGAATATAGCCGGGGCATTGATATGGCCTAGCCATAGGTATGGCCTAACGCCTGAAAGGGGTTCCTGGGACTTCTCCACGGGTGATCCTCATCCGTATGGTGGCACTTTGTGTCATCGGGTGTTTATCGCTCGCGTGATGTCCTGGTGGGTTGCCACTACCAACCTGCCCATATAGGGTTAGACCTATATTATATAGAGCAACCAGCACTCGGTGGATGATGTGGTCAACATCAAATCGGTCGCCTTTACTTCCCAGGACTGTTCTCGATACCAGTTTAAGGCTGGGTCGACCTGGAAGCCGAGGTAATATTTTTAAGGAAGAAAAGTCCGGCTCCATCAGAACCTGAAGCTGTGACCTTCCGTTCTGCAGGCGAGCCTGTTTAGCATTGGTGCAGAACCAGTACTCATTTTTAGGCAAAAACAGCACACACACTTATTTGTCCATTTAAAGAAAATGCATTGTGACGCCACAAGATATAAGACATACTTCAAAAGAGAAGAAGAATGTACAGAATTAATTAAATTTTTCACCACCAGAGCAAAACGAGGGAAACACACCCGGCGACACAAAGTGCCACCTTTCTGATGGTAATCTCCCCGGGCACAAAATCCAGAAACCCTATTCAACCGTTAGGCTATTTTAGAGTCTCCGACGAAAGCCAGGGTAGGGCTTTAAAAAAAAGTGTGTTCCATATTTCAAAGTGGTAGACCAAGAAGGAAAAGTAACATCGGAGACACTGTACAAAAATACTGCGTGTCTATGGTCGATGCCGCCTGAAGAAGAGGAAGCAAAACCTTATATCTCTCTCGACACAGGAAACGGTAAAAAAAGGAAGTGAAGAAGAAGACATATCATACAATACTGACGATAGAAACAATCTTCAGACGAGAATGGCTGACGCTACCTGTTGTATCCGAGGATGCCTTTCCCATCTTGGGTACATGGATGTAAGGGCGGATAACTCCACCCGTGTCTCGGGTGTAAGATGAACCAGCAAGAATCCACAAACAAATCAATAGGTACTCTTGTTCATGGCTGAACATCTGTTCCTTGTCTTTCTTGAGTAACGAATGCAGTGTTCATTTACTGCTAGTGGTTTCCGAAAAAAATACATAAATTTAGAATCCTGCAACTGTGTGTGTGTGTGCATGTGGTCACAGAGGGCGGGGGGGTTGGGGGGGGTAATGGAGCCAGATAGTTGGGTGAGTAGCTAAGTAGATAGGGAGACTGAATCGTGAAGGTAGGTTTGTGTATATATACACACACACATTGTAGATAGCTGTGTAACAGACATGTACAGATTGTAGATAGTTGTGTAAAAGACATGTCACAGATTGTAGATAGTTGTGTAAAAGACATGTCACAGATTGTAGATAGCTATGTAACAGATTGTACATAGCTGTGTAACAGACATATCACAGATTGTAGATAGCTGTGTAACAGACATGTCACAGATTGTAGATAGTTGTGTAACAGACATATCACAGATTGTAGATAGTTGTGTAACAGATATGTCACAGATCGTAGATAGTTGTGTAAAATACATGTCACAGATTGTAGATAGTTGTGTAACAGACATGTCACAGATTGTAGATAGTTGTGTAACAGACATGTCACAGATTGTAGATGGTTGTGTAACAGACATGTCACAGATTGTAGACAGTTGTGTAACAGACAAGTCACATATCATAGATAGTTGTGTAACAGACATGTCACAGATTGTAGACAGCTGGGTAACAGACATGTCACAGATCGTAGATAGTTGTGTAACATACATGTCACAGATTGTAGATAGCTGGGTAACATACATGTCACAGATTGTAGATAGTTGTGTAAAAGACATGTCACAGATTGTAGATAGTTGTGTAACAGACATGTCACAGATCATAGATAATTGTGTAACAGACATGTCATAGATTGTAGATAGTTGTGTAACAGACATGTCACAGATTGTAGATAGCTGTGTAACAGACATGTCACAGATTGTAGACAGTTATGTAACAGACATGTCACAGATCGTAGATAGCTGTGTAAAAGACATGTCACAGATTGTAGATAGTTGTGTAACAGACATGTCACAGTTTGTAGATAATTGTGTAAAAGACATGTCACAAATTGTAGATAGTTGTGTAACAGACATGTCACAGATTGTAGATAGTTGTGTAACGGACATGTCACAGATCGTAGACAGTTGTGTAACAGACATGTCACAGATCATAGATAGTTGTGTAACAGACGTGTCACAGATTGTAGATAGCTGGGTAACAGACATGTCACAGATTGTAGTTAGTTGTGTAAAAGACTTGTCACAGATTGTAGATAGTTGTGTAACAGACATGTCACAGATCGTAGATAGTTGTGTAACAGACATGTCACAGATTGTAGATAGCTGTGTAACAGACATGTCACAGATGTAGATAGTTGTGTAACAGACATGTCACAGATCGTAGATAGTTGTGTAAAAGACATGTCACAGATTGTAGACAGTTGTGTAACAGACATGTCACAGATCATAGATAGTTGTGTAACAGACGTGTCACAGATCGTAGATAGTTGTGTAACAGACATGTCACAGATTGTAGATAGTTGTGTAACAGACATGTCACAGATTGTAGATAGTTGTGTAACAGACATGTCACAGATTGTAGATAGTTGTGTAACAGTCATGTCACAGATCACAGATAGCTGTGTAACAGACAAGTCACAGATCATTGATAGTTGTGTAACAGACATGTCACATATCCTGCAAAAGGTACATAAATCATACAGGAACACGGTCACACACACACTGCACACATACCTGTCTGTACCCAATGTTTCACTGTAATGCTTGTATTACCAAACAACTAATTTGAGTATCAACTTTAGCAGATATTTTACTCAGTGCTAAACCAAGATAACAAGTAGATAATGATGTTTTTATGCTGATAATGAAGTTGCCACACATCAAACTATGGCCAACTTTATGATATCAGTGTCAAACATGGACCAGTGAGTGGAAAATCGTAGCAGAGATATCTGGAGCGAGTTCCAGGAATAACCAGGAGAGATAACATTTCTTCTTCTTCGCATTCACCTGCTGTTAACTCTGGCAGACAGTCCTTGTTGTTCATCCACTTCTGGATTTTAGTCTTGTTCGATAACTTGAATTTTGCGTGCTCATCTGTTTCACATATAAAGTTTATTTGTATGCAGACTGTTGGTTCATAGAGTCTCATGCAGATACCCCCAAATATAGATGAGAACAACATGGAGAAATAAAAAGAGCAATGAAGATTTCTTCAAGGAAATTAACTCACGAAGGGAACTGATTGCCCACAACAGGGGGAGACAATCTACATTCTTTGGATATGCCTTGAGAAGGAGAAAACTGGGGTACATTGTGACAGTGGAAAAGTTGGAGGAAAAGAAGGAGAAAACTGGGGTACATTGTGACAGTGGGAAAGTTGGAGGAAAAGAAGGAGAAAACTGGGGTACATTGTGACAGTGGAAAAGTTGGAGAAAACTGGGGTACATTGTGACAGTGGAAAAGTTGGAGGAAAAGAAGAAGAAAACTGGGGTGCATTGTGACAGTGGAAAAGTTGGAGGAAAAGAAGGAGAAAACTGGGGTACATTGTGACAGTGGAAAAGTTGGAGGAAAAGAAGGAGAAAACTGGGGTACATTGTGACAGTGGGAAAGTTGGAGGAAAAGAAGGAGAAAACTGGGGTACATTGTGACAGTGGGAAAGTTGGAGGAAAAGAATCAGGGAAAGACCAACAGAGAGGATGCTGGGCAGTTTGAGATAGCATGGAAGATAATCTGTGTCAGAAATGGTTAAAGTAGAATGTTGTAGATTGACATGACTACCAGTGCCACACGCCATGGTTTCTAAGAAGAAGAAGAAGTGTTGTAATTAAGCTGATTAGAAGAGACCTCAAACTTTCAGAATTTGTCTTCCTTGACAGTTCTTTTTTGCAATAACCGATTGTAAACTCAGGCAGACAGTTCTGATTGTTTGTCCACCTCTGGATTTTAGTCTTGTTCCAGAACCTGAGTGTTGCGTGCACATCCATTTTACAGATCTGACTAATTTATATGCACACTGTTGGTTTCTTGCCTCTCAAGCAGATGCCCTCCCTGACTTTGAAGTCATTTAAAACGTGCTTGTTGGGGAGGCAGTGGGTTTATTCTTGTTTTCCTCTCAACAGATTACCCAGAAACCACACGGGAAGATTCCTATACACAATTTATTTGCACTTTTTAAAAATTATCTAACTGATTGCATTGCATCTAATTACAACGAAAGGTCAAAAGTTTTACAAGAAAAAAAATGAAAATTAAAACCATATTCAATTACATCATTTATTTAAAAAAAAAAAAAAACATACATAACAAACAACAAAAGCCAGGTTTTCACGAAAGTGCTATTTAAAATCTGTGTACTTATTGGCTTTCCCATAAGATTTATCTACTGGGTACTTCAGGGCATTGGCTGCCATTTTACTTTCCATGGCTTTTGGAAGATCAATCCGACATCGGCTGGCAAAATCAACGAGGTAGATTAGAATATCACTGACTTCTTGGCCAACATGTTCTCTTTCTGCCTGGCTCAATTCTGGAGAAGATAACAAAAGAAATCATGAAAACACTCAAAGCCATTGCCACAGCTTCTTTCTTCTGTAGTTCTGTTCTACCATTGAGCGTCAGGTTTTGAAGAGGCATCAGGTGTGAGTCTTGGTCTCCATAGAACATGTATAAGCACAGATGGAGTTATGCCTCTAATGGCATTGGTGATATGTTTGTTATGGTTATTGTTGTTCTCTTATGTTAAAAGTTAGCTGCATATCCTTTACAGGACGTTGCAGAACCAACCCCAAATTTTTTTTTTGTCTTTTATGGTTTTTCTAGGCAAATTTTACGTTCAGTAGTTTGTCACTGCTTACTGAATGGTCAGCTCTCGGTACCACGGTCGAAACCAACTTAAGGCAAACTGTCCGCAGCTCTGATTGAAGCCGGCACCTCAGCATTAGGAAGCGCGTTCACAACACCTAAGCTACAGGCACTGATGACTTGTTGCCCTATGTATGGAAACCTATGGGACATCTTGATTGTGTCTCTATCCCTAGTGTAGGCTCTGAGGCCCAGTCGTTGGGGGGAAAACCTGTCCCTTGGTACCTTAACAAGTGTGCTGTAAAAGGCAATTCATTAAGGGTTAGCTGAAATCAGATGTTTTGGTTGAACAGTGCACATAACACAGCCTAGCAGTAAACCACAACACAATGAGCCAACAAACTTTTTAACCTGGCAGCTCCAAGAAGCCACAAAACCAACACATGTCCACCGAGGTTAAAGTCCCTGGTAAATGACTAATCTAACTGTTCTATAGTGGCATGTTTCTGAGACACCAAGTAAATGCCACTAGTTGTGTTTGCACCTGCACAGCATTTAGGAGGTCAGGCTATAAATATATTTCATAAACATAGCATTGTGGGCAAAGGGAGAAACCTTGTGAATAAAATGGCTACTTTAAAGCAATTCTGAGGTAATTATTTGCTTAAAAGCACTGGTGTTAGAATTCTTATGAGGTCACAGTATGAATGACCCGATACATTTGTTTAGGGAAATGAACTCCAATTACATCTTCACTTGGGGCCATGTTTATTGATTACTTTGCTGTACATTTTCTGGAAAAAGAATTAAAATTTTCATTGACCTGTGTAAAATGGTAGTTATTTTCATGATCCCCTTTATTTCACACTTACAGGGCGATAGGGCTGAGGTGAATTTTGGAAATAAAAGCCGCAACAAATAAAAAAAAGAAAACCTATGACATCACTCACCTGGCAGACCTTCTGACACCTCCCCTTTCCACTGGCTGAAAAACAGAAATAGATTGTGGGTTAGAAATGTTTATTGTTGAAATTCTTCTAATAACCTTAGTGTTCATCAGTTGCAAACTTTAGTTTTGTTCCAGGACCTGAGTGTTGTGTGCACATCCATTTAACAGATCTAGCGTATTTGTGTGCAGAATGTTGGTTTCTTATCTCTCTGGCAGATGCACTCTGACTTCGAAGGAAACATTTATACTTTGTTGGCCAGGCTTCCAACTGGGAACTTGTTTCAAGGGTGACCGCAAAGAGGTGCAAACTGTTGGTTTCCTTGTCTCTCAGGCAGATGCACCCCAACTTCGAAGGAAAGATTTATCCTATCTATGCTGGCCAAGTTTCCGCCTGGAAAGCTGTTTCTAGGGTGACAGCAAAGAGGCGTACACCACTTAGTGCACAGGCCCTAGTGCACCGCCACGTGTGATCCAGCACTTCTGCATCCCACTGTTAAAATTAACATCACATCTTTTTACAGTTTCCGCCATGTGGCATGGGTATTTATGCCTGTCTACAGCCTTGTGTCTTACATACTGTCAATCAGTTCTGATACAGCTGTTTTTCCCTGCCATACTGTGAAACTGTCAGTCATCTTCTGTCTCCATCTTTCTCAGCTTGTCTTCCCCCTGACCTCCACTGTCACAACATACTTGTATTTTCCCCCACTCAAGACACACCTAAAGAGTTTATAAAAAGGTTTCATTAGAAACCTGTTCATGCCGCACCACGAGTAACTGTGTGTGTTAAATATGATCATGTGATAAGTACTGACCAATGAATACAAGAGCATGTGCTTATCCTCTCATGATGTATATGTTCTATTTCTGACCATTGAGAAAATGGCGGGGTTGATCAAAAATCAGTCCAATGAAGCTCAAAGAGCGATGATTCAGTTTCTCACATTTGAGGGACATCGATCAGTGAATATTCATTGAAGAATGCATGCAGTATATGACAACAAATGTGACCTGAAGACAACAGTAAAAGAATGGGCATTTTGGAAAGGACCTGAGTTCATACTCAATAGATCTTCTACAGCCAATTCAAGCGTACATTGTTGCAAAAGAAGAAAAAACATAATCAAAACTGATGCAATGACACAGCAGAACCTTTGACAAAAAATATGTGAACTAGTAAAGAATTAGATGTGTTCTTCTTCTTTTCCGCGTTGACCGGCTGTAAACTCTGGTGGAAAGATCTGGTTATTGTCCACCTCAGGACTTTAGTCTTGTTACACAGCCTGCATTTTGCGTATACATTAGTTTAACAGGTCTGGATTATTTGTATGCAGACTGCTGGTTCCTTGCCTCTCTGGGAGATGCACTATGACTTCAAATAAAGCTCCCAAATAGTTGACTCTTACAAAATGCTTTTGGAGAGGCAGTGGGTCTATTCTTGTTTCCCTTCATGACAGGGCCCCAGAACCAACACAGGGAACCTATGATATGGTTTCTTTATTAGTAGAGAACCTGATGTAAAAGAGGTGACAATTGTAAATAAAAAGGGTTGTTAACTGAATGTTGAATTAAGAATCGACATCACAGCACTCAGGACACCCCTATAAGCGCTCTGTCCCCATCTTCGGCAGCAAGTGAAGAGTTAAGTGTTAACTGAGACAGGCTTTTTATTAAAAAAACTGGAATATCGGAAGGTGTGTTCACAGTGAGTATCATGGATTTGACCGACTACCAAAAAGAGGAATGTATGGGATGGTGTCTGAACTTTTTGCTACATTACAGAGCGAAGGGTAATGCCTTTCTCTTTGGCACAGCTGCAGGCAATGAATCACGGTGTCACCGCTATAAGCCAAGCAGAAAAAGACAGCCTGCAACAGATGCATGCTGGATCGCTAAAAGCCAAATAATTGAAGTTATTGGTTTCTACTGCTAAGGTTATGCTTAAAACCTTTTTTCACTATAAAAGGCTATTGTTGGCAGACTTTAGAAAAGCTGGTGTCAACATCCACTCTACCACTAGTTAGAACAGACAAGCTGCTTTAAGCCAAAAGCCAGTATGCTTTCTTGCAGTGTGATTGTGTTGCACAATAATGCTTATTCGCATTTTGTAAACACTGTGCTGAAAGCGTTAGCAGGAAAGAAGTGTGACCATGTGATTTTCATTTGTTTGGACCTCTAAAAATGCTCCCAAGAGGCAATTATTTCACCCAGATTTAGACGTAAACACTTGCTTCAGTGAGTGTGTGTGGACAACATTCGCTGCCTATCTGAGCAACAGGATGTTTGCCTGAATACCCTCATGCTTGAATGCCTCCGGTGGCTTTTTCTGACCAACCTTTTGCAACATCTAAGCCACAGACTCTGGCCATTCTTCAGACAGAAAAATAAAGATAGAATGCACAAGAAGCTTTAATAGTCCATTTAGATAAGCTGCTACTTACAAAATCTCAGCAAGCTCACCAACTTCTCCCACTAAGGCCAACAACACATTTCGAGGACTGTGAAACTGATCCCAGTTACGAGCCTTGATGAACTCTTCATTTAGCTGCCTCCTAAAAAAAAAAAAAAATTCAATGCATGACATGAACCAGGCAGAGGAAGATAAATAAATGCTTTTTCTTCGTGACATGCTGTATTGTGGTATACAGCTAGGCTGTGATATCTGTGCCTTTCGGCCCAACACATACGATATAACTGTTAGAGCAGTGGGTCTGTTTTTCAACTTCACCCAAATGGGACCCCAGAACCCATCATGGACTGAAAAAATGCTGAAATATAAATAATATAAACTGAAATTTATCTTACTTATGAAAAAAGTATATTAATACAGAAATGAAATGGGTCGAGGGAGTACAAGAGACGCTGCTAAAACACAATATGATATTAACAATAGTTACGCAACTAGCAAAGGACAGAAAACTACATCTAACTCGTCTCTGTGAAGCTTTACGGCATAAGCTGTAGGACAAAGAAGAAAACACAAATGTAAATATACGGGAAAAGACGTCATTTCAACCTTTTATTTTGCTGGATGCAGCTCAGTATCCATCTTTTGTCAGCTTACGATATAACAAATTAACCTGTCTATGAAGGTTAGTTGTGTATCCTTTACAGGACGTTGCAGAATCAACTCCAGCATTTTTGGCTGTTGTGGTTTTTTGAGGCAAATTTTACGTTCAATACTTTGCCATTGCTTTTCTGAATGGTCAGCTCTTGGTACCACTGTCAAAACCAATGCAAAATAAACCGGATTGAACCCTGCCCCCTGGCACTATGAAGCATTGTTTGCAACACTTAAGCCACGGATACCGACTTTATGATGCTATTTGCCACTAAAATGTTAATATCTCCCCTTAGAATTGACTTACAGGCACTGAGGTATTGTTGGATTGGATATTGTTTTTCTTCTTGAGTATAAACTCTAGATATATCTATATATACATTTGGGAGTTGCCGTGGCGTAGAGGCTAGATGCTCACATGTGGATCAGAAGGTCGTGGGTCGCTCTCTGGCGGAGCCGGACTAAAAAAAAAATTACCTTGACTTCCAGGTTGACCCAGCCTTGAGTGGGCACCGGGTGCAGTCCCGGGAAGTAAAGGTGGCCGGCGTGATGCTACCACATCACCCATCTTGTGCCGATTGGTCTATAAAAATATAGGGCTAGCCCTATATGCCTAAATACGTGGAAAGGGGACCTGTACTTTTACTTATAGCACTTCACTAGAAGCATCCCTATAATTGCATAATATGTTAATATAATATAAAAGGTAAAGTCGGGAGATGTGAACCAGCGTCATTGCAGATGGTTATTAACCATAAGTGCTCTGCCACCAGTACGGACAGCTGATAAGAAACTGTCCACCTCTTATTGACTGAGCTAACGCGACTTTCACTTTGTATTAACGAGACAGTTTCAATGTATGTAAAGTAATAGTATGTATCTTACTTACAGATGCTCCAGATTGGCAGATTTTAAATTATCACTGAAGGAAAAACTGCCTTCCTTAGTCACGTCTGGACAGTTATCTTCACAATTTGTCTTTTGTATGACCGCGCCTGCAACATGATGATCACGAACGACATTAAGCGCTACAACCTCTTCTTTATCACTGAAAATATCAGTAACTCCCACCTCTCCCTGAGACATGTTTACAGGGTTTTGTTAAAATTTTAAATGTGTGCGCTGTGACGTATTCTACACTTTAGCAGTCATTGTGTTGGTTATCATGTCCCAGGCTGTTAGGCGTTGACGGTCCAAAAATGTGTGTGTGTGTGATAGTGTGCTGTGTGTCTGTGATAAACTGTCTCAATGACTTAGTACGACTGATTTCTAGTCTGTCTGACTGACCGACTGACTGTCAAATGGATTGTGTGTGTGTGGTGTGTGTGTGTGTGGTGTGTGTGTGTGTGGTGTATATTTGTAAGGATATATACGACAAGGATGTGTACTGTCACCTGATTTGTTTTCACTATACAATCTGGTAATCTTGTAATTTTATTTTCAGCTTCTTAGCAAACGGGTCACCCCATAGTTGCTCCTCTCCTGTGCCAACGAAAAGCACACAAAATGTTTAATACACTTCAAATGAAATCCTCATCTCACAGTATCACACCATGCACTCAGCTCAAAAGCTGGGCAACGAAACTATATCCTTAGAGTCTACAAATGGAGCACAAATGCAACGGCAACCGTCTGGCAGAAGCAAAAAAAAAAAAATTGCTAAAATAAGTGGCCGTGCTTAGCGTCCATTTTGACCTGAAGCATCATGTGAGGATTAATAAACGGTCACCCCAGCAGTACCCTCACTATTAGATGAGGAAGGGACTTAGGACATTACATCCACCAGCAAGCGTCGCCCCTACAACGACCTGACTGCCTTTGTTAACGACTGTTCACCCAACAGCCATGCAGTTTTTTGGCACGAATAAGACACCTTGAACTTGGGTTTCGGACTGCTGACTCCCTACAAGATGTTATGTTATTTTCTGTTATCACAATCAACGTCACTGCACATTGAGCATTCCCATGCCTCATTCATTCATTCAGTAGCATGTCCCTCGCGGAACCTCGCTGCCATAACAACCCTCCGGAAAACCTTCCTATCATGAGCAAGATGTCCTGCGTCTGATACACCCATCTGGAGATCATCTGCCACATCCTGCACCCATCTTCTCCTTGGCCTTCCTCTTCCTCTCTTCCCAGGCATATACCCCTCCATTATTGTTCTCTCTAGACCTCCATGACGTTTCAAGTGACCAAAATATTTCAATTTTCTTTGTTTTATTGTCTTTACTAGCCAACCCTCTTCAATATTCAGCTCTTGAAGTATGGATGCATTTGTTCTTTTCTTTACCCAAGATATTCTTAGAACCTGTCTGTAACATTTATATTCAAATGCATTTATGCGCTGTTCCGCTTGTTTAGTAAGTGTCCAGGTCTCACAGGCGTATGTTGCAATGGGAAAAGATGCATGCTCTTAAAAATCTGACCTTTGTAATTCTATCTGTACAATTCCATAATTTATTCAGTTGTTTTAGTCTTTGAAGAGCAATTGATAGTCGCCGTTTAATTTCTTTAATTGTGTCACCGTTGTTGGTAACCAGTGACCCAAGATATTCGAAATTTTCCACCACTTCCAATCTTTCCTCATTAACATATATTTCTTTCTCCATGGCAGTTTTTGTTTGTATGCATTATCTTTGTTTTTGCTGTGTTAAGAAATAAGTTATGATTTTCACTATTTCTTTGGAGTGAGGTTAATAAGTTTTCTAAACCATTTTGTGATGTTGATAGTAATACTGTATCATCAGCATAACGAATTTCTGGTATTTCATGACCACCGATGTTTAGGGCATCATATTGTTCCTTGTTTATATCATCTCTTACATTTCTCATTATATTTTCGGCGTACAGGTTGAACAAATACGGTGACAGCACACATCCCTGACGGACTCCTTGCTTGATGCCAAACCAGTCTGATGTCTCTCCATCTATTCTGACTGCTGCTTGTTGGTCTTGATAGAGCATTTTAATGAGCTGCACTATATGTGATGGAAAGCCCATATTCCTCATGATTTCCCAAAGCTTCTGATGTTGTACACAGTCAAATGCTTTTGAATAATCCACAAAACATAAGAACAGATTTACATTAAATTCTCTACACTTCTCTATTATTAAACGCTTGTTAAATATATGATCTCTTGTTCCTCTTCCCTGTCTAAATCCAGCCTGAGCTACATTAATCTCTTCTTCCATTTTCTTTTGCATTTTCTTTTCCATGCCTAGTGACAATATAAACAACTTACGTTATGCCGATGACACAGTCTTGATAGCAACAAGTCAGAAAAAACTACAGGAAATTATAGACATTGAGGTGTTAGAAAGTGGAAGAATGGGCCTCTGTTTGAGTAAAGGGAAGACAGAAATATCAAAGAAACGAATTATTCCTAAATGTGTAATAAAAGTCGATGGTGTTATTTTGGGACAAATACAGATATTTAAGTATCTGGGGATATGGGTAACATCAGATGGAAGATGCATAATTGAGATAAAAAACAGTATAGGACATCCAAAAACTGCATTTTATAAAAAGAAAAACATCTTGTGCAATATGTCTTTGTCATTGAGAGTTATACAAATAATTCTTGCTTGCTACATACATCCAGTTTTAACATATGGTTGTGAATCCCGGACAATCGGTAGACAGGCCAAACAATTTCTTGAGGCCTCAGAGATGTGGTTTTACAAAAAACAAAAAACAAAAAATGCTTAGAATATCGGACAACCAAAAAGAGCAACCAAGAGGTTTTGAAAAAAGCGGAAGCCCAAAGACAACCAATCACAAACATCAGAAGGAGACAGTTATCATTTTTCGGCCATGTTATGAGAAGAGGGAAAATAGAACGTTGTGACCACTGGAAAGATCTGTGGAAGGAGATAGACAACGAGAGAAGATTCGTAGTCTTGTCGCATGGCATGGAGGTGTGTCGGCACACGAACTGATACATGCTGCAGGAGATCGCAGATTGTGGAGAGGCATGATGGCCCACGGCAGTCGATATATGGTCGATTAAATGTCCTATTCACGGACTGTAAGGTGGATTGTCTAAATTACTGTGTGTGTGTATCAGGTCGATTAAATATTTGATTGACTGACTGCCAGATGGACCAAGTTACTGTCAATTTTATTCATTAAATGTCTGCTTTTTTGTTTGAATGCCTTCTATCAACTTGACTATTTTTTAACTGGTTGTCTGTTTGATATACTGACTGTGTTTATGCTTATCTATCTATCTATCTATCTATCTATCTATCTATCTATCTATCTATCTATCTATCTATCTATCTATCTATCTATCTATCTATCTATCTATCTATCTATCTATCTATCTATCTATCTATCTATCTATCTATCTATCTATCTATCTATCTATCTATCTATCTATCTATCTATCTATCTATCTATCTATCTATCTATCTATCTATCTATCTATCTATCTATCTATCTATCTATCTATCTATCTATCTATCTATCTATCTATCTATCTATCTATCTATCTATCTATCTATCTATCTATCTATCTATCTATCTATCTATCTATCTATCTATCTATCTATCTATCTATCTATCTATCTATCTATCTATCTATCTATCTATCTATCTATCTATCTATCTATCTATCTATCTATCTATCTATCTATCTATCTATCTATCTATCTATCTATCTATCTATCTATCTATCTATCTATCTATCTATCTATCTATCTATCTATCTATCTATCTATCTATCTATCTATCTATCTATCTATCTATCTATCTATCTATCTATCTATCTATCTATCTATCTATCTATCTATCTATCTATCTATCTATCTATCTATCTATCTATCTATCTATCTATCTATCTATCTATCTATCTATCTATCTATCTATCTATCTATCTATCTATCTATCTACTATCTATCTATCTATCTATCTATCTATCTATCTATCTATCTATCTATCTATCTATCTATCTATCTATCTATCTATCTATCTATCTATCTATCTATCTATCTATCTATCTATCTATCTATCTATCTATCTATCTATCTATCTATCTATCTATCTATCTATCTATCTATCTATCTATCTATCTATCTATCTATCTATCTATCTATCTATCTATCTATCTATCTATCTATCTATCTATCTATCTATCTATCTATCTATCTATCTATCTATCTATCTATCTATCTATCTATCTATCTATCTATCTATCTATCTATCTATCTATCTATCTATCTATCTATCTATCTATCTATCTATCTATCTATCTATCTATCTATCTATCTATCTATCTATCTATCTATCTATCTATCTATCTATCTATCTATCTATCTATCTCTCTATCTATCTATCTATCTATCTATCTATCTATCTATCTATCTATCTATCTATCTATCTATATCTATCTATCTATCTATCTATCTATCTATCTATCTATCTATCTATCTATCTATCTATCTATCTATCTATCTATCTATCTATCTATCTATCTATCTATCTATCTATCTATCTATCTATCTATCTATCTATCTATCTATCTATCTATCTATCTATCTATCTATCTATCTATCTATCTATCTATCTATCTATCTATCTATCTATCTATCTATCTATCTATCTATCTATCTATCTATCTATCTATCTATCTATCTATCTATCTATCTATCTATCTATCTATCTATCTATCTATCTATCTATCTATCTATCTATCTATCTATCTATCTATCTATCTATCTATCTATCTATCTATCTATCTATCTATCTATCTATCTATCTATCTATCTATCTATCTATCTATCTATCTATCTATCTATCTATCTATCTATCTATCTATCTATCTATCTATCTATCTATCTATCTATCTATCTATCTATCTATCTATCTATCTATCTATCTATCTATCTATCTATCTATCTATCTATCTATCTATCTATCTATCTAATCTATCTATCTATCTATCTATCTAATCTATCTATCTATCTATCTATCTATCTATCTATCTATCTATCTATCTATCTATCTATCTATCTATCTATCTATCTATCTATCTATCTATCTATCTATCTATCTATCTATCTATCTATCTATCTATCTATCTATCTATCTATCTATCTATCTATCTATCTATCTATCTATCTATCTATCTATCTATCTATCTATCTATCTATCTATCTATCTATCTATCTATCTATCTATCTATCTATCTATCTATCTATCTATCTATCTATCTATCTATCTATCTATCTATCTATCTATCTATCTATCTATCTATCTATCTATCTATCTATCTATCTATCTATCTATCTATCTATCTATCTATCTATCTATCTATCTATCTATCTATCTGTCTATCTGTCTATCTGTCTATCTATCTATCTATCTATCTATCTATCTATCTATCTATCTATCTATCTATCTATCTATCTATCTATCTATCTATCTATCTATCTATCTATCTATCTATCTATCTATCTATCTATCTATCTATCTATCTATCTATCTATCTATCTATCTATCTATCTATCTATCTATCTATCTATCTATCTATCTATCTATCTATCTATCTATCTATCTATCTATCTATCTATCTATCTATCTATCTATCTATCTATCTATCTATCTATCTATCTATCTATCTATCTATCTATCTATCTATCTATCTATCTATCTATCTATCTATCTATCTATCTATCTATCTATCTATCTATCTATCTATCTATCTATCTATCTATCTATCTATCTATCTATCTATCTATCTATCTATCTATCTATCTATCTATCTATCTATCTATCTATCTATCTATCTATCTATCTATCTATCTATCTATCTATCTATCTATCTATCTATCTATCTATCTATCTATCTATCTATCTATCTATCTATCTATCTATCTATCTATCTATCTATCTATCTATCTGCCTGCCTGCCTGCCTGCCTGCCTGTCTGTCTGTCTGTCTGTCTGTCTGTCTGTTGTGTCAGCCAGTCTTTTCAACTGTCTATCTTTCTGAACAGATTATCGAAGTATGATACACTAAATCACTCTCCTGTCTGTCACTAGACGTTATCAAACCAAATTTCTACTCTAATGGTCTGTCTGTCTGTCTGTCTGTCACTAGACGTTATCAAACCAAATTTCTACTCTAATGGTCTGTCTGTCTGTCTGTCTGTCTGTCTGTCTGTCTGTCTGTCACTAGACGTTATCAAACCAAATTTCTACTCTAATGGTCTGTCTGTCTGTCTGTCTGTCTGTCACTAGACGTTATCAAACCAAATTTCTACTCTAATGGTCTGTCTGTCTGTCTGTCTGTCACTAGACGTTATCAAACCAAATTTCTACTCTAATGGTCTGTCTGTCTGTCTGTCTGTCACTAGACGTTATCAAACCAAATTTCTACTCTAATGGTCTGTCTGTCTGTCTGTCTGTCACTAGACGTTATCAAACCAAATTTCTACTATCTATCTATCTATCTATCTATCTATCTATCTATCTATCTATCTATCTATCTATCTATCTATCTATCTATCTATCTATCTATCTATCTATCTATCTATCTATCTATCTATCTATCTATCTATCTATCTATCTATCTATCTATCTATCTATCTATCTATCTATCTATCTATCTATCTATCTATCTATCTATCTATCTATCTATCTATCTATCTATCTATCTATCTATCTATCTATCTATCTATCTATCTATCTATCTATCTATCTATCTATCTATCTATCTATCTATCTATCTATCTATCTATCTATCTATCTATCTATCTATCTATCTATCTATCTATCTATCTATCTATCTATCTATCCTATCTATCTATCTCTATCTATCTATCTATCTATCTATCTATCTATCTATCTATCTATCTATCTATCTATCTATCTATCTATCTATCTATCTATCTATCTATCTATCTATCTATCTATCTATCTATCTATCTATCTATCTATCTATCTATCTATCTATCTATCTATCTATCTATCTATCTATCTATCTATCTATATCTATCTATCTATCTATCTATCTATCTATCTATCTATCTATCTATCTATCTATCTATCTATCTATCTATCTATCTATCTCTATCTATCTATCTCTATCTATCTATCTATCTATCTATCTATCTATCTATCTATCTATCTATCTATCTATCTATCTATCTATCTATCTATCTATCTATCTATCTATCTATCTATCTATCTATCTATCTATCTATCTATCTATCTATCTATCTATCTATCTATCTATCTATCTATCTATCTATCTATCTATCTATCTATCTATCTATCTATCTATCTATCTATCTATCTATCTATCTATCTATCTATCTATCTATCTATCTATCTATCTATCTATCTATCTATCTATCTATCTATCTATCTATCTATCTATCTATCTATCTATCTATCTATCTATCTATCTATCTATCTATCTATCTATCTATCTATCTATCTATCTATCTATCTATCTATCTATCTATCTATCTATCTATCTATCTATCTATCTATCTATCTATCTATCTATCTATCTATCTATCTATCTATCTATCTATCTATCTATCTATCTATCTATCTATCTATCTATCTATCTATCTATCTATCTATCTATCTATCTATCTATCTATCTATCTATCTATCTATCTATCTATCTATCTATCTATCTATCTATCTATCTATCTATCTATCTATCTATCTATCTATCTATCTATCTATCTATCTATCTATCTATCTATCTATCTATCTATCTATCTATCTATCTATCTATCTATCTATCTATCTATCTATCTATCTATCTATCTATCTATCTATCTATCTATCTATCTATCTATCTATCTATCTATCTATCTATCTATCTATCTATCTATCTATCTATCTATCTATCTATCTATCTATCTATCTATCTATCTATATCTATCTATCTATCTATCTATCTATCTATCTATCTATCTATCTATCTATCTATCTATCTATCTATCTATCTATCTATCTATCTATCTATCTATCTATCTATCTATCTATCTATCTATCTATCTATCTATCTATCTATCTATCTATCTATCTATCTATCTATCTATCTATCTATCTA
>CAJHNH020000494.1:1393030-1523030 GCA_905116865.2 Candidula unifasciata
TCTAATGGTCTGTCTGTCTGTCTGTCACTAGACGTTATCAAACCAAATTTCTACTCTAATGGTCTGTCTGTCTGTCTGTCACTAGACGTTATCAAACCAAATTTCTACTCTAATGGTCTGTCTGTCTGTCTGTCTGTCACTAGACGTTATCAAACCAAATTTCTACTCTAATGGTCTGTCTGTCTGTCTGTCACTAGACGTTATCAAACAAAATTTCTACTCTAATGGTCTGTCTGTCTGTCTGTCTGTCTGTCACTAGACGTTATCAAACCAAATTTCTACTCTAATGGTCTGTCTTTAATGTCCGTTAACAGCGGCTGCCTTTTATCCTGGGTTCGCTTCGTGTTCAGCCGACGCCATAATCGATAATGCCTCAACGGTTCATGCAAGGTTTCGCACAGGGAAATAATTTAGGCTCTACAACGTATTAACGTCATAGGGGTATATAAATAAAGAACAGCAACTCATGGCATTGTTTATATAAGTTGAGCAGATTTCGATCAAGATATCGCTGGACACAGCATATTAGAGAAGCCATAAATATGGCTGCGCAAGTGGAGGGGGAGTGGGGATCACGAATGCGACAATCTTTCAAGATATATTAGGAAAACGAATGGGGCTGTGGTTATAGTTCAGCTTTTTTGTAGAACAATCAGACTCCTTTGTTTTACATATCATTTCATTGTATCTGCTGGCACCCCGACATAGGACGTAATTTTTCGTTATTTTATTGCCCTTCTCCGGTCTGTTGTCGAGGGCGCTAATTCCACTTGAATTTCCTAATAATAAATCGCTTCCGTGGAGATTTGAAAACGTGACATCCCCTACCCCAACGAAGAGCAGAGCTAATTGCTAGAACTCTGGAAGATATCCCAAGACATAAACCCCAACGGCAAGCAGTGCTAGTTGCTTAAACTCTGAAAGATTTCCCAGGACATAGCCCCAACGGCGAGCAGTGCTAGTTGCTGAAACCTTTGAAGATTTCCCAGAACACAACCCAAACGGCAAGCAGTGCTGATTGCTGAAACTCTGGAAGATTTCCCAAGACATAACCACAACGGCAAGCAGTGCTAATTGCTGAAACTCTGGAAGATTTCACAAGACATAACCCCAACGGCGAAGATAGTTGAAGAACCCAGAACATAACCCAAACGGCAAGCAGTGCTGATTGCTGAAACTCTTGAAGATTTCCCAAGACATAAACCCAACGGCAAGCAGTGCTAGTTGCTGAAACCCTGGAAGATTTCCCAGGACATAACCCCAACGGCGAGCAGTGCTAGTTGCTGAAACCCTGAAGATTTCCCAAGACATAACCCCAACGGCGAGCAGTGCTAGTTGCTGAAACCCTTGAAGATTTCCCAAAACATAATCCAAACGGCAAGCAGTGCTGGTTGCTGAAACTCTTGAAGATTTCCCAAGACATAAACCCAACGGCAAGCAGTGCTAGTTGCTGAAACCCTGGAAGATTTCCCAGGACATAACCCCAACGGCGAGCAGTGCTAGTTGCTGAAACCCTTGAAGATTTCCCAAGACATAACCCCAACGGCAAGCAGTGCTAATTGCTGAAACTCTGGAAGATTTCCCAGGACATAACCCCAACGGCGAGCAGTGCTAGTTGCTGAAACCCTGGAAGATTTCCCAAGACATAACCCCAACGGCGAGCAGTACTAGTTGCTGAAACTCTGGAAGATTTCCCAAGACATAACACCAAATTCCAAAAAGAAAATGCAATTAAGCGCAAAGTACACAATAGGCGTTGGATTTTCAACAATAATTACTTGAGATGGGGCCCCTTCTTCTAGTCCAGTGTTAAAAAAATGAAAATGTCAAATAACAATTCTTGTTCATTTTGAGTGCAAGTTGGTCATCAAAAAGACGACCAGGCTTCCCACTGAGCCAAAGGTTACTCATGCCCAAGCCAACAGAAGATGACCAAGGCTATTCTTGTTTAATTAAAATTGTGCCGATATGTTCTTCCCGTTAGCAGCGCGTTGTGATTTTCAGCGAGTCGACATTTTTGATTCAGCCGAAAGCCCGAGAAGAGAGCTGGAAAGGTCAAAACGTTGCTGGAAAAGAGAAATCTTCTATCAAGCAGACGCCTCGCCCCCTGTTGTGATGGCTGATGCCGTTGTTCGCACCTTTCCAACTTTCCAGACGATAAGGTTAGGTTGTGCTATCGGGAAGACATGGGAAATCCCAGCCAGTGGCGATGTCAACAGTGACAAGCAAGACCCGTCTGTGTTAAGAAAAGTCTACAGTAGTTAGAGCAAGTGGTTTCAGGACTGTTATTACTATCTCATACATTTATAACGCTTCTTCTCAGACGTTCAACTCTCAGCCTATCTGTAATCATGTTTTCTTTTATCCCCATTTCCTTCTTGATTATCCCCCTGCACGCAAAACGATCTTTGGCATTCTGTTTCCATGAATGTACTTCAATACCTGTATCAGTCATGTCCCTCTTGCTCACATCTTTAGACCAATCTCCACATTATCTACTGAAATCTCATCTGTGGTTACATATGAGTTAATAAAACAACTATAAGAACAATTTGCAATAATTCTTGTCCAGTGTGATTAACGCATTCCTCACAACAACTGCTAAAGCAATAAGGCGAGAGCATGTAAAACGAATTTAAAAAAAAGAGACTCCATCTAGACCCGGTCAAATTCATAAATGTTCATTACAAGAAAATTCCTTGGTCACGTGATGAGAAGGAGAAAACTGGATTACATCGTGACAGTAGAAAAGTTGGAGGGGAGGGGGGCAGAGTGAGACTGAGAGAACAGATGATGGATAGTTTGACATCATGGCATGGAAATCATCTGTGTCAGAGTTAATTGAAAGTGCACGAGACCGAAGTTTGTGGATAGACATGACCACCAACGCCACACGAAATGGACTTTAAGAAAAAGAAGAAAAGAGCAACAAATGAAATTGTCTGGCTATCTGACAAGAATGGCCGAATCCCAGTCACGATCGGGCTCCAGCTTTAGAGAGTAAGAGGTGTACCAAACAAGACATTAAAATTTATAATATAAAAATAAAAAATAAAAAATATAAAAAAAAGTAAGCACAGAGAAAAGGGAAGACCATGCACAACATGGAACGACAATATTAAAAAGCATTATTAAAGAAATATAGACTGCTGATGACGTTCAACCCCACCAGGACATCACACCGAGCGATAAACACCCGGCGACACAAAGTGCCACTATTCGGATGAGGATCACCAGAGGACAGGTCCTAGAAACCCTGTTCAACCGTTAGGTTGATAGGCTGGGTTATATTAGGACCCCAGGCAACAGAGGATAACAAAATGGCGTTCGACATTGGAAATCAGGATATCATTGTAAAAAAAAATATTAAGAGCAACTTTTAAAACGCACTGACAGAGCCTAACACGTCTGTCATAAGCGTAGACTAATTCGGGGTTTCCTGACCTGAACCGACTTTCTACCCCACCAGGACATCACACAAGCGACAAACACCTGATGACACAATGTGCCACCATGCGGGTGAGGATCACCGTGGAGAGGTCCCAGAAACCGCTTTCAGACTTTAGGCCACATTTATGGCAAGGCTATATTGTGGTCCCTGGCAAAAGCCAGAGTATGGCTTCAAATAACGAAAAATTTCACCCTGAAAAGGACGAGAAGTACATCAGGGTTTCCTGACTGACTTTCTACCCCACCAGGACATCTCACAAGCGATAAACAACCGACGACACAATGTGCCACCATGTGGGTGAGGATCATCGTGGAGAGGTCCCAGAAACCGCGTTCAGACTTTAGGCCATATTTATGGCCAGGCTATATTGCGGTCCCTGGCAAAAGCCAGAGTATGGCTTCAAATAACGAAAAATTTCATCCTAAGAAGGACGAGAAGTATAATATTGGTATGATACAGAGTTTCCTTTGAAACAGGAGATCATCTGTTTGAGAGGTGAGGAACCAACAGTATGAATACAAATATGCCAGATCTGTAAAACGGGTGTGCACGCAAAACTCAGGTTCTGAAACAAGACTCAAGTCCAAAGGTGGACGAATAACCATAACTTTTCACCGGAGTTTACAGCTGGTAAATACGAAGAAGAAGAGGAAGAATTCAAAGACTATATTCTGCTGGCCGAAATGAGAAAGGGAGAAAACCCAGGGAGAGAAACAAGCAGGCAACAGGAAAGATAACTCTGAGATCACGAGACTGCCAGATAGCAGCAGACGTGAGATGGCGGAGGCGATCGATGGCTCGCTAAAACTGAAACACATCGACGGCCCGCATATATTTGCCTCTCCTGACATGGAATTCTCCTCCTCCACCATTTTCAATGGATGCCAGACGATGTATGTATAATTCCATAATCATGGACAGTGAAGATACTGACGTGATTTCCGTCACGGACGTGTATGATCAGGCAGCAGGGATAGCTCATGAATTCGACAAGCTGATCCATAACTTTGGCAATGATTCGGTGACAGAACTGATGCCCAGGGTAATTAAATCCCTGGAACAGTTGGAGACGTTAGCCACAAGGTATGAAAGAGATGCTGAAGAAATTAATCAGTTGCGATATAAGGTGGAGAAATTGGAATCAGAGAAGGCGGAGAAAGCGCAGGAGAGAGCGAAATACGACCAGGTAATGAACGTCGTTTAGTTATTTCCTATACCCATACTAAACTTGTCGTTTAATGTTTCGTTTTGATCTTGTCTAGATTAAAATATGAATCGCTGTTGGATAATAATTAATCAGCTGCATCTGTCTGAACTTGGATTATTATAATTTTCTGTGTATTAATTATTAGACATCCGCTGTTGTTTTCCGCTGGAGAGATTTTTTTTAACAGATTAATTAGTAATTAATAATAATGTATAATTGATAGGGAATTCAGGAGTCATCGAACTTGATGGGAGGTGGTAATTTCGGAAGTGGCTGAAAATAATGAAATAAAATTAAGCATTTCTTTAGCTCTGCCTAGTTGAGTGGGTTTATTAATTGTTTGGGTTAGGGCTAGAATTAGATGTTTAATTAAATTTGACACCCAGAGACCATGTAACTTCTTCATCAGTCCCTACTAACTGGTGTATGTTAATCAACCTTGATTTTATTATTACTTAACTCCTGCCTTATCATCATCATCATTTATCATGCTAGTTAACATGATGAACTTTGCTAATGATCTCACACAATTCCTAGATTATGCCAATTAACCAAACAGTCTAGGTATCTGTCTGTTTTCCTTTCACTTTGGGGTGGAGTCGGGGGGGGGGGGGGGGGGGTGGTTAGTTTGCTAGTTCTCACCAGGTATTTTTGTTTCTCTTGATAACCAAAGGGACACATCTCTTTAAATCTAAAGTATATCATTAATGTGAAGTTGTCATATGTTTCTCAGAAGATTAGTTTATATTTTAATAACACTCTCCATTGTATTGTTTGCCATTTTCTGATTTGAACCCAATCTCTGCTGCTGTCAGCAATTTGTTAGTTTGCTTGCCCAAGTTTCAGATGCATTTAACAGTAGATACTGTGTAAATCAATCATTCAATCAAATTGCATTCAGAGTAGCTTGCATTGCTTGATAAGTCTCAGATAAAAAGCATATTGTGGATTTTTTTTGGGGGCCCAGGTCGTTCGGGTTACATGGTAATGAGAAGGTGGCTAAATTAGGTGCTGTCGCTCTTCTGAGTGGTGATCTACTTTATTATAAAACAGATGTGGTGAAGGCTTTCTGGGATCAAGTAAACAGGGCGATAGAACAGAGAGAGCATCTACACCTCAAGGGAATCATTAAGCTGGGAGTAAGCAGAGGGTCAGGATGATTTTCTACTTACAGTGATGATGGAAACAGTTGTGGTGGGAACAGTGGTGATGGGAACAGTTGTGGTGGGAACAGTGGTGATGGGAACAGTGGTGGTGGGAACAGTGGTGATGGGAACTGTGGTGATGGGAACTGTGGTGATGGGAACAGTGATGATGAGAACAGTGATGATGGAAACACTGGTGATAAGAACAGTGATGATGGAAACAGTGGTGATGGGAACAGTGATGATGGAAACACTGGTGATGGGAATAGTGATGATGGAAACAGTGGTGATGGGAACAGTGATGATGGGAACTGTGGTGATGGGAACTGTGGTGATGGGAAAAGTGGTTATAAACGTAGGGGTGATTATGGTAGTGGTTATATTGATAGTGATGATAATGTCAGTGTTGATATTGATAGTGGTGATAATCTTTATAAATATTCAAGGAAGGGATCAGCTTCCACACCTTGAGGCATATTGGGGACAATTGTAAGTAAAGAAAGTAAAGGCCTTTTCATGCCAGTGGCGTAGTGGGTATATGATGCTTGACTGATATTTTTATAGACCCATTGGCACTCGATGGAAGATGGTTGCCTTTACCTTCAAGACACAATACCTGGTACCCATTTAATGCTGGGTCAACCTGGGAGCTAAGGTTGTTTAAAACTGGTTTTTGAAAAAAATTGTTTAATGAGGATTTGAGTCCAAGACCTTTGGCCTGGAAGGTATGTGCCTAGCTACTGTGCTACCAATGCTGGGGAAAAATAGAGCCAGCTTCATATTGTTAATTAAAAACCAGTTGGCGCTCCGGAGATGTGTTCTGTATCACAGCAGTTGCTTTTAACATCCTGAACATTTCCTGGAACCCATGTTTAGGGAGTTGACTTAGAAACTCAAGACACATTTTTTTTAAAAAGTGCCTCGATGGAACACATGTTTACTGTACTCGTCACAAAGCTTCAACATCTCCTAATAATCGTAGTGAAAATTATGTTGAAAATGAAGTGATGATGCTAGCCAAGATCAGTGCTTTTTATCTGGAGGTATGATATGGTGCGCAGTGCCTGCCACTTTTTTTTTCAGGCCTCCTGTTTTTTCAGCGCTACTGCAATAGACACTTTGTTGTTAGTACCGGCACCTTTTTTTAATTTAAAAATAAAGATATTATGCTGAGCTTTGGTACCATTGTTTTCTAGGAAAAATCCTTGGTGAAGATGAAAATGATAGTGAAGGTGATGATAATAGAGTGACTGTTGTTGAAATGATAGTTAACTTGAAATGATTGTTAACCTGAAATGATTGTTAACTTTAGAAGATAAATGAGGATTTAATTGTCTCTTTCAGGAGTTGGAAACTATAGAAGAAAACTGGCAGTCCGAGGTGAAGGAGCTGCTCTCGGTTGTGAACAGGCTGCAGGACGAGAATAAGAGACTTAAAGATCATGCCCGCAACGAGAAGCATGCTGTGGTTGCTGAGTTTGTGGCTAAACGGCAAGGTGGGGTTATATTTTTCAAGTAATATGTGACAGTAAATTATATTTCAAAGTTGTGACATACTGACATATGATTACAAAAGGTTTCTCACTGTGTTCATTATATAATTAGAAATGTGGCAGAATCAGCGATGTTTAACCTTTTCAATAAATATAAAAGATTGTCGTTACAACTTTCAACCCTTTCACCACAAGAAGCCGAAAACAGACACTTCCGGTTAGGCACAGTTTCCCATAAATGTCACTTGTCCTACTTGCCTATCCTGACCTGTTTATGATATGTATAGTTAATGCAATTGGCTGAGTTTGCGCCTGCACAGATGTATAGGTGGTCAGGATATGAATCAATTAACTAACAGTAGTATTTAGAGGGGTTTTACGTTGTGCTTTCTATAGCTTGCTGCTCCGTTTTGGGCATATGCTTGTGTCTGTACATGGGATTGTAAATGTGTGTATGCATGGGTGCATGTATAGATGTGTATGTATGGAATGTGTGTGTGCATGTATATCAATAAATGTATGTGTGTGTGTTTTCTGTTTGTGCATTTATGTCAGTGTATGTTTTTGCTTGTAAATGTATGTAGATGCATGTGTGTATGTATCATGTATGTCTGTATATGAGTTCGCATGTATGAGAACATAGGAGTATGTATACGTCTTGATCCTGAACCTGAGTTTTGCATGAATATCCATTTTACAGCTCCAGCTTATTTGTATGCAGACTGCTGGTTTGGCTCCTTGCCTCTCAAGCAGAAAACACCCTAATTAGTTTCTTCGCACAACACTGGTTAGGAGAATAGTAGGCCCGTTCTTTATTCTCCAAATGGAGCCCCATTATATGTTGACAAACACGATAAACTGCCCAACATCTTTTCTTTCGGCCTCTCCCTGCTTCTCTTCACATCATATGTTCCTGTTGTAATATTCTCCTGCTTTTCGGTTTCATGATATGACCCCCCCACCCCCATTCTCCCCCAACAAAAAATATGAACTGCCTCAAATAAATGCTGATTCATTGTGCTTTTTATATTTCCCAGTTTTGATATCATCTTTCTAAAACTACATGTCAGTAGCTTTCCAGTGGACAACTATATTCATAGAAAACATGTAATCATTAAAAACATTCAGGACAACCCAGAGTTGACTGGGAAGACAACATCTAACAGTCCCTGACTGACAGAGGACTGGAATAAAACAAAGACAAAAAGAAAACTGCTGATAAAGAAGCGTGGCGATCTCTCTACACCCCAAGGTAGAAGAGAAGGGACTATCATCATTCAGCAAGTCCTTTAAGGAACATTGCTCAATTCACGGCATGCCTGAAAGCATCCATTTCTCCAGCCAGTTTTCCAGCCCCATGTGCTTGCAGTGCCAATGCATCTTTATTGTCCTGTATCCATTTTTGCTGAGGTCGACCCCCTGCCTCGCCTTCCACAAGCTGCATCTCCATCACCGTCTTTTCCAAGCCCTGTGACGTTTGATGTGGCCAAAATATTCAACTTTCGGGACAGGATGCTGTGTATGAGCCAGTTATCCTTGATGTTTAACTTGTATAGAATGTCAATGTTTTTCCTCTTCTTGATCCATGGTATTCTGAAAACCCTTCTGTAACATTTTAATTTAAAAGCTCCAAACTTTTTCTTCAGTGACTAAGTAGGAGCCCAGGATTCACAACAATAAGTTTCCACAGAAAAAATGCATGGTCTCCAGATTTTTGCCTTTACTAATTTACAGGTCATCAAGGAAGCAAACAAAATGAAGAAGAAGAAGAAGCAAGAGCCAAATTCATAATCTGTTTAAATTACCATTGATCACTGGTATCATGAGATCTAATTGACTGAAATGGCTTGGGCATATTGAGAGAATGTCAAATGACAGAGAGATAAAAACTGTATACACAAGGAGCTGAATGGTCATAGACCACAAGGCAGATCAAGAAGACAATGGAGAGATAATGTCCAGACAGACCTGCAAACACTTGGTGTCACTAGCTGAAAAGAGAAGGCCAACCAGAGAGATGAATGGAGGCGGGTAATATCTGCAGCAATAAACTTCAAGGCCTCAGAACGCCGAAGAAGAAGAAGAATTTACTGGCTCTTTGCCATAGCAGAAGGGACTGAGTGAATTTTAAATTTTTTTAAATTATCAGTTTAAAAAAAATTCTATTGTCTTTAAAAAAAAAAAATTTAAAAACACATGTGGAAATCACTGATGGCCAAACAGTTAAGATCACTGGGGTCTCATCTGAGAGACTCCGGTTAGAATACTCAGTAAGACATTTTAAAGCATTAAATAGAATACACCTCATAGGGCCCACAGAACACACACGTATTAAGCGACATGCTGTGACCCTATGCCCTTTACCTTTGAGACTTATGAGAAAATCTGACGTCATCTTGGCTTTAATAAAACCCTAAGGTATTATAATATCTACAGTAGTACAAAGTACACATTTCAAAGATACAGAGAGAGTATATAGGAAAATGCTGTCATCAGCATCATGTGTCGTCCCATCATCAGAATCATGGATAAAATCAGAATTCTTGTCTGACCTCATACATGGGGCTAAGTTATGCAGATATTTGCAGGCACAGATACAGATTTTGAGAGAGTATATAGGAAAATGCTGTCATCATCATCATGTGTCGTCCCATCATCAGAATCATGGATAAAATCAGAATTCTTGTCTCACCTCATACATGGGGCTAAGCCATGCAGATATTTGCAGGCAAAGATACAGATTTTGAGAGAGTATATAGGAAAATGCTGTCATCATCATCATGTGTCGTCCCATCATCAGAATCATGGATAAAATCAGAATTCTTGTCTGACCTCATACATGGGGCTAAGCCATGCAGATATTTGCAGGCACAGATACAGCACATAGCAGTTTGCAAAACTACCTTCATTTTTGTCCCAGGGCATACTGGTGGGAAATTCAATAAGAGAGGAGACGCTCTGGCTGGCAGTGCGACTATCAAAAATGGGCCATCTGTGGACAAGCGAGACATCATCAGTGCCACATGAGAGACTAAAAGCTGTGAGTCTTTCAGTTACATGGAAAATGATTTTTCACTGAGTAGACTGCATACCCTAGGTGAACCTATTGGAGCCGGGAGACAGGAAAACCTTGCGAGAGCCATCTGTCATTACACTGACCAGAACAGAATGGGAGCGCCTAAAAACACTTGGAGACATACTCAGAAGGGGATCGGAGCACTTATGGTCCTGTCCAGTGTGTGATGAAGATGATTTCTGAAATGAACAATAAGTAGCCAAATAATTTAAGTCTGTATTTTTCAGTGAATTTCTGTATTGTTCTAAATATGTTCTTTAAAGATCAATATTTTAAAGTGATCTTTATGGTGTTTTCCCTCAGAAACGGAAGAAGAGGAAATAAAAATCCTGACTAAACTCAAAGAAACTGTGGACAAACAGAGAGAGGAGCTGAGGACTATGAAGCGAGAGCTTGGGCAGAAGGGAGTGGATTGTGATGCTGTAAGTGCTTGTCATGGCCTATCTATGCTTAGACTTTGTGAGTTTTTGTCAGAGAAATTGACTTGATTGTTTCTCCTTTACCTTTGGATTTCCCTTTTGGATCCTGTAGTCCTGTTTTTGGGAGGTTGGGGAAGGAGGGGTGTAGATCCACTGCACGATATCATAAAACGTAACTAATTTATTAGCTTGTTAAAAGTGCAGATAATACAGCCTAGCTGTAAACCACAACACAGCGGGTCAGTCGCCCTTAAAGGGACAAACACAGAAGGGGATGTATGTGTGTGGAATGAGATATTCTGCAGTAAACCTGAGAGAATGGGAGGTCTGCTTCATGAAGTGATCATACTGTTTTCCTCACACTGTGAAGATTCCTGTGTGAGTTCTGAGCTCCATTGTAGGGAAAACAAGAATAGACCCACTGCCTTCCCAACAAGAATATTGTAGGAGCTGACTGATTGGGAGCTTTCTTCGAAGCTGGAGTACATCCACCTGAGCGGCAAGGAACAACCAACTGCACACAAATAAGCCAGTGAAACGGATGTACACGCAAAACTCAGGACCTGGCACAAATCCAAAGTCCAAATGTGTTTAACTTTCTAGATACAGGAGCAGGATGTCATAGGTCAGGGATATTCAGCTGTCGGCCTGAATGCTGCCCATGGAGGCCTGTGAATCACCTGCTAATTGTATTCTATTAAGGATCTTTCTGTGCTGGGGCCCTAGCCTCAGGCCTGCAACAGTACCTATTTTCCACCATTTTGGCCCTGGCGTAAACTTAGTTGAATGTCCCCAGATGAGTTAACCCTGTCATCCAGGGACCAAAAAGATGTTATGAACCTGTGGGGATTCCCTCCACCCCCCACCCATGTTCCAAAAATCTTTTTTAAAAATTCCCTAGAAAGTGGAGCATACAGTGCCCTTTCCATGCCTTTAGACACATTAAACATATAGTGCTAGCTCTATATTTTTTGACCAATCAGCACTCGGTGGATGATGCGGTCAACATCACGGTGTCCACCTTTACTTCCCAGGAGCTGGGAGCCATGGTCTTTTTTTATTTTAAAGTAGGGCTTTTTAGGGATTAGAACCCACAACCTTTGTATTCACAGGTGAGCATCTAGCCTTTACACCACAACGGCTTCCAAAAAAATGTTTACATATACTAAATACAGTTTAAAAAAAACAACCTTTTAATGTTCTCCAGTTGCAAGCACAGCTGGAGCGCATTGCCAAAGTCAACGCCGACCTGCGCCGCAAGAACTCCACGCAGAAGAAGCAGGCGCAGGCTTTGCTGCAGGAGAAGCTGGAGCTGGAGACGCAGCTGCACACCAAGGATAACGAGGTGGAGCACATCAAGAGGTTGATCTCAGAGCAGGAGAAGTACGATGAGCAGCGAGCTGCCGTGAAAGAAGCCATTGCTGTCGGCAGGAGTATTGATGTTGAAGATGAATCCGAGGTTTGTACTCATGATCGTCCTGTGCCTGTCCTGACTGGTCTTGGGCAGTCCAGCTTCTCTACATTCTGAGATCTTTAGCAGCATGACACCCCTCCATGTCATGACACACCTCCATGTCATGATACACCTCCATGTCATGACACACCTCCATGTCATGACACACCTCCATGTCATGATACACCTCCAGGTCATGACACACCTCCAGGTCATGACACCCCTCCAGGTCATGACACCCCTCCATGTCATGATACACCTCCATGTAATGACACACCTCCATGTCATGATACACCTCCATGTCATGATACACCTCCATGTCATGACACACCTCCATGTCATGACACACCTTCATGTCATGACATACCTCCATGTCATGACATACCTCCATGTCATGACACACCTCCATGTCATGACACACCTCCATGTCATAACACACCTCCATGTCATGACACACCTCCATGTCATGATACACCTCCATGTCATAACATACCTCCATGTCATGACACACCTCCATGTCATGACACACCTCCATGTCATGACACCCCTCCATGTCATGACATACCTCCATGTCATGACACACCTCCATGTCATGACACACCTACATGTCATGACCCCCTTCCATGTCATAACACCCCTGCATGTCATGAATGACACCTCTCCATGTCATGAATGACATACCTCCATGTCATGACAACCCTCTGTGTATGACACCCCTCCATGTCATGACATACCTCCATGTCATGACACACCTCCATGTCATGACACACCTCCCTGTCATGACACACCTCCCTGTCAAAACACTCTAAAAAAAGACCCACTGTCAGCCTAACAACAATGTTGTATTAGGTGACTAATTAGGAGTGTTGTCTGTGAAGTTGGAGTCCTGTCAAGAATCATCTCTTGTTGTCTTCCTCTGTCTCCTTTTCCAAAGATCTTTCCAGTGGTCACAACATGTTCCAGTTTCCTTCTCATAATATGACCAAAAAATGATGACTCTCTTCTTCTGAGGTTTGTGGTAAGTTGTCTTTGCGCTCTCACCCATTAAAAAAAATCTGGGTTGCCTTTTTGGCTGTCCAAGAAATGATAAGAATTCTGTAAAACCTTATCACCGAGGCCTCAAGAAATTGTTTGGTTTATTTATTAATTGTTTAGTTTTCACAGCCGAATGTTAAAACTGGCTTGCAAGAATTCGTCTTCTGAACTCCAGCAACATGGATTTATTGCATAAAATGTTCTTCATTTTATAAAATGCTTTTTTATCCTGTCCCATTCAGTTTAAAAAAAAATCTCAATGATAGATCTTCCATGTGCCTAGATACCTAACCATTTCATCCTGAAAACTCTAAAACAAAAACAAAAATAGGTAATGACCCCATTAGGATTCATAAAAAAATGAATTGAAAAAAAAATGTTGTACACTCATCACTAATAAATTCACGAACAATTTATTTATCATCATTTTAAAATTATTTTTTGAAATAAATAAACATTTTAAAAGAAGTAATCAATAGACATGAGTGGGGTCAAGGATTATATTGAATACATCCCTTGGGGCCTAAGAAACCCACGCCTATCAGGTGATGCGCTCGTGATCCCATGATCTTTACGATTGCGCCTCATAAGGAAATCATCTAACATCATCTTGGCTTAAAAAAAAGCTCTTTAACACAAAGGAGAACCTCAATGCTGTTTTTTTGTTATTTATATCCTGACCTACACGTTTGCGCAGGTGCAAACCCAGCCAGTTAATATTAACCATGTGTGGCGCAGAGTGTGTTGTTTTGTATGGGGAAATTCCCACAGAGTATGTTGTTTTGTGTTGTGTCATCATCATAAACCACTTCTGCCATTAAGCGTTGTGGGGAGGAATAATTTGCCATTCAGTGCATTTGTGTTTTGTTATCATCGTCACCGTCAACCACTTCTGCCGTTAAGTGTCGTGGTAAGGAATAATTTGCGATTAAGTGCACACTGTGTTGTTTTGTGTTTGGTGTATTAAAAGAAATTGGAACAGCTAAAACATACCAGAGTAATTTTGGATCTGAAGCTTTAACTTCATCATCAAAGTTAAGTTTACCCTCTGAATCTTATGAGACAGACATCAATGAAGATGAGGACATGATTCTATAGGGTCAAGTCAAATCAATAGCTATGCAATTTGTGATATTTTTTTCTAGATATTTTCTGCGCAAATCTAGATATTTTTGACCCATTTCTATATATTTTCTGTCAAAGAAAAGTGGCAACACTGTTGGCGCGTCTCCAGTTTTGACACTGTATTGTGTGTCATTTATTTCCAGGGCGTCTCTCCAGCGACTTGTGTGCTTCATCTTCCGTCTTCAACGCAAAGAATTTCTTAGAATTAGCAGCATCCGTGCCTGACACAGACATTTGTGTCGGTTTCTACAACATCATGGTATTCTCCATAGCAGCAGACATTGTCGCAATAATCATGCGATGCTGTTATCCCTGACTGACAAAGAAGATTGGTGGCGGTGTCGGAACCAAAGTGGCAACACTAACAATAGTGCTCGCCCCTTCCCAGTTGAAGACGGGCCAACCAATAACAGCGTCACCCCCCCCCCCCCCTCTTGCAAAGACGAACACGCACGCTTGCCCTGGGAAATCTCTCTTGTCTATTTTTGGAAAACCCCGTGTTACCTGAAATAATAGACTGAATCTGACCTTTGACATTGGGGGATTAGGTAGACTTTTACCGAAAAGAATGTACTGTTAATCATTTCATGATGATGGAAAGTTGGCACCTTTCCGTCTTTCCAGACCATATTGTCTTGTGCTATGAGGAGGCATGGGCTGTGAGTCCCATGGTGATGGCAAGTGTCACTAGCAAGACTCGTCCACATTAAAAAAAACATCTTCCACAATTATAGCGTGGGATTTCTGGACTGCTGTTACCATCATATGCATTTAGCATGTTTCTTCTCAGGCGTTCGTCACCCTTTCTGCAATTATTTCTTTCTTCATTCTCATCCCTTTCTCATTTGCCCCCTCCAGGTGGGTTTATTGGTTTTTTGTGTGTGTGTGCCTGCTCTTATGTCTGTGTTTCTTTGGACTCTGTTTTAAAGACACATTCTAATGTGTTGTTCCCAGGCTTTCTTTTCATGTGTTGTCTCCAGTGCCAGCATCTTTTCCTCACCTCTTGATTCACAGGAATTTGCTTAGTTCTCTTCACATTTGTGATTTTCTCATATAATTTTTTAAAATGTATCTCTGCTCTGTGCAGGCAACAGTTAATGAATGTTTGTAGTTTATTTGTGATTGCTTTAGTTGTTCTCCATGTTTCATCTCCGTAAAGTACTATAATTTAGCAATTGAGTTGAATATTTTAAAACCAGCCAAACTAATCTCAGACGAATGATGTCTTCTAGAACAAAGATGCTGATGGCCAGCCGGTGAAACCACTAATGATCAGAACCCAAGGAATCAGCTCTTCCATAGAAACTGACTCAGACCATGGTAGTCAGGTTACCAGCCCAGGCAGTCCCACAACTGGGTTTGATCTTGATGGCAAGCTGGTCATTGACCTCAAGGATCCAAACCGACCCAGGTTTACCCTGCAGGAGCTAAGACAGGTAAAATACAAAGAATTCAGGATTCTTCTACCTTTGATTGTAGTTTACAGGTAGGCTGCGATTTCTGCACTTTTCGGCTCAGCACATCCAATTTAACAAACCCTGAATTCACCGAAAGGGTTCCAGAGCTCCATTTTTGAGAGCTGCAAACAGACCAACTGCCCCCTTAACAAGTGTGTTATACGAAGTGGTTAATGCTACTGTTTCCTTCAGAGTCGGCGTGCATCTGCCTGAGGAGTGAGGAACCAACAGTCTTCATTCGAATAAGCAAGATCTGTAAAATGGATGTGCACACAAAACTCAAGTTTGGATCAGGACTTAAGTCCAGGAGTGGATGAACAACCGGAACTTTCCATCGAAGTTTATAGCTATTGAGTGCTAAGAAAAAGAAAAGAAACCATGAAATGCTTTTAAGGAGCACTGATTATTAATTTCCCCCCCCCCCCCCCCCCCCCCCCCCCCACTTCAACGGGGTCCAAGAACCCACATCGAAAATTCGTTATTCAAATTTAGTTTTTATTGTAGTGATGTTTTCACAGAATTGTTGCCTTGGGGAGGATTTGAACCCGTGGCCATAGGGTTAGCAGGCAATATTTAGGATATTGTCCAAAAAGAAAGATGTTGCCTGGTTCATGATTGATTGGACTTTGCAGAGAAAGATTCCTTCTGAATGTGACTTTCTTTGAATAATTTTATTGGTGAAGTTTTTAGCAGAAGTCAGAACTAGAGTCGCAAGAAATTACTGACTTGCAGCTCACAGCTTGGGGGGTTTGTCCAGCGACTCGGCCCTCGACTTGTAACTTGTAGCTTCGATGATTTCTTACGACTCATTCTTTGCTGCAGGCCACTGTGAATTATGGTAATGGACATCACTGTAATGACTGCCCTTTTGTGTCTCCTCCACACTGGCTATCTGTGGTGCAGAGTTAACACTGGCTCTGAGGTCTAGAGCTTCACCACTCAATCAAAGCAGACATGATCCTCTTCACGGTCACACAACGTCTAACAACGGTTAACACCAGCGGCACATTTCACGAGTTTATTTACACGTTAGCTTAATACACAAATCACAGGTGAATCCACTTACAGCATTCGGACAATAGACGTTGACATATTCACAGCTGGCTTTGACAATCAAACAGGGTACCATCACAGCTGGCCTTCTCGATCATTCATTCCTCACCGATTCAGATCCACATGCTCTAGTCATTCTCCATTCATCTTCACAGCTTCATTTTCCATCCTTTCTCTCTGGGGCCCAGTCACCGAATCCCCGCCTGATTCTCAATCCCCCAGATCTCCTCATTCACACGTGACTCACTCTTTCCTGTCTTTTCACCATATCTCCGTGAAACCCATGCTCTCAGGGACTTCCCCAGTTATGCCAATCATCCCCTGACATTATCCCTATTTATAACATCATTACAATCACAATGAAAAACATCTTCATATCTAGATAAAACAGCACAAAGTAAATGTACTAAAATAGTAATACCTTTTGTATTCACGTAGAAAATCGAAATCTAATAATTGTTGGCTGTTGTTTTGGTAGTATAAGAGACTACATAGTTTAATGCATAAGCATTTTTCCATGCAAATGACAAATGAATTGTTACGTGAAGTGACTTGACTCGGGACTCGGCATGGTAACATTTTTAATGACTTGGTACTTGGTGGCAATGCAGTGACTTGGGATTTAACTTGGTCTTGAACTGCTTTTGGTCAATAGTTTTAGTGTAGTTGTATATTACTATTTGTTTGTTTTGTTTTGTTGCATAATTGTGTTTAGAAAGTTTACTCTCTCAAATTAACTGTACTTGCTGCAGGATTAAAGAGTTTAACTCTTTTTACATAACTGTACTAGTCACAGGTTTAAAGTTCAACTCTCTCTAGATAACTGTACTTGACATAGGTTTAGAAATTTGAACTCTCTCAAGATAACTATACTTGATATAGGTTAAGATAGTTTAACTCTCTCTTTCACAAGATAACTGTACTTGACATGGTTTAGAAAGTTTAACTCTCTCAAGATAACTGTACTTGTTGCAGGTTTTGATGGAGAGGAATGAACTAAAAACTCGGCTCATTGAAGTGGAGGAGGAACTAGGTCACTATAAGCCCAAGTAGGTCACCAAGCTGATTGTATAAATCACCCACTAAACAACAGTTTTGATACATTTTGCTTATCATAATGTCTACTTTTCAGACTATTTCGTCATAACATATCACTTTGTATGACTTTTAGCTAACATTGTTTTTATTTTCTATGTTTTATTTTGATCTTTTTCTTCTTCACTTTCTCTTCTGCCGTTTTGCATGACGATGGAGATATACAGTTCTGCTTCTTGCTCTTCTGGCCGGCTCGAATGTAGTTTCTCTAATATTATCTTTCCATATTGTTTATGGTCTACCTCATTATCTGCTTTCCTCTCTTCTTGTAATTTATGCCTTCAATTGTATGGCGTCATAAGGCTTTCTCTTTAAGTGGGCAAACCATTTAACTTGCTGTCTACTGTATGTAACTTAGTATTAGTTCTGTGCTGACTTTTTTTTTTAATGATTTCATTTCTGATTGATTTTTTTTCCTGTCACTCCTGCAGCCTTTCTCAGACATCTCATTTGCATGGTAATTAATGTTCTTTTATGGTTTATTGTGAATGACCATATCTGGCACTGGTAGCATGTGGTTGGGATGAATATGAGATGTTTCTCTGGGCTGAGAGGGGGCTTTCTTATGCTTTCCCCATACTTGGTTTACTTGAATGTTAACATCACAGCACTCAGGGCACCCCCTTAAGTGCTCGGTCCCCATCTTCAGCAGTAAGTGAAGAGTTAAAATCCTGATGGTACCAGCAATTGTTTGATTGGATATCCGTCTCGCCTTTTCCCTGAGTGTTGAGAGTCGCCCAGATCCCCTTGTAACTCCTCGCATTACCATTATCCTCAGACAGCAGGATCTATCTTTGCCTCGGCACTATTTACTCGCTCCCAAAGGGCCCTCACAACATCCAGCTTGTCATACATCACTTCACCACCCAGTGGTGCAGAACTGGGCCAGTCTATCTGCCTGCTCATTTCCCAACACACCGGCATGACCTGGAGAGAATAATTAAAGGATGCTAACTACCTGGGACCTCTGAAGTGATGCTTGCCGCTCTGCAAGGAGCATGCCTGTCTCCAATTTTCTTAACATGCTCTGTGAGTCAGTTACAGTGATGGCAAGTGTGTACAGCGGATGCTTGGTTTATTTTACTACATCTTATGTTAATCACTTCATCAAGTGTATCTTCACTGAATGTTGTTCCCAGATACTTAAACTCACTTGACTGTTTAATACCTTTACACTTTACTTCTGGATTTAAGTATGCTGATCTCTGTTGCTTTATTGTTTCATTAATTTGTTTGTTTTTATTTTGCCATATTTTTTTTGCGTGATGCAGTATACAATTTCACTTTCTGCCTGACTCCATTTTGTTAAGCTCTAACTCAGATGAACTTGCCTGTGTTTGGCTCGGGCCCATAAGGAAAGTAAAAAAGTGCAGGCTATTCATGTCATGTGAGGCATCTTCTCTGTGGGTTTCATGACCCTATTTTGGGGGAACAAGACTCTACACATTGCCTTTTCCCACCCCCCAAGCATGTCTTAAAAGTCGACTAATTAGATGTGTATCTTTTGAAGTTGGAATGCATCTGCCTGAGGCAAATAACTAACAGTCTGCGCATATATATCATGTAAAATGGATGTGCAAGCAAAACTCTGCAGCAAGACCAAAATCCAGAAGTGGACAAACAACCAGAACTTTGCACTGAAGTTTACAGGTGGTGAATTCTAAGAAGATGAAGAAATAATCTAAAATAGATCTCATTATGGAGCTATAATTGATACACTTTATCCTATTCGTACATGCTACCAGCCAGCTAAAGTAGCCCTTGTCAGATGAGTTTAGCTAGGATTACCTATGCTTGCTTTTTTAGCATGTTTATGTTATATTTATTTCTGTTGTTTTGTTTGTGTTCCTCTTCTACCTCCTGCCCTGCCCACAACTACTCCTGTCAACCCAGAGATGAGCTGAACCCTAACCCTGACGCTAAGGATGAAGAGGAAGAGTAAGTGCATGTTAGGGTCAAGTACTGTTAACACCTCCTCCTCCTTTCTTCTTCTTCTTCTTCTTTTTCTTTGTTTTTCTTGCTGATTTTTCTTCTCCCTTTTCTACTAAAAGCTTTGGAAATGCTAACTATACTAACATTTTACTGTTCGTTGTTGAGAATATTTTTGACCATTTGAGTCATGTTAAGAAATGACATCGTGCCACTTTGGATATTCCCATAAACGCTCTGACCTCATCTTCAGCGGCTAGTGCAGTTCCAGTTTTTATAGAACCAGTAGCAGTCTGGTTGTATGTCCATCTTGCCTCCCCCCGGGGGTTTTTGACCATTAAATGTTGTGAAAGTTATCAACTATGGGCCTACGATTAGCATTGACATTTGTGAATATACCATCACAAGCTGCAACCTGGAGCATATAAACTAACATTTAAAATGCTATCTACCACCATCACAGTTGTTATAAGTGGTGTGTGTTTCTTCTCGTTGTCTAGGTAGTGTTCATGCGTGTGTGGTGGATGTTCTCCTCACACGCTCCATGTTACACAACTGGCACAAGCCGACACCTATGAGAGCTTACGAGACATGAGTTTATTGACGTATTTACACTTACATAAAAGAGGTCCTGTCGTTGTCCTAGTAAACAGTTCTCGCACACAAACTCACGCAGTCTTCTTCAAGCATTCACAGACCAAAGTGGGCTCCCATGGATTCACGTTGAGGTTCTGGCCATCTCACACACTGGCATGGTCGATCTCGGCTTCACACTTCGTCGGCAGGGTCTCCTTTCTCCACAAGCACTCTCACGTTGGCATTCTCACTTTCAGTCATACGTCCTCTCACTCCAACAGGTCGACACAAACTAAACTTGACCAGAGTCAAGTCTGACTTATACCACGGGTTAATTTTACGTGATAACACGTGGTGGTCCTTAACTTTTCACGTGGCGACCTTTAGTCGCATTCCCGTGGTACCCGTGATAACTAGCGGTTATCACCTATCTCAAGATTCTCGTTTAATCCGAGTATCTGGACTATCTCGGTGTTTTAGGTCAACTTTGGGTCTTCCCCCCAACCATCCATTGTATTACCATTGTAATAAGTGGTTTGTGTTTCTTCTCGTTGTCTAGGTAGTGTTAATGCGTGTGTAGTGGATGTTCTTCTCACACGCTCCACGTTATACAAGTGGCACAAGCCGACACCTACGAGAGCTTACGAGACATGAGTTTATTGACGTATTTACACTTACATAAAAGAGGTCCTGTCGTTGTCCTAGTAAACAGCTTTCGCACACAAACTCACGCAGCCTTCAGCGAGCAGTTTTCTTCAAGCATTCACAGACTAAAGTCGGCTCCCATGGTTTCACGTTGAGGTTCTGGCCATCTCACACACTGGCATGGTCGATCTCGGCTTCACACTTCGTCGGCAGGGTCTCCTTTCTCCACAAGCACTCTCACGTTGGCATTCTCACTTTCAGTCGTACGTCCTCTCACTCCAACAGGTCGACACAAACTAAACTTGACCAGAGTCAAGTCTGACTTATACCACGGGTTAATTTCACGTGACAACACGTGGTGGTCCTTTACTTTTCATGTGGCGACCTTTAGTCGCATTTCCATGGTACCCATGATAACTAGCGGTCATCGCCTATCTCAAGATTCTCGTTTAATCCGAGTATCTGGACTATCTCGGTGTTTTAGGTCAGCTTTGGGTCTTCCCCCCAACCATCCTAATCTGGGTGAAAATATCCCCCATTGCAACAGTTGAGTTCCTTTTACATATCTATGATTCCATGTCTGTTTTTTTAATTCATCATATTTTATTTGTTTCATTGTCTTTTTCATTTTTTATTTGTTTAGTAAAAATTAAAAGCTTGTTCTTCCTCTTTCAGTGTCAGTCAGTAGCTAACCAACTTTTTTTTAATTCTGGAAACATGTTTCTATTTTTAAGTAGCTCAGGTTCGCAGACTTGGTAATGTGGTGGGACATTTTTTTCTTTCTGTGAAAGACACACACAAAAGATGCTGACCTACATTCTCAGGCTTAACCCAATTGCTCCGAGCAGCCGCAGACCCAACACTTCTGGTTGGTCCAGTTCCCCATAAATATAACTTTTCCCCACTTATTTACAGTAACGATTTAGGAGATGCATAGTGAATGCTAATGGCTTCACATAAGTTCAGAAGGCCAGGATATGAGTATATTAACTGAAAATAGCAGTGGGGGAATTTGGCATCAGATTTGTCCCTAAGCCTGAGTGATAGAGGTCCTAGTGTCACAGCATGAGCCACAGGGCCATGGCCCATTTTGTTAGTGATCCTGGAGGAGGAGTAGGGGGGCAGGGTATCATAATCCTGACCTCCACTGTCCCCAAAAAGAGGTATAAATACAGGGAAAAAAAAACACACAGACATTTGCATCCAAAAATGTTTAAATAACACATTAAACAGAAGGTGCTAAACCAACAAACTGATGAGTTAATGCAACCTTGTCTGGGTTCCAAGGCTCCATTGTGGGGATAACTAGAATAGACCCACTGCCTCCTCAGCAAGCATGTCCTAGGAGTCGACTAATTAGAGGTTTCCTTCGAAGCTGGAATGCATCTGCCATTCCAGCTTGGCACAACCATCATCATCATCATGTAGGAGGTCCTTTGGAGAACGTCGCTCTCATCACAGTCTGCCTGAAACAACCAGTTGACACAAATAAGCCAGTAAAAGGCATGTACACGCAAAACTCACACACTTTCACAGAGGCAAATGAATGAACAACCAGGACTTCTTGCCGGAGCTTTACAGCTAGTGAATAAAGAAGTAGAAGAAGAAATGCAACAACTGTCTGTATCAGAAGAAAGTTAGAAAAGTTTACTGTCTTTGAACTAACCAGTGAATATTTAGAGAGTTGCATGGTAAAGAAAGAGTTAATATTGATGATTTGTGTTTGTAGAAACTAAAACCTAGTTTTAAAACAGTTTTTCTTCTTCAGTAATTTAAATAATGTAGACACAAACAATAAATATTGTAGGACTGTGCATTTGGTGTTATTTACTACATACCAAACAGGCAGTTACTGAAATTAGTGGCGGAGGCTATTACAATAAAAATGAACAGTCCTGCATTGCAAAAACAGTTACAGCAAGTGATAAATTTGAAATGGCCGTGTTAGTCATGCGACTGTCGTCAGCTTCTTGGGGGACGATGAACATGGTATCTAGAGAAGACAATGTGATTTGTGTATTTCTGTGGAAATGGTTCAGTTTGTGTGCCTCATTGTATGTTGATGTAACTGAAGTACTGCCAGGAAACTGCCATTACTCCCTGTATTTACCATTTTTGCTGTTGAGACACGAAGATCTTTGAGCCTGAGGATTGAGGGTCGCATGGCTAGTGCTGTCACCATGGACTGCGCAGGTTAGGTTTAACATTTTCTTTTTTTTAAATTTAGTAAAGCATCTGGCGAAATACAGAGTGAAATATGCCAGTGCAATGCATTGTTTGTGTCCTCGTTATTTAAAGCCTAATTTGTTTCATCTGTTTTGATATTCTTTTCTTCATTTCACATTTTTTAGGAAATCTTCCTATTCTGGAGAGGAAGTCCTGGTCTATGGACCGATCAACAGGGAACCCGACGAGAAAATGGGCATTAAGAAGGAATCCGGAATAAGAAAATTGTGAGTTGGTTTTACACTTTTTTCTTTTAAAACGTTATGTTTTCACTCTCTTCTGCTTGCCTGTCATCTTTAGATCTTTCAGCCTAAGGTACATGTAAAGTCGAGTTCTTCTCGTACTTAGCATCTATGGTTTGTTAACTTTGGCAAAATATTCTAGTTGTTTGTCCACTTCTGGCATTTAGTCTTATTCCAATACTTCAGTTTTGCATGCACATCCATTTTATAGATATGGCTCTCTGAATGCAGACTGTTGGTTTCTTGCCTCTCAGGCAAATAAGAAGTATCAACTAATGATACTGGATACATTACAGGCAGAATGAACAGAAACACCATTATATTTGTTTTAATGAGTTGAGTTTATTCAAAGAGTGATATCACAGCCCTCCATCCCTATCTTCAGCAGCTAACTCAGAACTCTAATAACGATGGTGCCAGTTGCAATCTGACTAGATGTCTGTCTTGCCTTTTCTCTGAGCATCAAGTATCGACCATATCCCTTCATCACTTCTGGCTACATGACTCTCACTAGACTGTGATGATCAGTTTGCTCCTCCGAATTGTAACACATGCTCCCACAAGGCCTTAACCGCGTCTTCCTTATCATGCAACAGTATTCCCTGAAGTTCTGCAGAGCCAGCTAGTCTGTCCACCAGTTCATTTCCCAACACACCGGTATGCACCATAAAAAAAAAAAGATCCAAACAGTGCTCTTTCCCTGTGACCTCCGAAGTGAATTATACAACTCTGCACGAAGCATGCCAGTCCTCACCTTTCTCAGTATATTTTCTGAGTCTGTTACAATCACATGAAACATCATGATCTTGAAGGTGGTAGTGGCTAAGCAGCCAGTATTTTTCCATCCACACAAAGTCTTTTTTCTTTATTTCACCTCTTTCTTTGAAACGACCCCTGTCAATGCCATACATGCACAGCCCTGGAAAAACATCAACTCAAAATCACAACATGTCAGATCAGATGTATAAGAAACTAAAGTTGGGTAAACAAGAAGAAACAGTCACCAATGAAGAACTAAGAACAATGGTAGGCACAGTACTGCTAAATGATTTCATAGAACATCAAAGAATCAAGTGGTTTAGTCATCTGGTCGGAATGGAACAAAGTCAGTGGAAGAAGACATCACACTTTTACAGTATACTAGTAATATAGTTAGAGTATCACTGCTGGGACACACTTATCCTAGGTCTTAGTAGTTTGTTAGAAAGTAAGTTACATGATTTTTATTTTATTTTTGCAGAGCATTTATTCGTAGCCTAAGCTTTCTGTTTTTCAAGGGTCTCCAAACTTTGGTTAAAAGGCCCCTTCTGTGAGACTCCTCTGCCCGTCTTTGCTTCTTGTGCGGGTTCAAGTCCTCCACTGGGAAAAAAAAAAGGGGGGGGGGGGGGAGATAAATCCACTGCTCCTCACCTCTTTCGGAACCAGAAAGTTTTACTGCCCTTTAGACCAACTTCTTCAGTACCAGAAGATTTGGTAGCCAGTACCCAAGTGGGAAATACATTATGAAAGATAACATAGGGCTAAACACTTGGGTAGCCAGATTTCTTTATATTCTCTGACCACATTTAAAATGTAAGAGAATGCATTGTTGGATGGTTAAGACTCAATCGGATGATCCACACACAATGCACTGTTCAGGATTAAAAGAGCTAAAAAGAGCTTCTGAGCCTACAAATGTTTGGGTCTGGAAGAGTTAAAAAGATAGGGCCTGAGCCTAAAAATGTTTGGGTCTGAAAGAGTTAAAAAGATAGGGCCTGAGCCTACAAATGTTTGGGTCTGGAAGAGTTAAAAAGATAGGGCCTGAGCCTACAAATGTTTGGGTCTGAAAGAGTTAAAAAGATAGGGCCTGAGCCTACAAATGTTTGGGTCTGAAAGAGTTAAAAAGATAGTGCCTGAGCCTCCAAATGTTTGTGTCTGAAAGAGTTGAAAAGATAAGGCCTGAGCCTCCAAATGTTTGGGTCTGAAAGAGTTAAAAAGATAGGGCCTGAGCCTCCAAATGTTTGGGTCTGAAAGAGTTAAAAAGATAGGGCCTGAGCCTCCAAATGTTTGGAGACCCACCCTGTATTTCATTGGGCTTCTGTTGGTTGTCTGCATCATGGCCTGGTTGATTTTGCTTGAGTTTCCTTTCATGGGTTTCCCTCGACTCCAGACGGATTCACTGTTTACATGTGGGTTCAGTGAGACCAGGTATTGGTGCAGGTTTATTACTTGGTAGAGAGCCTTTTCTGTGTTGTTTGCTTTGTTTATGTCATCATTCATCATTATGTCAAGGACAAGTGTATGAGTTCTAGGGTCCCATTCTGAGGAAAATAGAATCGACTCAATTCCCCCCCCCCCCACCCCCAACCCTCCTTTTCCCAAACAAGCGCACCGTAAAACCGAAGTAATCAGGGGTGTCGTGAGTGCATCTGCCTGAGAGGTGAGGAACCAACAGTCTGCAATACAATAGTCGAGAAGTGGATAAAACAACCATAATTTTTTTGCCATAGTTCACACTGGTGAACGCCAAGAAGAATGCGACTAGGTATAGGTGCAGGTTTACCACAATTTGCTGTTCTTGTTTGAATGACCATTGGTATAGCCTTTTTTTTTTAACTGTTTGCTTTGTTTATGTAATGATTATTTCAAAGACAAATTAATCATTGACAATGGTCAAACAGCCGCAACTGTCAGTAGTGAAATCTGACTTGATTTGACACATCACATGTCATGTTCCAATCAAGGGTCTCTTTAGTTAAGTGGTCAGGCTGTTTGCCTCGCTCTATGAAGGTCATGGATTTGTTTTAGGCAGCTGCTGCTAGACATGAACATTTCATTTAGGGCACAAAACGTTTGGCTAATCAACACTAACAGCAGACATGATGTGTAGTTTTAGAGCTGTAAAAATAGGGGGGACTGCAGTTAAGCTAATTCCAAGTAATTGATCCAGTGAACAATGACTGAAAAGCTTAACAAAATCAGGAAGCAGAATAACATGCACAAAACAACACAAAAGGATGTTTCGGTGCTGGGCCTTTCTCGACAAGAACGTGAACTAAAACAGTCAAAACAAAGGAAGAGAGTAATCCAAACACTAAGGGGTCAACGAGAAACTAATTTTAAAAAAAAAAAGTGATGTGGAAGAAATGAAAAAAAAAAGGAAGGCTAGAAAAAATAGTCGCGCCCCCCCCCCCCCCCCCCCCCCAAGTAAAGTTGAAAATATATATTTTTCTACAACAATTTTTTTAAAGCCTTCCTTTATCTTGTTTCATTCCTTCCACACCGCCTTTTTTTAAAAATAGTTTCACGTTGACCCCCTTAGTGTTTGGAGTACTCTCCCCCTTGTTATGGCCATTGTAGTTCATGTTCTTGTTGAGAAAGACCCAGCGTTGAAACGTCCTTTTGTTTTGTTTTGTAAACCTTATTCTGCTTCCTAAGCTCTTGAGATTCATTGCTAGTATTTGCCATGAGATTATATTATTCTTCTTCTTTTTCTTCCTCCTCCTCCTTCTTCCTCTTCTTCTTCTTTTTCTTCTTCTTCCCCCTTCTCCTATTTACCATGAGACTCTATCTTTCTTTTTCTTCTTTTTCTTCTACCTCATCCTCCTCCTCTTCCGCCTCCTCTTCTTCCTCCTCCTCTTTCTAGTTGGTGACTCCCATTTTTTAATAGATCTGCCCATATATTATATCTCCACCGTCTGCCTCATGGTCTGCTCCCATTTAACTCTTGTGCGTTTTTGTTGGACATGTGCCCAGACTGCTACAGGATCGTGCACAACAGAGAGCCCTGTCAGACACAGTGCAAGCAGACACGGTTAATACCAGCATCTACATAGCACGTAACGAGGCTCGCAATCAGTGCCTGGCACATACCTAGGCTCGCAATCGATGCCTAGCACATACCTAGGCTTGCAATCGATGCCTAGCACATATCTAGGCTCGCAATCGATACCTCTTCAAAACTGGTGCTGAAAGACAAAACATGACTAGAGAAGAAGAGGAAGAAGAAAAAGATTTAGTAGTTTTTTCTCTGTCTATTATACGCCAATCTCTCCATGTGTCCCAACCATCAAAGTCTATGAGCCCTAATGGTGCCAGTAATTACTTTTGTTTTAAATTGATATAATCTTTTTAGCTTTGTATACATGTTGGCTCGCTTTTGGGTATGCAGTTTTTGTTTTCTTGTTTTACTTATGCTGCATCCTAAAAATAACTTTTGTTGATTTTTTGACAATGTTTGAAACAAAACATGTTCTGATACAGCAGCGAATTTCATTTCTATAGAACTAGGCTAATAGGCACTAGTAACAGAGACTAAACAGTAATTCCCTAGACCTTTAGAGGGTCTGGCTGGCTCACTACACTCAGAGGAAAGGCAAGACGGACATATAACCAGATTGTGACCGTTACCATCAGTATTGGAACACTGCGCTGGCTACGAAGCATGCATGGGAATGCCCCGAGTGCTGTGATGTCAATTCTTAACTCAACTCAACTCCCTAGATCTTTTCATAGCAAAAAACATGAGCATATAGGTAGAAATATTTACGTAGCCAGCTAGAAACAGCTGGATACAACCAGTTTGAGTGAGTTTATATTACGCCAACATGTCTAAAAATGACCCCTCTTTTTTTAGCTCAGAATTCAGACGTACATATTTTAAACATATTCCGTGTATAAGACGACCGAAATTTGAAAACTTAAATAATTTGGGAAAATGTGGCTTTTATACATGGGAAAATATGGTATATACATCACTGACCTTGTAGGGGCAGTAGTAACTAGTTATTTACGTGAATTGTTTAGTTCGTGAGTGCAATTTTTACAGAAATTCCCAAGGATTGTAGCTGGAGCTAGAGAGTTTGTGCTTAGTGTGCTGTTTTCAGGCAGCTTACCATTCTACAGAAATACTGAGTCATATAAGATGAAAACTCAAGGTGCAGTGAAGTTGAACCCCCTGAATCCCCCCCCCCCCCCCCCCACACACATATACAACACCCACAGACACACACACACAATAAGAAACAGAGTGATAGAGACAAATACAACACAGAAGGTCGAAACATGAGAAGGCATTTGGAAGCAGGAGAGAGTAGGCAGAAATCAGAGAGGGCATGTATAAATAGGAGAAATAAAGTAAAAACAAGAGCAGACAAAAATAGGGCAGAGCAGATAGAAGTAGGAAAGAGCAGCCTGCAAAAAGGTATATAACAAGAGAGAGCAGAAAGAAACAGGAAAATGTAGGTAGAAAATCAAATGTACAAATGTTACCAGACAAAGAAACAAACAGTGAACTTAGTAGAAGGTTATAAACAAGAGATTACAAGTAGAAAGGAGAGAATGGGTAGCAGGAGAGTGCAGATAGAAACCAGAGAATTGGCAGCCAAAGAAGAGAGCTGGTAGAAATAGAAGAGAGCTGAAAGAGACAGGAGAGAGCAGTGGCACTATCAAAATCTCCATGGATTGTTAACGGGAGCAGTTGTCACCACAGCCCACCCACACCGGACTACAGGTCCCTTTGTAACTATTTCTTGCTGCCCGTTGATATCTGTCCTGTTTGGCTACACAGTTGAACAAGGTTTCCGGTATTTGTATCTGTCACATTCTCATCCTTGAGATGTTTAGTTAATCTAGAACTTTTTACGAACTTGCCCGTATGGCAAAATTTCCTCCCCACCCCCCATTAATGCAGCGGCCGGTGACACAGCCTGTCCTATGTTTTGGGGGTGTTATGAGATGGCTTGGTTGAGAGTTTGCTCGCTGTATATAATGTTTGTGGGAGGGTGTGTTGTCATGAGTCTTTGAGGAACTGCAGGTGCCTGTGTACAAGTGAAAAGTACTGCAGGGGGAAGCGCCAAAGCGCGACAGTTCGTAAGTATTGAAACTGGGATGTTTTTGTATTTCTAGGTTCCTTGGCATTGGTTCCTTCTATTCCCCCCCCCCCCCCCCCCCTCTCCACAAAAAGGAAGCCACTGATAAGGAACACAGAAATACAAAAACGTCCCAGCTTCAACACTCACAAACCATCAGGCAAGAAGTAGAACAGTGTGGAAATAATCACACAAGTGAGCGGTAAGCTGAAAAGAACAGTAAAAAAAAAAAAAGAAATATATGACACCCTAACAACATAGGATAGGCCGTAGGACCGGTAGCAGCATGAATGGAAGGGAAAGGAACTCTCGCCGCGTGGGCAAGTTCATGCTAAGTACCGTTAATTCTACAGATTGCAAAGGTGGAAGGGAAAATCTTTTTTAAAAAAAAATAGCAGCAGTAAGCTAACCTGTGAATATGTGTCTTCATTCTCCCGCCATCTGCAGCTTCCAGCAACTCATTGACAACCTGCCCATTCAGCTGGATATATGACTCAACCCTGCTTCCCTCTGCCAGTTCACAGACTAGAGACTTTGACGTATGCTCAGCACTTTGGCTGTTGTAGTCGCTGCTGTTATTCGTGTCATGCATGTAGCAGTAGTCCTAATTTCATTTCTTTTTGTCTGTGTGTGCGTTCAGGGACCTCATATTTCAGAGAAGAAAAAGAATATTCTGGCTGCTTCTTAACAAGCATGGTGTGAAAAGCGACTGTTTATGGATTTGTTTCCCCTGGGGGTTCTAGGGCCCAATCGTGGGAAAAAACAAGAATAGACCTCTCCTCCCTCGCCAAAACATGTCCTAAGAGTAGACTAATTGAGAACTTCCTTTAAAGTCAGAGTGCATCTGAACAACCAGGACTTTCCGCTGAAGCTTACAGCTGGTGAACAAAGAACAAGAATCTGTTGATATCGGATGGGCCAAAAGGTGTGGAAAAAGCTGATAGCTACAACACCAACTGTCCTATTAAGGACAGGCAGAGAAAAAGAAACAAAATAAATTCTTTTTTTGTTTGTTTGTTTTTTGGTTTTTGTTAAGAGAGCTTAGTATGGTAAATGGAGCAAGTCGTCTGCTTCGCACCCTACAAGCTCTGGGTGCCTTTTCAGCTGCTTTGTTCAATTCAGTACAGCTGAGAGATGTTGCTCTTGGCACACTAAGCCATATGGCACGGCTGTTCAGCTGATGGCCCTCAGGTCAAATCCGGCCCGTAGAAACCTAGCAAGTGGGCCATTGATCAGTGGCAGTTATACTATTGTATCAGTGATCTTTCTCTGCCTGGGCTCATACCTCTGGCCCGCAACAGTCCACATTTTCAACATTTTGACCCCTGTGGTACAGGCTAGAGACTTTAACATATTATCCATATGGCTCCTGCTGTTACTTTCTTATAGTCTATACCGTGTGGTGTTAGTGGTCATGTCTAGTCATCGACATATCATCAGACTGCAACTGGCACCTTTGAAATTGGAACTCTATGCTGGCTGCTGAAGATGGGGACAGAGCGCCTATGGGAATGCCCTGAGTTCTGTGATGTCGGTTCTTGAATCGACTCAACTCAGCGCAGCTCCATAGCTTTTTGTCTATAATACTTTCCATCAGCTCTGACACATATGATCCTGCATGCCATGATGTCAGACTATCCAGCATCTGTTCTCTCGGTCTCCCCTGCCTCTCCTCCCCTCCAGCTTTCCCACCGTCACGACGTACTCCAGTTTTCTCCTTCTCATGACAAGATCAGAGAATGTAAATTGTCTCTTCACTTCTCTTAATGGGTCAGTTTTTATCAATACATCATCATTACTGTTGTCTTCTTCTTCCTGTTCTCCAGCACTAAATTCTGGTGGAAAGTTCTGGATTTTTATCTTGTTTCAGAACTTTAATTTTGCATGCACAGATCTGACTTATTTGTATACAAACTGTTGGCTGCTGGCCTCTCAGGCAGATGCATTCTGACATGGAAGGCAGCTCCCCTAATTATTTTCCATGTGCAACATGCTTGTTAGGGTGGCAGTTAGGTCCATTGTTTTCCCCCCAAAATTCATGTGTGTGTAGTAACGAGTAGTCTGATAGATTGGCTGCTACTGCCCCTCTGTGCAGTGAGCTACTGTACGATAAGCGAATGTGATAAATAATCATTGCAAAAGAACAGATAGGTATTCCATGTACTGAAAGACTAATTCAGTGGGGGCTAAGCAGAGGTTCTGGGAGATATTCAGCATTAAAGAGGAAACAGAGGTGGAACTTGTCAGCTCTTCTTTGGTTACTGAAGAAGGGGACGGAGCATGTGTGGGAATATCCCAAGTGCAGTGATGTCAGTTATTAATTGATTCATTTATTCCCTCCAAAATGGGACACTGGAACCCAAAAACCATTTTTTTAAAATCTGCCATTGTAAGTAAATTAAAGGACCGTTTTTACGTCAGTAGCCCATCGGGCATGTGATTAATGTTTTAGAGATCAGTTTTAGTCCGTGCGTGATGTGGTAGACATGATGATTGCCTTTACTTCCTAGGACATTACCTGGTACCCATTTTAAACTGGGAGCCATGATCAGTTTCTAGATGAGGTTTTGAGCCTTTTGGTTCATTTTTTTTTTTAATCTGCCATTGTAAGTAAATTAAAGGAATCTTTTAATGTCAGTAGCCCACCGGGCATGTGATTAATTTTTTAGAGATCAGTTTTAGTCCGTGCGTGATGTGGTAGACATGATGATTGCCTTTACTTCCCAGGACATTACCTGGTACCCATTTTAAGCTGGGAGCCATGATCAGATTCTAGATGAGGTTTTCAGCCTTTGAACCAGGCAGGCTAACCTGGTGAACAAATGCATGATAAGGCCGGATATATTGGCCAAAAGGCAAAGATATTGAAGCTATGCTGTAAACAGTACAACATAGTGACATCACTTGGACAAACGATAAGAAGAAGAAGAAAACCACTTGAAGCTCAGGCTAGCGCCTCCTCGCAGTGCTACTTACTACAGCTCCTGCCTTGCTGTTGTAGTTTGCTAATATGATATTTTCTGATGTAATGGACCTCGATGTGCATGCAGTAGTAGTTCCTAGTTCTTCATGTTCATTATTCTGTTTGTCCTGCTGCCTTGTTCAGTGCAAGATTTGTTGCTTCATTGTTTTGCCTGGTGTACCTTGTGCTGATTGATTTCATTTCTAATTTTGTGTGTGGCCCTGCAGCTTGCAAGTTAGTGAATGCGTTTAACACTTTTGTGATCCTTGAGTACTAGAGTTTAATTTCTATGATGGATGGATGGTTTAAAAAAAAATACTTGGATTGTGGCACGAGAGTAAAACTTGGAAGAGATTGGGGCCTGTCCACGTAATAATCCTAAAGACAGCAGTGATACTCTCAAGGTTCCCATAAAAATTAAATATTATGTGCCATACACAAATTAGGGTAGTCTGTACTGGGTGGCCCACAGGTTTCAGTACACAGGAAAAACACCATTGTTTTGAAAACATATTTCAATACGTGCCCTCCACTGAAGCACACGTATAAGCACAGCTGGAGTTATGTTTGTAACGGCATTGAAGAGATGTTTTTATCCTATGTATGGAAACTGTATGGCCTATCCTAATTTAATTTTTAGACGGCATACGATGTTTAATTTGTATTTTTGTGAGGAGCTGACAGAGTAGATAAAACATATGGTTAGCTCTTTCATTACCAGAAGGCTTTGTACAAAATCATTATTGTTTTCATTAAATTTTACTGCAGACATTCTAACTACTTGGTGTAGGAACGAAAAATAAATGAAAGATACCTCTGTGGTTGCCAGATTTATTTAGTATACACTGACCAAAACTTTAATATAACAAGAAGACACTAGATGTGACGTATGAGACATGTGGGGAATAGTCTGTACCATATCATGCATTGTCTGTGACTCAGAGAAAGTGTTTCTAGATCTTGTAGCATTTTGGGATACTTCTTCATCTTCTTCGTCTTCACCGGATGTAAACTGCGGCAGAAAGTTCTAGTTGTTTGTCCACTTCTGGACTCGACCCTTCTTCTAGAATCTGAGTTTTATATGCATGTCAGTTTTACAGATTTGACTCATCTGTATGCAGACTGTCAGTTCCCTGCCTCTCAGTCTTACAGCATGTTTTTTGAGCAGGCAGTGGGTCTATTCTTGTCCCCCCCCCCCCCCCCCCCCCCCCCCCCATAGTGGAACCTCGGAACCCCCATGGGAATGCTGTGTTTACTATGCCTGTCTCATATTTGATAGATCAGTCAGAATTTATTTGTTAATGCCAGTATTATGCCAGCCGCCTTTAATAGCCGCCAGCATTTGTGGCTTAAGCTGGGGTGCTGGGTTCAATTCTAGCTGTAGGTGATTTGGCAGCAGACCGCTTTGAGTTGGTTTCGACAGTGGTACCAACAGGTCGTGGATTCAGATCCTGACGGATCTAGACATTTTCAAAAATAACCTTGGATCCCAGGTCTATCCAGTCTTAAATGGTTGAGTTGAGTTGAGTCAAGAATTGACATCACAGCACTTGGGGCATTCCCATGTGTGCTCCGTCCTCATCTTCAGCAGCCAGCGCAGAATTTCAATACTGATGGTACCAGTCACAATCTGGTTATATGTCCGTCTTGTCTTTCCTCTGAGTGTAGTGAGCCGGCCAGACCCTCTGGTTACACCCAGGTGCCTCAGTCTCTCCAGGCCATAATAATCTTGTTTCTCTGCTGATTTCGTTGTTTGTTCCCAAAGGGCCTTGACCACATCTGCCGTGTCATGTATCAGTTCACCACCCAGTGGTGCAGATCCAGCCTGTCTGCCTGTTCATTACCCACTACGCTGCATGGCCTGAAGAAAAAATCCAATGTCCTTCCCAGTGAAGCTTGCCACTCTGCTCGAAGCATCCGTGTCTTCACCTTTCTCAGCATGCTTTCAGAGTCTGTTACAATTACGACATGTGTATGCATCTTGTTCTCTAGCCACCAGAGAGCTGCAGTTACCGTCTCCACCTTCATTCTCATGCTAGATGTCAAATGGGTACCAAGTAAAGTCCTCAGAAGTAAAGGTGGTCAGCATGACGTAGAACATATCATCACAGAGTACTGATAGGTCTAGCCCTATATACCCAACATGCCTGAAGGAATGGGAAAGGGTCCTTTACTTTTACTTGCTTTAATAGAAAATTGCCGATTCCCTGGCATACCTCATCCATCTTGTGATAGTGGTGGTGTTAATGGCAATTGTTTCGTCTAGGATTGCTGTCCTTAGGATTAACACCTCAAGGATGAGAATCCAACTGAAGCAAATCCCAGAACCCCCATTCAACTGTACAACACATTTATATGAGGACATCCCTACAGCTAGAAACGAACCTGCAGTCCACTGTGTGTGTGTGTGTGTGTGGGGGGGGGGGGGGAATGATGACTTTCCATTACATGAAACAACATATCTCTAACATTCTTCTCTCAGTCCTGTAGCATTCTTCTGTGCTTGTCTCCCCTTCTTGTTCTAAAAAAAAAAGTAAGTAAAGATCCCTTTACACGTCCTTAGGCGCATCGGGCATATGGGAAGAGCACCCATATTTTACAGACCAATCGGCACTCGGTGGGTAATGTGGTCAGCATTACGCCGGCCGTCTTTACTTTCCCAGGACAGCCTGTCCTGGTACCCATTTGAGCCTGGGTCGACCTGCGAGGTCCCATACCACGATAAAAATCCATGCAACCCGCAGTGGGTTTCCTTTGCGGTACATTGGATTACGAGTCAGACTCGCAACGCCTTAGCCACGGACGCCTCACCTTCTTGTTCTACTCTGATACAGTTCTTCGTATCTCCCCCTCTTGTTCTGCTTCTGTCTGTCTGTCTGTCTTTCTATCCATCCATCCATGTATCTATCAGTCTGTCTGTTGATCAATTTGTCTATCTTTGTGTTGTCTGTCTATCAATCTTTCTGTCTGTCTATCAATCTGGTTGTCTGTCAGACTGATCTTTTGCCTTTTCATATCGCTGTTGACACATAAAGCATTCACAGATGATCTCCATTGCTGCAGATCCTCATCTGCATGGTGGCACCTTGTGTCACCAGGTGTTTATCGCTTGTTGATGACCTGGTGGGGTACAACTTACCTACCTACCTTTCTTTCTCGTTCCATTCTTGTAGGATTCTTTTAAATTGTAACTTCTCTTGTGAAACAATTCTAATTTCTCTTGTATATATATATCATTCTCTAAAGTTCTTGTTTCTCTTATATATTATTGTCTGATGTTTTGCTGAGATAACATCCACTGATTCTTGTTACACTCGAGAACTTGGTGTCAACTGGCAACAAACAAGAGGAAGTCATCGAGGTAAATACAAGGACGGCTTGGCCATCTGGATGGGGCAAAAAAGCACACTGACCTGATCAGTGATCATGTGAGATGGCAAAACATGGACACTGTTCTAATCTGATGATGATGATGTCATTGATGTTTAATTTTCAGATTTCTACCTATCATTCATATTTCACAGATTTATAATTGCTAAACTTCTCAGATCCCTATCGGCCACCCTCATATCCCTTTTTTGCCATCCTAGAATCCCTGTCTGTAATCCTCGTATCCTTGTCTGTGATTCTCAGATTTCTGTATCATTCTCATTTCACTGATATATCATTCTATGATTCCTGCATATCATTTTTTGTTTCACTTATATATCATTCTATGATTCCTGCTTATCATTCTTGTTTCACTGATATATCGTTCTATGATCCCTGCGTATGAATCTTGTTTCACTGATATATCATTCTATGATTCCGGCGTATGATTCTTGTTTCACTGATATATCATTCTATAATTCCTGCGTATGATTCTTGTTTAACTAATATATCATTCTATGATTCCTGCATATGATTCTTGTTTCACTGATATATCATTCTATGATTCCTGCGTATGATTCTTGTTTCACTGATATATCATTCTATAATTCCTGCGTATGATTCTTGTTTCACTGATATATCATTCTATGATTCCTGTGTATGATTCTTGTTTCACTGATTTATCATTCTATAATTCCTCCGTATGATTCTTGTTTCACTGATATATCATTCTATGATTCTGCATATCATTCTTGTTTCACTGATATATCATTCTATGATTCTGCATATCATTCTTGTTTCACTGATATATCGTTCTATGATTCCTGCATCAATTCTTAACTCAACTCAGTGATTCTTACATATCATTTTTGTTTCTCTGATTTATCATTTTATGATTCCTGCTTATCATTTTTGTTTCACTGAAATATCACTCTATGATTCCTGCATCAATTCTCAACTCAACTCAATGATTCCTGATGATCCTTTTTGTTACTCTGATATATCATTATATGATTCTTGCATATCATTTTTGTTTCTCTGAAATATCATTATATGATTCTTGCTTGTCATTTTTGTTTCACTGAAATATCACTCTATGATTCCTGCATCAATTCTCAACTCAGCTCAACTCAGTAATTCCTGAATATCCTTTTCGTTACTCTGATATATCATTATATGATTCCTGCTTATCATTTTTGTTTCACTGAAATATCACTCCATGATTCCTGCATATCATTCTTGTTTCTCTGATATATCATTCTTGCTCTACTGTAGTATCATTCTTGTTCCCTTAATCTTTTATTCTCAGATTCCTACACGTCATTAAGACAGGATTTGATTTGCTAGTTGGTTCAGATGTAGAAGAGGAAGAAGAAGTAGAAGAAGAAAGAAGACACAGAGATATAGCCACAATCCCAATGTATAGTATTAATTTCAGTCTATAATGTCACTAGTGGAAGCTACAGCTTGAGCACCATATGTTTTCTTTAGATGTTGAGTGTGCTAGTTCATTTCTTTTTGCCAGTCTTGATTTAAAGGCCTTTTCTAAGCTTTTATTAAGTTCACTTTTGTTTTAAAACAAACTAATTTTTTTTACTGGTTTTACAATGTTCTTTGTTTGTGTCCTTGAATCTTGTTTGATTAATGAGAAGTTATGTGAAGGCTGCAGGTATTATATTAGAATGATGCAAATATGGACAGATACTAAATATATTGAAGATGTCTGGAAAGAGTTTAATATAAAAATAACTTGTTAGTTGCATCTTGTTCTTCTTCTTGTTCTTGTTTTTCTTTTTGTTCTCATTCTACTTCTGCTCATTCTTCTTCTTCTTCTTTCTCTTTATCTGCTGCTTCTTCTTCTTATTATTATTCTTCTTCTTCTTTCTCTTTATCTGCTGCTTCTTCTTCTTCTTATTCTTCTTCTTCTTTTTCTTCTTCTCTTCTTGTCCTCCTCCTCCTTCTTCTTTTCAGCCTCCTCCTCCTGTGGTTGGTGGATTGGTTTCTGTGACTAGTATTTTATGGGATGAAGTATCCAACCCCAACCCTACCCTTAGTCACCTCATGTGACATGCCTGGTAGGCTGCAATATTACACTTCTTTGCTTCCTCTGAGGGCCTCGATAACGGGCAATACTATTTATTTAACTAATTTTAAAATGTTAGTTTGCACACAAAAAAGTTTAATATACACTGTTTCCTTGAGTTATGATTTATGCGACTTAACCACCCGCAGTGACAACCAGAAAATATTGATAAATAAAATTAGTAATGAAACAATTTTTTTGGTAGGGTAGCCTAATTCCTGGAACCAGTGCCTAGAGTACATTATGTACAATAATAATGCGTACATAGATTGAATATTTATGTTTTATGTACGATGTTTAAAACTTATTTGAATGAAATAAGTGTTGAAAAATGTAAAGCAGACTTACGACCAGTTCGACTTATGATCTGTTAATTGGAACAGAACTTGGTCGTTAAGTCGAGGAGACCCTGTACAATGTCTAATAAATGTATTACAAATAATTTATCTTCTGTAGGGAAACAAACAAAAATGTGCTTCGCTTTCCTTTTTGTTTGTTTTGTTCTTGTTACTTGTGAAAGCTTTTTCTTCTGGCTTCATTGCTGTTTTTCTCTGAATGTTGGCTGCTGCAGTAGATAGTTGTTGTCAGTGTTTAGTTGACTAGGATGGAGGGATGTACACACGACAGCTCAGTATAAATGTTGATGTGGAACTTTTGTCTGTGATGGTTTGCCTCCTTTGTGAGATAAATGACAAAGAGGCATAGACTAGTTTGATATTGTGGGTATGGGTGGATGGTGGTGGTGGTGGACGGACAGGCAGACAGAGAGAGAAAGACATGGACAGACTGGCAGAGAGAGAGGGAGAAAAACGTAGACAAGTTTGAAATTGTGTGTAAGAGAGAGAGAGAGATAAGTAGACAGACATAGACAAGATTGATATTGCATGTGTGTGTAAGAGAGAGAGAGAGACAGACAGACAAAGAAAGTGAAGTAGACAAGATTTATATTGTGTGTTTGGATCAGGGGGGGGGGGGGGGGCAGAAAAGTTTGACTATACATCTGGGAGAAACATGTGATATTGAATGTGTGTGAGAGAAAGAGACACATAGACAAATTTTATATTATGTGTCAGAGAGATAGAGAGGCCCTCCCCCCCTATATTTCTCCTCCATGATGACTACCTGAAATTCTGACACCCCAGTGAGCCATACTCCGGATGTCAGTGCAACAGGAACAAGCCCTGAGTACCCAGCCCAACCTCCCGGGATGAATATAATTAGGTACCCTGTGCTAAACAGACCATGACCTTGATGAAGTCTGCTATGCTGAGTGAGCATGAGACACTAATGTACCTTCTTGACTTATGACCTCTGCGGCTTACAACCTTTTCCACTTTCAACCACAAAAGGTATAGAAAAAATAAAAACAGTAGAGAAAGAAAGATAACTACATTTGAAGAGTCAAAAAAGTTCCTGGAACAGATTTTTAGAAAATACATTTTATGTACTTTACATATTATGTACAATAATTGTACGTGTGTTTTATGCACAAGTTGTGTAACCCATTTAAATTAAAATAGTGTTGAAAAATATAAATTTGACTTACGACCAATTTGACATGACATGTTACTTGGAATGGAATTCAGTCATACGTTGAGGAAACCCTGTAGTCTAATGAACTGAATTTTACCATCTGAAAATATAAAACCTATTTTTGTTTCGTTTCAGTTTTGGTTTTTTATTTTCGGATGGTTCACCTCAGCCTCAGAGACCACAGCGGAAGATGAACACACCAGCCCAGTAGATGAAGACAGAATCAAAATGGCCACCGCACATTCCCAGCATTTTAATTCCAGATCTTTCCATACGGGTCCAAGGACGCATTTAGTTACTAGAAGATTCTTTAGTATAGGTGCTTTTGATTGTGTGGATACATCTGCAGATAATTCAAATCAGAATAGTTTCGACAATGTTGGTGATGATGATGATTATGATGATGAAAGTAGTAATTGGATATTACAACTTGGAAGTTGTCAGCCAGTAGCCATGTGGGAGCTTAGTGACTTATAGATTAACTCTTTCCCAAGGAATGCATTATACGTTCATAGGTTACTGCCTAGAAGCCCAGTGAACACATGATGCGCTGATTTTACGTCTCTTTTGACTACCCCTTGGGCCTGTGATGCTACACCCTCTGGGACTCAAAGAGTTAAGGTAGGGGGTGGGCAAAATGTGGGTAGATTTGGGAAAATAACTGAAATATTTTGGATGTAGATTTTGGAAAATAACCGAAATGTTTTGGATGTAGATTTGTTACAATATGTGTAATAATATGGATTGGAGAAAATTACTGAAATATTTTTGATGTAGTTTTGGGACAATAACTGAAATGTTATGCGTGTAGATTATTATGTATGTGAAGTAGCCGTGGCTAAATTTTAAATAATAATTTTAAAAACACTGTAGAAACTTGTTTTATTGGTTTTGTTATGAAGATAATGTTTGGAGGACATTTGTCATTATATTTTCAAGAATATTTCCTTTCAAAATTTTAATTGTGAAGAACAGACACTTTAAATTGTCTGGCCAAAAATGCTTTTGTTCGCCAAAATAGCCAGCTTTGCTGAAATGTTGATACTGGAGCCGTTGTACACATGTAAAACAACCCTCCAGCAAGTGATATTTATCTTGACACAACAAGCAGTAATATGTCGGGGGGAAACTATGAATTTTGTTGTTTACATTAAATATTAAAATATGCTGCTACTACTACTTTAAAAATAAAATTTGCTATTGAAAGCAACATAATTTTGATAACTATGCATTTTTTCCAGAGCAGGTGGCTTTGTGTTGATTTAGACAATGATAGGAGCATTTTACCATTCAGAAAGCAATGGCAAACAACTAATTTAAAATTACCTACATATCCACACAATCCAATAAATATTTGGCTTGCAAAGTCTTGAAAAAGAGTATGCATCTAATTTATTGGTGAAGCTGCACTTTATCGTCAGTAAGTTTACAGTGAAGACGTCACTAATCTGTTTCTATTTGCTTTTTGAGCCCAGTTCTCCAGAAGTTTTTCTTTAGTTCTTTAAATGCGAAGAAGAATAAACCAGGTTATTGAGAATAAATGGGAAACTAGGATTATAAAAGAGGTATTCAATGGATATACTTATGCAGTGTCCCAAACATCACAAGGTGCATGATATGCTATTGTTCAAGTGACTCACGAAAAGCATTATCTGGCATGACGAAGTCTGTTGAAATCTGATCAGTTATTTTAATCCGCAACCTGGTCTATGTCCCATGCGAAGCATCTAAGTAGTGCCTCTGTTAAAGTTCAACACTCATATTTTATTCAGTTGGCTACTGTTTTTGTAGGATATCTTTTGTGAAACCTACTACGACTGAAAGAGTTGAAATATCTAGTCTTAGACATATCTGAGTTCACTTTGATGTAGGCGCCATTTGTAGCTCTTGTGATGTCTTGGTGGTATTTTTCATTTCTCTACCCCTGGAAGGCCTCGTGGTGTTCACTTCATATAAAGTACCTTTCAGTGTGTCTGATATTTCTGCAGTCCATCTTCTGTGTGGTCAACCTCAGGGTCTGTTACCATTGTATCTATACAACATTGCTCTCTGTGTTGCCCTGTCTGATGCCAGTCTTGTTACATGACCAAACCATTTGATTTGTTGTCTACCTATAAAGTTCAGTATTGGTTCTGTGCCAACTCTCCTCCTGATATCATCCTTCCTAAGTCGATCTTTCCTAGTTACACCTCGCCGTTAATTGTACATCTGTATTATCCCAGACATCCTAAAACAAAGTCACATATCCGACATCCCAGTTTATTGCCAATTATTATATTTTAAAGGAACTGTCAGTTGTGTTAGATGTCTTTATGAAGTTTTTTAGAATTGTTTTACACATCCATACTGGATTTATTTTAGGAACCTTAACTGTGTTTTTATCAAACCTTTGGCACTCATTATTCTGAGAATAGTCTCCCTTACTTTAGTAAAGAAATTTATGGAACTAAGGCTGTGACTGCATTTTATCCCGTGTGGACACATTACCACAGCATTATTTTTGCTTTTAACTAACTTGTTGTTTTTTTTTTTAATGTTGTTTATTACAGTCACACTGTAGAGAAGTTAGATTTGTTGATAAGTTGTTCTCCCTTGAGAATGTAAATTGTTCTCCTTGGAAAGAGTAAATTAATCTCCCTGGAACATGTTTTATAAGAGTTTTTTTTTTTAATGCATTCATACTTAAGATGCCCTATTGTGTTGTGGTTTACAGTTAGGCTGCAATGTCTTTGTCTTTTAACCCAACACATCCGCTTGCAGCTAACACTTAATTTAAATGACATGCTTGGGGGGGGGGGGGGGGGGGTGTCAATTATTTTACCCCTCAAGATGCAGTCCATGAAACACACACTGAGAAGTTTGATGTTCGTTTACAAGCATCCTCTCTATGCCTGTGATCAATCAGAAGCTCGGTATGGAAGTGAGGCCAGACAGCTCTGCAGGACTTGATGATTCCCTGGGTTCTCTATGCCTGTGATCAATCAGAAGCTCGGTATGGAAGTGAGGCCAGACAGCTCTGCAGGACTTGATGATTCCCTGGGTTCTCTATGCCTGTGATCAATCAGAAGCTCGGTATGGAAGTGAGGCCAGACAGCTCTGCAGGACTTGATGATTCCCTGGGTTTTCTATGCCTGTGATCAATCAGAAGCTCGGTATGGAAGTGAGGCCAGACAGCTCTGCAGGACTTGATGATTCCCTGGGTTCTCTATGCCTGTGATCAATCAGAAGCTCGGTATGGAAGTGAGGCCAGACAGCTCTGCAGGACTTGATGATTCCCTGGGTGATCCCCAATATCAGAGCACCGTATGTTGGCTTTGCTTTTATCAAACCTTCTTTTCTTGGATTTTGGGGGGGATGCCCATGTTCTGCACCTGCCTTTCCTTGATGGCTGACCAGGAAGCACTCAGTTGCTCTAGATGGGTCTATCTGAGGGGGCACCACATCTAGGCCAGGTAGCAAAGATGATGACACTACAGAGGCTGTGCCGTTCCTGGGAAACTAACTGGGAAGGCTACTGTAGTGTAGGTCTCTTTCAGTCCTGCAGGACTGTAATGTTGTGCTGTTGGGCAGGCACCTGATAGTGCTGCTGCTGACTGTTTAGTCTATTAGACTCAGTTTTTTTTCAGGTTCTCCCCCCTTTCCCTACCTTTTATGTATATGGCAAGATCCCTATGCCCCCCTCCCCCACCTTTTAGGTATATTACAAGACCCCCGCCCCCCAACCTTCCCGCACATAAAATATTAATAGAAGGAGAACCAGGAACAAATTCCAAGCATTGTTGAAAAGATCTTGGAGAAAAACAGCGACATAAATCAAAAGTATCAGATAACAAAGGAAAATCACAAACAACTGGTAATTTAGTGTCCAGATATCAGTGTGATGATTGACACTGTTTTGTCTTGATGATATCTGCTAGTTTTGGTCTCATGTTGGACAAGGCACAAACGGAGATCACTCTCCACATCAAGCTGGCAGCACTGTTTTGTTTTCACGACTGTTAAAGCTGAACATCTGGATTATTGCCAGCACAAATGCACTCATCTTCAAAATTGCTTGACGGCCCACCCTTGAAACTTCCTTCGCCCCTTTTTTCCCCAGAGGAACATGCCACTCAGTTTAGAGACCACTGGTATAGTCTGCTGCGAGAGCCACAGTCTGTGTCACAACTTCATCCTCTGTAAGATAAGGCAGGCCCTGCAGCAAGATTTGTATACTTTTCTCCTCTGTTTGCTGGATCACACTGAGCTCAAGGAGCACACCCATTTCAGACATCTCATCTCCAGGAAAATCTGTCACCATGACATTATAATAACCTTACAATGTCGTCACTTAGCCCTGTGTGGCTATGTCAACCGACAACTTCCGCAGACACTTCGATGAGGTACAAGGTGGAAGAGAAGAAGAAGAAGAGAAGGCTATGTCAAAAAATCAAATTTTTGTTTAGCAAACGGAAGGAAAGCAGTTAATTCATTGTTCTATTTATATTTAGTCTTTTCCCTTCACATAACAAATCCCATTTCTGGAAATAGAGGATAATAGATCCGGGTTGGTAAGGCTGGGTTTTTTTTCTTTCTGTCGCTACAAAATAAAATACTCACCTGCACAGTCGTGGCAACAGCACTAGCCATGCGGCCTTAAAAACCTTAGGCTCAAGACCCCCTCCCTACACCACAGAAGTGCTAAATAAAGGCAGACATTGGCAATTTTTGTGGGGGGGGGGAGGGCAGAGGATAATAGATGCCGAAAAAATATTGATCATTATTGTTAGCATCTTAACGGCCACAATGATGTACTTGCTTTCAAAATTGCCTGTTTGCTTGATGTTCTAGATGTTCAACCCCCTGAATTTGTATAAAAACTGACCAATTTCTTCTACTTTTTTGTTCTCTTCCTCTAGTTTTTTGGGCTGAGTTTACAAGAATTATTTATAAAGATGCATATTTTATTAAACACAATTCAGTAAAAAGTAATTTTTTTTAAATTTATTCATGGCAAAAGGGTTAAGAGAAGGAAATTGGCTTTTAAAGTGTTATTTGCATTTTTATTTGCATTTATTTTTATATATTTTGTTTGCTATAAATGAATGTTTTGTTGCTATAAATGAATGTTTTGTTGCTATAAATGAATGTTTTGTTGCTATAAATGAATGTTTTGTTGCTATAAATGACTGTTTTGTTGCTATAAATGACTGTTTTGTTGCTTAAATGACATGCTGGTTTTTTGGTTACAGGTTTCTGTGACCTTTTAATTTTGATTTCTTGGGTTGAATTGAACATTTATTACATTCATCTCCCCTTGTGTGCCATAGTGAGGGGGGGGGGAGGTCTTATGTTCCTTTACAAGCATGTTGTACGAGGGGACTTATCTCCTTCAAAGTTGGAGTGCAACTACCTGAGAGGCAAGGAACCAACAGTCTGCATTTAAAAAATGAGCTAGATCTCTGTAACTGATGTGAATGTAAAACCCAGGTTCTGGAACAAGACTATAGTCCAGGAGTGGACGAACACCAGAACTTTCTGTCACAGTTTACAGCCAGTGAGTGATATGAAAAAGAAGAAGATAATTTAGATCTTCATCTGCCCAGAACAACAAAGTGTACCAGTACAACTGTCCCAGTACAACTGTCTCAGTACAACTGTCTCAGTACAACTGTCCCAGTACAACTGTCCCAGTATAACCATGGTATAAAGTTGAAACGGGTGTCTAGGGTTTGCTCCTGTTTGATTGGCATCCAGATTGTGGCTATTTTAATCATTGGGGCATCTCCCCCATATGGATTCCAGGGCCTTCTTTGGGAAGTGGGAAAAAAGCGACTGCGTTCTAAGCAGCATGTCGTAAAAAAAGCAACTAGTGGTTTGCTGTTAATTGGATGTTTTGGGCCGAAAGCCACCCAAAGTCTGGAAAGACTGAAAGATGCCAACAAACAACACCAAATGAAGTCAGGAGAAAACATCTCCAGGCCAACTTTACTTCAGCCAATGCATTGCCTTGTTTGTTTCATGTTTTTTTGCCATATTCTGTTGCTGCTAAGACCTTTCTTATTCATGGTGTCTGGGTGAACTTTGAACTATAAACCCTGTAACAAGTGATGCATCAATATTTATTTACCAGTTTAAAAAAATTATAATTTGCTGTTTTTGTGTGTTGCATTTCAGGTTGTACTTAAAACAGTTGCACTATGAACTTTGGCCAATCAGAAATGTTTATTTGCTGTGCAAAGTTATGTTTATGCTTTTGTGTTTCTGTGTGCTTGGTCATGACTGCCCCTGCTGGTTTTATTGTTTCAACTTGATTTGACAATTATCTAGATTAAAAAGTAGATGTTATAGCAGAGTGGTGGATTTCTGTAGATTTGACATATACAGGGGCAGTTATGAAATGAGGTGAGCAGTTCCCATACTCCCCTTTCTTTAATCTTTGCTGAGAAAGGTGAAGACAGGGATGCTTCGAGCAGAGTGGCAAGTTTCACTGGGAAGGTCACGGGTAGTGAGAATTCTCTGGATCTTTTCTCTAGGCATGCTGGTGTGGAGGGGAATGAACAGGCAGACAGATTGGCTGGATCTGGACCACTGGGGGGGGAATTGATACATGATAAGGCAGATGCTATCAGGGCCCTTTGGGAACAAAGCAATGCAATAAGAAGTGAAACAAGATTATTATAGCCTGAATAGAATGAAGCACCTGGATGTAACCAGGAGGTCTGGCCGCCCACTTCACTTAGGGGAAAGGCAAGACGGACATACAACCAGATTGTGACCGGTATCATCAGTATTGGAACTCTGCACTGGCTGCTGAAGATGAGGACGGAGCATACATGGGAAGTACTGTGATGTCACTTCTTGACTCAACTCAACTCTTTAATCATTTCAAACAGTCACATAATTATTTCATAACTAGGTGCAAGTCGTGAATTTTTGTAACACAGTTTACAAGAAAAAACATGATCAGAAATGAAGATTTCACGAAACAAGTTGGGACATAACCAGTGCTAGACTACATCAGGACAGAAGAGACATCATCAATGAATTTTAGGTTTATGGAAAATGATTTTTCACTGAATAGACTGCATACTCTGGGTGTACCAACTGGAGCAGCGACACAGTAAAACCAAGTGGGAGACACTCGTCGTTACATCAATGAGATCAGAATGGGAATTGTTAGCCTAAAAATACTTGGAGACATACTCAGGGAGGAGATCGGAGCACTTATGGTCATGTCTAATCTGCAGTGAGGATGACCTCTGAATGTTGAATTAAGAATCAACATCACAGCACTCGTGACACTCCCATAAGGGTTCAGTCCCCATATTCAGCAGCAAACGAAGAGTTCCAATTCCGATGGTACCAGTAACCATTTGATTGTATTTCCGTCTCATCCTTCCCCTGAGTGTTGAGCATCGGCCAGATCCCCTGGTAACTCCTCGCGCAGCGCCATTCTCCTTAGACCGTAATGATCTATTTGTGTCCCCTCACTGTTTACTCTCTCCCAAAGGGCCATCACAATATCTAACTTGTCCCTCATCAATTCACCACCAAGTGGTACAGAGCCGGCCAGTCTATCTGCCTGCTCATTTCCCAACACAAGATGATCTGTAAAATGAACAGTGAACATCAAGAGACAACAGATTGGATGATTCAGGACTACAACAAGGTAGTGCACCACAAAAAGTCCTGTCAGTTATGGGTTCAGAACTGACATCATACCACTCGGGACACTTCCATAAACGCTGTGTCCTCATCTTCAGCAGCGAGTGCAGATTTCTATTTCTGATGATACCAGTTACAGTCTGATTGAATATCCTTTTCCCCGAATCAGCCAGATCTCCTGGTCACTCCTCGCTGCACTACTTTCTTCTGACCTTCTGACCGTGATGACCTGTTGGTGCTTTCACGCTGTAATAAACAGGTTCGATTTCCAGTGTCGTAATTAAATACAGGTCTTCCTCAGTAGATGTCTATTTTGGTATTCATCCGGCTTAATGCAGAAAATTTTGCTTGGTATACAACCTCTGTTTGGAATACAACTTGTGTGCTAGAACGTATGATTCCATGTAGGTCAAAATACTGCTTGCTACCCTCGTTTACCTCTCTCATTTATTAAGGAAATGTTTGTCAAATAGATGGATGTCAAAAACTTTGCAGAGGAGTACCAAACATGAAATAATGCCACATACCCGAAACATCCTGATGAAAAAGCAGAAGCAAAATTCTTTGGGCATGTTTTTTAAAGTAAAAATTAAACATGGTGAGCCTCAACCGGACCCAGATAGGGAAAAGAGGCAGAAAAACACACACACCAGAACTGCAGATTCCTGCAGTTTTTTTGTTGGAAGGGGAACTGTCTTTCCAAACAATAACATCTCGTCCTCCCTTCTCCATACTATCCTATCAGGTATTCGACTTTTCTCAGCAAGGTAAAGAAGGTTAAATGTTCATTTATTTCATTGAATTCATTTTGTATTATGTTTTTAGCATTAGGCAGTGTTGGCATTATTTTATACAGCCCATTATTGTAACATGTGCCAGTAACAATAGGAATTTATTTCATTGAAACAGATTAAACATGCTCCCTTTATTTCTTATTGGAAATTGTTTTGGTATACATCCTGTTTGGTATATGTCTAAGGATCTGGAATGGATTATGGATATAGACTGAGGTACCACTATTTTGAATGTATTCTGCTGTCTCTACTTCTTTCTAGGAGTGATAATCAATACATGTTAATTTGTTGATTATACTGCGGTTTGTGAAGTGCCCAGGTACTGTTTATTTTATAACAGCGTCACAGGTTGAAAGTTCACATGTTGTGTGTGTGTGTGTGGCTTGGCTACTGATCATCTGTTGCATGAGCCCAAATTGTTCTAGTTATCATCATGTGCTTTGCTGGTAAGTGTAGGTTGTCATGCTTTGCAGTCTTACACGATCACCAGATTCACGGACCAGTTCAGTGTTTTTTGTCTTGTCCCATGCATCTGGCCAGGCCATCCAGGTATTTATCTTTCTGCCTTTCTCTTGCTCTCTATCCATCAATCTTGCCAGTGGCTACCGAGTTCTTGGGTCCATTGCTTCGCATATGTCCAACAAATATTGACTGTTTACTTCTAATTGTTTAAAAAGTTTATGACTTTGACCTGTCTTTATAAGGAACCTGTGTAAGTCGAAGAGTGAAACTATTCAAATTACGCACAAGAATACCTTAGGGTTCAACCATCCAGTAGACAATTCTGTTGAATCTGGATCACTATTAGTTTTGGATCAAGACACTTCATCGCCTCTTTAGAGAGGGACAGTGTATTATATTCAGACTAAGGACTGGGCACAACAGATTTCCTCAACACATGCTGAAATTTTTCGGTGTAGGAAATACGGAGATGTGTCCCTGCAGCGTGGCACCCAAAAATGCTGAGCATGTGCTCCAGCACTGTCAACTGTATGCTGACAACAGAGACACTATCTGGCCTGTTTCAACCACAATGAAGACAAAACTGTAATGGTACACGAGAGTATATGGATTGCACGATAGCTTTCATAAAGGCTACAGGCCTCCTGATAAAAGTTTTCTGACAGAAGGATCGAAGAAAAAAAAAGAAGAAGAAGACTATTAGTTTTGAGACATACAGCTTTCTCCATCAACTAATAACAAATAATAAATGCCTTTCTATTTTGGAACATTATTCTTACACTTATGTGTAAACAGCATCCTCTGCCAAAGCTGAGCTATTCTGGACATGGCAACGGCCATGGTTGTCTGAAGGGGATGAAGGGTGTAGCTTCCAGAAAACTAGACAGAGGCAGACCTCTGTGAAGGTGGTAACAGGACATTGAAGATGTATTGGCTATGAAAGCACTCAGGTCGGGAGAAAGGGAGACTTTCAGGCGTGCCGTGAAGAGAGCAACGTTCTGTAAAGAGCATGCTGATTGATTGATTGATAGATACTTAAAATTGCGATTTATGCTTTATTTGAGTTCTGCAGAGAGACTGAGTAATATGGGGATAAGACGATGTGCAATAAAGCTGATCTTTTAGACTTTCATTTTAACTTTATCTCCATCCGTCATAAGCAAATGTCCATATAAAATTTACTAAACTCTGTCTAGTTCCTTGTTCATATTTCTCCTTCTGTTACTTTGAAGTAACAACTGACTAGGAAAGTTGAATTGAGTGAAGAACTGATATCACAACCTTTAGAACGTTCTCACAAGTGCTCCATCTACCTCTTCAGCAGCCAGTGCAGAATTCCAGTTCCAAAGTTACCAGTAGCAGTATTTGTCCATCTAGCCTTTCTTCTGAGTGTAGAGTGTTGACCTGATCAATCCCCTGTTGACTTCCCGCCGCCCTATTGTCTCCAGATAGTGATGATCCATGGGTACTTCAGCATTGTTCACTCAGTTCTGTCCAGTTAATTTCAGTTCAGTATTTTGAAAAACCACGTTCAACCACTTCCTAGGAAGCTCTCCTTATAATTGTGGTACCAAATCTTGCTGTGATTTCTTTGGATGATTCTTTTAGTACTGCTAGTTCTTTTCTGTTTAACTTCTATGTCTCTCTGGTGTTGTACTGGCTGAGTCTCCTCCATTTTGGGTGCTGGCTGGATTGCAGTCATGTTGTGTGCTTTGAAAGTGACTTTACTGTAATTTTAAAAGGTCCATGCTGGCGGCCTGGCTTTGGTCAAGAATGCGGACCATTCCAATTGATACTGTTACACTGAGTGTCCAATGAAGATTGTGTGAGAGTTATGATTTGGGTTTTCTTTTTGGCAGTCCAGACATGTCCGTAAGTGCTCAGATACCCCCTTCAGTATAAACATCAGCGTCCCGGAGTTGATAGTCCCAGACCTATGTTGATTGACAAGACTTCTCATGCGTTTGAAAAATTTAGCCAGTTGTGGGTGTGTTGTGAATGTAAGTGTGTATTCTGTCAGGGCACTCTTATTGACGAGTCAAATGATTGTCACTTGATCTATTTAATGTAGAGTGATAGAGAATTCTAAGACAGAGCTAGTATGAGTTTGTTTTCATTGGTTGTTCTCTGTGCCATCCATGTCTGTCTCAGGTTTGCTTCTTGGGTCTTGCGGTCATCAGGTGTCTTCAGCTGTCTTCAAGTGTCATCAGGCATCGTCGGCTGTCATTGCATGTTGTTCACTCTAGACAAAGAAAGAGTTAAGAATCACGTTTTATGCCATGTCGATGTCACTGCACAATGAGTATTCTCATACTTGCTCAGCCCTCCATTGCAGCGGCCATCCTGAGGTAACTCTACTGGCTATTTCCATGCAAGGTTGGATATGTCTCATGATCTTGAAGATGGTAAAAGTATGCTTAACTAAGCTTCCCTTCCAGATCACATAGATGGATTATTGTCAAAAGGCCTGTTATTTCCCAGCCTTGTTCATACAGCGCTGATTTTCTCAGCTCTGTTAATTATTGTATTCCACACATGAAAAAAATAATATAATTATTGGAACTCTGCGCTGGCTGCTGAAGATGATGGCTAAGCACTTATGGGAAATGTCTCGGATGCCAATTCTTAACCCAGATCAACTCAGCCCGAATGTATTGGTACATTACTGGTCAGATAATCAAGAAATAACTCTCAAGGAAGGAAGGATTTGGTTTGGAGTCAAGAACTGGCGAAGAAACAGGTTGCAGAAACATAAATGAAATGTCTCATTAGAGCAGCAGTTCTCAAACTGTAGGTGGCAACCCTTTTTTGGGTCGAATGACCCTTTCACGGGGGTCGGCGTAGATCATAAAAAAACATATTCATTGAAGTTATGAAGGAAAACCACAACATGAATGAACTGTATTAAAGGGTCGCCACAACATGAATGAACTGTATTAAAGGGTCGCCACAACATGAATGAACTGTATTAAAGGGTCGCCACAACATGAATGAACTGTATTAAAGGGTCGCCACAACATGAATGAACTGTATTAAAGGGTCGCCACAACATGAATGAACTGTATTAAAGGGTCGCCACAACATGAATGAACTGTATTAAAGGGTCGCCAGGACAACATGAATGAAACTGTATTAAAGGGTCGCCACAACATGAATGAACTGTATTAAAGGGTCGCCACAACATGAATGAACTGTATTAAAGGGTCGCCACAACATGAATGAACTGTATTAAAGGGTCGCCACAACATGAATGAACTGTATTAAAGGGTCGCAGCATTAGAAAGGTTGAGAGCCAGTGCGTTAGAGTAACTTCCAGTTGTGTTAATGGTATACACTGAGTGCTGAGGGGAATTATCTGATTTTGTGACATATTCTCATTTTTGTTTCGTACGTGTGATTTATGTTTTTAATGTTCCTCATGTCAATGATTGTGCTGCCAGGTTGTTGCTATCCGGCTTGGATTGAGTTGGTTCAGTTCAACGGTCTATTTTTGTGATAAAAGAAATTAAATGCAATTATCAAAAATGTTATTTATTTCAGATGTTAGGCCTAATCATTTTTGGTATAAAGAGAAGAGAATAAATTTTATTTCATCGTTTATGCTTATTCTGTGTTTTTGAATGTGTCGTTTTGTATGCTGTATACCAGTGTTTCCCAAATTTTCTTAGTCGTGGTGGCTTTTTTTTTTTTTCAATTAAAATTTATCTACGGTGCTCTAACCTCAGTAAAATTATGAATATTGGTATGTAAGCGATCAAAACAAATAAAACTTGTGTGTCTTTGAATATTTTGTGTGAAGAGGTCGCGGCTCCCCAGGGCGCACAGTTTGGGAATCACTGTTATATACCAATGGAAGAGGCCTCATTCTCACCCCTCTCTCAACACTTTACACAATTTCTAGACCCCCCCCCCCCCCCCACCCCAAAAAAAAGGGGGGGGGGGTGTTCTTTATGGGCACAATCCTACTTTAAGAGAAAAATAATACAGTGCTGAATGGTAAATAAATATAATAATCATTTGCGTTCATCTGTATGCGTACATACATTATGCCCGTTTACAGCATGGCTGGGTTGCTTGCGCCCTTCAGCCTTCCGGGTAAAATCAGATGAACATATAAACAAAAATGAATTTCTTTGCATAGATACAGGGGTCCACAAAGCCTACTTGCAAAATTCGTTTTGGAAAGGGAGGGAAGTAACTCATTGTTAATGGTTAGTTGCGTATTCTTTACAGGACGCTGCAGAACCAACCCCAACAGCCCCTGTCTAATGTGTGATTTCTCTAGGCAAATTTACGTCCAGTAGTTCGCCATTGCTTCTGGGCGGTCGGCTTTCTTGATACCACTGTCGAAACCAACGCAAGGTGCATGGCTCGCAGCTGGGATCGAACCCGGCATCCCGGCATTACGAAGCGTTCGCATCGACTTAGCCACAGAGCCGACTAATTCATTGTAGGGCTATCATATTATTTTGAGCTGAAAACGGAACAGCCCACTAATAGTTTGAGCTGATAACGGGACGTCCCCAAGCAAATCAATTTAATTCCTTCCTCTCTCTTCCGACACCCTTTTTCTCTAGGTCACCGGGGTGAATAGGTTAATTACTGGTATTAAAACCCGAACCATTGCCGCCAAGAAATTAACGAAACACTATGCTCTTTAACTGCTATGAGGGAAAAGGGTGTTTTGGGTTGGGTGGGGGGGGGGGGGGGGGGTGCTACAGTGAAAATTCTCATCAACATATTGAAGACATTTAACGTTTCTAAACCTATCAAATCTAATAAGGCCTAAGATATAACTATGAGTGTTCTATTCTCGAGCTTATATTATATAATCCAGTTTCGTCCTTTTTAGGATGACATTTTTTGTCATTTGAAGCCCCACCCTGGCTTTTGATAGGGGCCGCAATATAGGCAGGCCATAAAATGGCCAGTTGTCTGAACGCGGTTTCTGGGACCTCTCCACGGCGATCCTCATCCGCATGGTGGCACTTTGTGTCATCGATTTTTTATCGCTTGTGTGATGTCCTAGTTGGGTAGAAAGTCAGTCAGTCAGTCTCGAGCTTATCCTAGATTTGAATGCAAAAGGACAAGTGGCGGGCTTTTTGTTTTTGTTTTGAGTACCGACGGGGACGGCCGGGACTGTCCCAGTGACATACGGAGAGCAGGCAGCTAAGGGAAAAGCCAACGTTGGTGAGAGACGCTAAAGGTCCTGGACTAAATTACAGCTATGATATTGAAGTAGCTGGATAGGATAGAAAAAAATGGGGAAGTAGACTACGAGCCCTATGTAACATAATGGTACAACAGGAGAATGAATCAGGATACAAGTGTGGCAAAGACTGTCTTTCCTGCATTGAACTTTACAGTCATAGCAGACGTTGTTTCCAAAAACAGCGGCACCGCTCCAAGGTCTCTGGAGACTGGCGGCTGCATAGAAACAGTTAGAACTATATTGGCGGAATAATGCCAACACCTTTGCTTCTTTTGAAACTTTATAGTATCTATTTGAGACAGGGTTGACAAAGGAGACTTTGTCAAGTATAAAAACCCGATATAAAAACCCATATCAAGACCCTAGGAGCGACGTTCTGTAAAGGACTTACTACATGAGATGGCTCAGTGATTCGTGGGGTGCTTGTCTGTGTGGTCATACAATACGCAGGTGATTGGGAAGACACTGAAAGAAGAAAGTCGGTTATTTAGTTCAACTACTTCTAGTATAACAATGGAGAAGCAGCTGTCGCATGGCACTTGCATGGCTGGCGGAACGGAAAGTAACTCACAGATTAATAGTGACAGACTCAATGAACATGCTTAAGAAGATCCATTCTTAAGAATATTAATTTCACTGGCAAGACATCAACGTGGTAGCTTCGGGGTACGTCAGTTAAGTTGATTTTTATGTATTCGTATGGTTTTGTTTGATTTATGTGTGTGCTGATGAAGGCTTTGTAGCCGCAACATTCACTTTTCGTTTGTACTTGTTATATTGTGAACCTCGCTATATCCTCTTTTCGTTCGGTTTTATATCTTTCCATAATATTAAGAAGATCCAAACTGGCAAACTCCGATTACAATGGGCTGACAGCATCCAGAAGTATCGCCTCAACAAAATTTTCTTGGCTGACTACGACATAGCACGCTGGAGAGAAGGGAAATGAAAGAGCCGACAGACTGGCCGTGTCTGCAATGGTAGCTGGAAGAAGTATGGACAGGCCATATAAACTGAATTCGCTTGCGTTCCAGAGGTTCTAAAACAAAGGAGTCAGCAACGATGAACCGTATATTTGAAGGTTTGAGGTTTGAACAACAGATCAACATAATGTCACACGGGTAGTAACCCATAAGTGCTCCGTTTTTCTTCCAACTCAAGTCTGAGTCCGAAGAAGTTTAGCACAGTGAACAGGCTCTGTAGCACCGGCGAGGATCCGCATGTTGGAAATGGGTATTAAACGATAACATGTGTGTAGAAGACCCGCTGCAGTGCAAAGAAAGAAGATATGTCAGTCAACTTCTACCGGGTACGATTATCACAGACACGGATTTGGCTGCTGAAACGGTGGAATGGGTCGAATTGATGTGCTAGGCAGTCGAAACGGATGACAAGTAACCTACTACGTGATGATGATAATGGTATATGCACCAAGTCGTCTAGTATGTACTTTAGTAATAAGTAAAGTAAAGATACGTTTTCACGCCTTCAGGCGTATCGGGTATATGGGAAGAGTGTCCGTATTTGTACAGACTATCGGCACTAGGTGGTTAATGTGGTCAGCATTACGCCGGCCGTCTTTACTTCCCCGAGACAGCCATCCTGGTACCCATTTTAGGCTGGGTCGACCTGCGACGCCCCATACCATGATAAAAATCCACGCAGTCGGCAGTGGGTTTCGATCGCGGTACGATGAAATTACGAGTGGGACTCGTAGTAGACAACGCATAAGCCACGGACGCCGCACTTTAGTGAATATGCTCAGAAATTGAGACAGTCTAGTTATTGCGCGGGCGTTATTGCGTCCTTGATCCATTTCTAGCTCTCCACAACGCTCTATCATAATTTACACCAACAACAACACACGGCAAACGGCTGTTGATTTAAATTATGTTATAATGTTTTCTCATCACGTTCCTCAGACTGGGTCAAAAACAGGCAAATCAACGGCGGAATAAATTGTATCAAACGAGGTTATCCGTTAATTAAAAAAAAAAAACTGTTGGCGCTTTGTTATTAGTAGGGATGTTAGTGACGTTTTATTTTTTGGGTTTTTACTTACGAAATTATAACAGCTAGATAAAAATTAAAATTACAAATCCAATGGTACCTCATTTAAGCCTGTAAGTCGATTCTAAGCGGAGATATTAACATTTTAGTGGCGGACACGACAGAAAAATTGTAGTGAAAATCCAGAAAACATGGCTTCCGGCTGCGACCCAGTGAGATGAAATGACTCAATGTTTGATTTTACGGCCATAACTTTTTTGTTTCTGAACGAATCCCTTAGCAACCAAATATTGCTGGAAGCGGGACAGTTAGACCTAACTGTCTATACACGTTTTAAAAACATATAATACATTATGCTCCTAATTAACATATGAAAATGGCCGCCAGCTCACTATTTTCAAGCAAAACATTATACCTGTAAGGTTATACGCCAGCGAGCCTGGTGACATGCATATCAAATTGTGCGTCCCGACAAGGTGAACACAAAGATCATATAAATGTGCCAATGTCAGTTGACGTGACCTAATTAACATATGAAAATGGCCATCAATTGACTTTCTTTCAGCAAAAACCGTATACATTTATAGTTGTCTGCCAATGAGTTGTGTACTGGAACCAATAGGGGCATAAAAATATACAAAGACCATAAAAACACATGCAGAAGGGAGCATAAAGTGAAGTTAAAAGGATAGGGAAGACACTAAGAGCAAATCCCTCGTGTGGGTTCCGGGGCCCTATTGTGGGGAAAACAAGAATAAACCCACTGCCTCCCCAAAAGAATGTCGTAAGAGTCGACTAACTGGGGAGCTTCCTTTGAAGTCGGAGTGCATCTGCCTGAGAGGCAAGGAACCAGCAGTCTGCATTCAATTGAATCAGATCTGTAAAACTGATGCATACGCAACACTCAGGTTCTGGAGCAGGACTGCAGTCCACAAGTGGACGAACAACCATAACTTTACGCCATAGTGTACAGCTGGTGAACAAGAAGAAGAAGAAGAAGAAGACTAAGAGCAAATGTAATAGCAATTACTATAATGACAGCGCGAGTTGATTGAGGACTAATGCCCCATTAGGGTATAGAAGGCAGAAGAAAAAAGACACAGTTTGGCAATATGTTTTTGACAAAATTAACATAGAAAGCGTATGAATGTGAATGTCTTTACTACACGAAGCACCTAAAAGTATCAACTAGTAATGATGCCACAGTGAGAAATGAATGATAACGTGCATACATGAGGGATAACAATAAATAGCACTAATGTTCTTTCATTTGAAAAAAAAGGGAGATTGAGATAGATACATATAAAATGTAGACAGACAGAGACAACATGGATGATTGATATACCGTGGGATTGTTGATGTGATTATACATTCACCACAGCTTCACACACGCTGCTGCTATATCTATACAGCCACTATGGAAACATCCATCTGGCAGGTGGAATAGTACAACAAGGATCATTGTTATACAGTGTTGTTTTCATATACATATCACTGCTTCTCTCTTGTTGTGTAGGAGTACATAAGACAACAGTCTAGGCATACACTAATAACAGAGACAGCATGGATGATTGATATACCGTGGGATTTTGATGTGATTATACATTCGCCACAGCTTCTCCGGAAAACAACTGCTATTGTGTTATACAAAAAAAGTAAAAAATTATTGTAGTATCCATGTTTGCCCCAGCATCCAAGAGCAAAACATTTACTCTGGTATGCATCACGACCAGTCGACACACAGAGGACTGTATTTAGTGAATAGAAAATCACACATAAACAGCTTAAAATTATATGGGATCTGAGCAAATTGAATGCATGAGACAGCAGAGCCATGGAATACCACAGGAGAGGACATACAGTGGGGATAGCAACAAGTCGAAAGACAGAGACAGGTACAAAATGAAAAGAGGCAGTGACCCAGAGAATAACAGTCAGGAAAAAGTCACACACTAAAAATGAATATAAAAAAAAGTTACCAATACAATATACAATAAGCTTACTCACTGATACATTGATAAACACTCAAAACCATTTGATTTGTTGCAGCACAAAACAAATGACACCATATATCAAAATTAGGCGTACCTTCAGTATTTGTTAAACCTGCCAGTAAAGCAACTAAGCTCACTTTTGAAATGCCTTTTCCATATAATACCAGCCCGTGAGACAGTGTGAGCTCAACAGCTCTTTTGTTATAAATCAAAACCAATAATAAAAATCTTCTTATTCATGTAAGACATACTAATGGACGATGGAAACACTGACCACAAGTACATAAATTTTACAAAAATGATAAATCTCCAACACACCGGCATGACCTGGAGAGAATATCAAAATGATGCTAAGCTCCCGGGACCTCTGAAGTGATGCTTGCCACTCTGCACGGAACATACCTGTCCCCACCTTTTTCAACATGTTCTGAGAGGCAATTACAATCACGGCATCTGTGTACAGCGGACTCTCAAGCCAGCGGAATGCAGCAGTGACTTCCTCCACCTCCATTATCAAATTTGACGTTGTGATAAATGCCAGGCTTTGTTGTACTCACTATAACTGTGTTATTGGTTTATTGTCAGGTGGGCCGTGAAAAAATGTCTCCTGTTTTGGTGGGTCGCGGGCTTAGAAACGTTGAAAAACACCGCTCTAGACAACATAAAGATCGAAAGCTATGGTTACCATGCCGCTAGTCGAGCCTGTCACCTACAAATGACGAACGCGCCTTGCTGCAGGAACACGTGTTCTTTGCAGAGGCATTTCTTCATTAGCCATGTCTATCGTACGGCTTGAACCCACTCATATAAAATGGTGATGATCTTTGAAAGAACAATGACAAGGTCGTCAAAACCTCGAGGTTTAGACTCCCTGTTGGCCGTTTTAAAACCCCCACCCTCCAGGATTGTAGTTTGTAGGTGTCAGAGGTCAGTGCAAGTATGGGTTAAGGAGTATAATAGTGATAATTCTTCACGTCTGTACTAAATGACCTCTACATGGACTCAGGCCAGATTAACAGACGACCGTGTGAGTAGTGATCGGCTGAGCTGTACACTTGAGAGAATTCTCGGGTAAACTGAAGTGGGGAGGTGAACAGTAAAGGTAGACAAAAACGCTTGCACTGGGGAGATTTGGGAGAAGAAGATTCTATGACATTATGACGGAGACATCTAGTACTGGGCAGTTAGAGCGTAGCGTGTTATCGACTGTGGTTTGGTTAGATGGCGTTAGTAATTGTGTTGTACGGCGTTTCGAAGTTAGCTCTTGTAGCATTGTTACGGAGTTAGGTTTGTTGAATTAGATTACGTTAGATTAACTATCAAAGGTTGTTGGGTATTGGTTTTGGTGATATTTTTCTGTCTTCACACATTCGACCACTCACTCTGTGCGTGCCTCGCGATCCTCGTGTCGGGGCCAGCGACATAGAAAGAGCACGTGGAGACAAGTGTGGGTTTGTGCCCGGTGCTTATCCATGGGTATGGAAAGGGGGCAATGGTGAGTTGTAAAGCCATCACCGCCTGCGTTTCGGATAGGGACGCCTACACCCTCTTGGGGCGAACTGCCAGATGTATGATGATCTTTGAACATTAAAGATTGTTGTGTATGCTCTAGGAGTATTCGTATTTGGTGTTTAGGGTAGATTTATCTGTCACCGGCCTGTAACTCGAGCCATATGCTTTACGGCAGAAAGAGGTTGTTGACAGTAGGATTACCATATAATTCAACTATCCACTTATGAAGAAAAATCGACCACGTTCAGTCTACTGGGAGCAGAATCAGTTATAATTGTGGTCTGGTTTCTTTGTGCCAATTATGTTGGCCGAGACATAGTAATTGCACAAAAACTAGTGGCTTGGACAGGTACTCTAGCACCTAGTGATGGTTGTTGGGGAGGAAGCTAGTATGCACTATACACACCCACACACATATAAAGACATACATGAACAATTACATAGATATACATAACATACACGTCTGCACTCACACGTGGGAATATCAAGGATGAGCATCAAACAGGTACAAATCCATGAAACCCCATTCAACCGTATAGCCAGTAGCAGAAAGCAAAGTTAGACTGAGGAACCAAAAAAGGTTACGATGGCAACCTCTGATCGACAGTGGTAGGTCTGGGACTCGCTGACTGAGATTCCTCATTTACCAACCACCAGAAGCTGGTACAGACTAACTGTTCCAATGTAATTAATGTCAATATCACGTGACTGACGTCGCATCAGATGAATTAGTCACGTTAAACTTTAGTCTGAAAATGGACAATTATGTTTATGTCGTTTAGTAAACACAACTAATTATGAATGTGAATGCAGGAGCGTAGACAGATTTGGCATGGCTCAGACTTTCTATTGGGTAGTTTTCGAACTAATACACGCGCTAATTGTACCAACTATATACTATCAATGCCATACATGGACAGTCCTAGAAAAATATAAATAAATAATTACAGCATGTGAGATTATTCGTATAAGAATGCGGCGTTGAAAAAAATATTATTTCAGATAAATTGTTTTTATTTACCATTCAGACCACAATAAGAATTCTTATTATTCTTATTGTGAACCTAAACAAGGCTTAAGCTCCCTTTAATCCCTAGAGGATAATAAGTGAGATGAGCTCCCCCCCCCCGGCCCACCTCCTCTCTTTGTGGCGGCACCCGTAGGGGTGGGTGGGTGAGTTGGGGGGGGGGGGAAGTACATTTGGCCATGATATCAATAAAGCTTATGGGGCAAAGGAATTGGGGTGGGGTGGTGGGAGGGTCCACACGATTGCAAAGTGAATGTTCAACTGTACGGGTACTGTACAGGGATCTGCAATTCGTATATGGGACGATTAGTGTTGGCTCATCTGACAACTGCCTTATGCCTTTTTACTTTACATGTGCAAGCTTCAACATTTTGCTGGGACTGACAAATGTTTCACTAATTTTCACATGGGACAGTGATGGACAGTTTTTATTATTACCGTTGGCCCAGGAACGGAGCAGTTGTTGGGCGATCAGTCTTCAGTTTTTTTGGAATCTCGACTAACGACTTCGAAAATATTCACGGCCAACTACCTCATTTTACTACGCTTATGAGATGTATACGTTTAACTTGAATCAGTGAATGGCAACAAGCTAATCTGTGTAACCTACAAGTCAGGTTTGACATGTCGCTGACTGAAATGCTAATTACACATCTAACAATAAGACAGTCGTTGTTGTTCTGTCCATAATGTCAACCAGGACTCGCTCACTAAGGTTTCCTCCTGTAGGACAATGACTGTGCCAGGCATGAGGACATTAACACTCTCCAGCCGCTGAAACACAGGAAGGTCGTCGATGCAGCAGAAGTGGTAGAATATCTGCGTGATCTCCAACACGGAGTTGCCACTTTCTTGTTTCTTGGAGTTTTTCTCGAACAAAGCTGTGATTGTTTCTTCTGTTTTGTTAATTTCTTACAAGCCTGGTGTGCGAAAAGAGGTAATCAATTCATTTTATTAACTTTAAGAAATATTTATTTACAATATGTTAAAATCCAGTGGTCAGTGCACAACGACAACACCACTCTCTCACTCAACAAATAACTTATAAACAAATAATGAGTTTTAATATATATATTAATTAACGGTTAGCATTGCAGCTCTGCGTTAGCAACGGATGGTGTAGAACTAAACTAGGATTGTTTGTTCTGCTTTGGTAATTTCTCCCCAGTGAGTCTGCTAAAAAGGTAATTCATTCATTCAATTTCAATTCATTCATTCCTTGTATTGTTATGTCTTAGTGTGCGGTTGTTATGTAACATTCGTTATTGTCATCAGGGCTCGCAGTCTATTCCTCTATTCTGTTCTGTCCTGTAAAATCCCTTTTATATGGATAGAATAAAGGCCAGTACTTTGGCTTCTGTCATCAACTTTCCTCTTAGGTTTCTCTTGCACGTCCTTGATTCGTAGTCCTTCTGTTTCCCATTTTCGTGTCTTTTTTTGTGTATCGTTCTCTGTCTGTTCTCATAATGTGTCCATTATATCATCTTCTCATCTTATAACTGTTGATACTAGTGGCAATTAGTTACGTTTATTTACTTTACGATGGTTGGTTTTTGATAGATAACCAATGATTTCTATATGTTGAGGTCCAGTTTTCAGTGCAGAAACGGTATTGACAGTATTGTGGAATAAGATTCGGCTCTACTGGCAAATCCGGACGAAGAATAAACAGACTTGGACGACTTAGTCAGAGTTATCTCCCGTCGCCGCACTCCAAACAGTGATCGGAAAAGCCACAACGAAACAAAGAAGACAGTCACGTCGACATCAGGGCTGCCAATGCTTGGTTGTTTCCCCCAGATGTGGGGTTTTTTTTCGACGCTGCAGGACAATTCTGGGTTGTTGTTTTTTTTGGGTGTGTTTTGTTTGTTCGTGTTTGCCGATTTGTATGCTTTAATGATCGATAAATTTGCGTGGTTAGGGGGGTAGGGGTTAGGGTTAGGGAGTAGGATTAGGATTAGGGTTAGCGGTAGGGTTAGGATTAGCGTTAGATTTGACAATTTTGACGCCGGAGTTTTCCTATAATCGCGCACAGTCCCTACACACACACAAACAATCGAGGGCCTCTGGATGCTGGTCACACGCCACAATTCGCCAACGATTGGGGGCACCAGCCGCACGCTATTGGCGTCATATTTGGCAGAGTTTCAGTGGCGCCACTCCCCACAAACATCATAGTGTTGGCCAGTATTTCGAAATCCTACGTCAAAATTTTCACATCTAACCCTAACCCTACCCCCAACCCTACCCCTATCCCTAACCCTACCCCTAACTCTAATCAAACAACCGCATGATGATGACTACACAACCATTCACAGTGCCTCACGCAACCGTACGCAACTGTGCACGCAGCCATATGATGATGCCACGATGTCTCACGCAACCGTACGCAGCCCTACACGCAACCGCAGGATGATAGGTAAGTGTGTCGTTTGTTTCGTTTGTTTTCCGATTACTGTTCGGAGTGCGGCGACGGGAGATAACTCTGACTAAGTCGTCCAAGTCTGTTTATTCTTCGTCCGGATTTGCCAGTAGAGCCTAAGATTCTTTAAACAGATTCTAGTTTTAACTAAGACTGATGGCTGCTGAAGATGGTTTTAGAGTGTTTATGTGAATTCTCTCGAGTACTGTGATATCCATTCTTAACTCTTTGATCTGCATTTTAATTAGTAAATACAGTAAAACTTTACTAACACTAATTCTAAGGGACCAAAAAGAAAATTCATATTAAAAAAAAAATGTTTGCTAACCAGGGACTAATATTATTAATACATCTGTGCTAGGACTAACATTTTGTTTATATTAACTCTTTGAGTCCCAAGGAACGCATCATACGTTCATAGATTCCTACCTAGAAACCCAATGAACGCAAGATGCACCGATTTTACATCTCTTTTGACTACCCCTTGGGCCTGTGATGCTAAACCCCCTGGGACTCAAAGAGTTAACTGAGTGTACTTCATAAGCAAGTTCGTGTTAGTGAACTTTTACAGTAGTAGTTAATCACTGACAACACAAGAAGCGACAGGGTTACAAATACCAGTATTGGAGAGACAGTTGGAATTAAATAGTGTCTGAATTATATTGACAAAGAATGAGATGGTTTGGCCGTCTGATGAGAATGCAGCCAGACCAAAGTGCATATGAGACATTCTACAACAGAACATCTGGGAGGAAGATCAAGAAAGAGATGGATAAAGGGTTAGACTGAAAGTCCATCACCGAAGCCACTTGAGAAGTGCAAGACAAATACAGTAAACCAGATGCCACTGGGCGACAATCTGGTATCAGTTAGATGAGAAAAGGAGAAAAAGAAGTAAATCTACATTTTAATCCCCCCCCCCCCCCCCCCCCCCCAACCAAAAAAAAAACAGACTAAATCATTTCAGTTTCATTTAATAAAAATGGATAATATTAAAATATATAATGATAACATAAACTTATGTACTGCTGTAATATCTAATGTTAGTGTTGCAATTATGGAGAGGGGCAAAGGGTGTGCAGCTGGTGAACCGCTTGATGATGATGGTAATAATATTCATGATGATGGTAATAATGTAACATTATTGATTATAAAATAGTTTAGGTCAGCAGTCAATCAATTTAATACATGCTGTTGTACTTTAATTGGTCTTGCCTGAAACACAGATACTGATTTGTGTTATGACAGTTATTTACTTCTTGAAAATTCTTAGCTCCCGAGGTTCATTGCCGCAGATATCCGGGGTCTCCATTCATCCATGTGATAGGCATTCTCTTGCCAGTTGGTGGTTTTTGATTTTACTTAATCGGGTGCTATCTCTAGAATAAAGGTTGGTTGTACTGGATTTCTGTCTCTGGTTGTATATTCTCTCAGACTGCTGTTTGTCCATCGCTTGATGATGTTCTCCCACTTGTATTCATGCCCACCTCTTGCTCTTCTCCTGTCTTCAGCTACAACACCTAAATTATAATGCTCATACTTAAACATGCAGAACTAACAGTGGGAATTCCCACACATTCCTAGCAACATTGGGGTAACACTGGTGACCTTTAACAGATATCATTTGTGAATACATAGCCTGAGTTTTTTTTTTTTTTTAATGCTCTACTTATTTGACATTTTGAAAGCTGAGGTAGCACTGTGGCTAGATAATTGCCTTCTGGCTTGAAGTCTTTGGTTTAAACCTACACTGGGTGGATTTTTTTTATTTATTCCAAACAGCTTTTTCTTCCGCTAGCTCTGGGACTAAAGTGGTAACAATTGTCATTGCAGACGTGACCTGTGCCTGAGCAGAATATGGGTTCTACCCAAGAGGTCAACATGGGGGAGGCAGATTCATTTATTTCTCTGACAGATTTGTTCATTCTGTCACTGGCCGGTGGTTTCGCTGTCTACTGGTTCATTTTCAGAAACAGGAAGCAAGACACACCCACCTTTAAAAAGCTGACAGTTGCGTAAGTTTGCTGTTTTTTATTTTAAATTTCAATCTCACCTACCCTCCCCCCAGATTTCCATTCTGTAGAATTAACGTGTGAGTCGTGGACTATCTCACAGTTCTTAAAACAGAAAATGGGGGCTTTTTAACTGAAATGCTATAAAAAGATTATCAGAATACCATGGACAAAGAAGAAAAAAAAACACTGACATTTTAAAAGATCTGAACAACATTGAAAATTGGCTAATGAACAAAATTTTGTCTCGGAAGCTGAAAAATGTGGTCATATCAAGCGCCATGGGGGATTGGTACCAGGAAGGAGGATCAGGGTCGGACCAACATAAAGATGGTTATAGAATGTAAGTGACTCCTTGAATATAAAAGTAGACGAGATAGGAGAGCTGGCGAGAGACCTAGTTTTTTTCAGGCAGGCCATGGTGAGAGCGATGTTCTGCTAAGAAACTGCTACGTAAGCATGAGGATTAACATCTCTAGGATGAGAATCAAGCAGCTTCATATCTTGGACACTTTATTTACTCGTAAAGCTATAAAGCACAGCATGATAACGAAGTAGGGTGTAGTCCACTGTGGGTGGTTTGTGTTTGTTGGTGCAGCTCTCTGTTTTGTTTTGTCTTTAATTTTGACCCTAGTCTTTCTTAGAGTGTTGGCTAAGTCAATACGAACGCTTTGTAATGTCGGGATGCCGGGTTCGATCCCAGCTGCGGGCCATGCGCCTTACGTTGGTTTCGACAGTGGTATCATGGTGCGGACCACCCAGAAAGCAATAGCAAACTACTGGACGTAAATTTGCCTAGAGAAACCCCACAACAGCCAGGGTCTGCTGCGGTTGGTTCTGCAACGTCCTGTAAAGGATACGCAACTAACCTTTCTTAGAGGTTAGAGGCGGGCGTGCATCTAAAACATGCTGCTCCCCATCAGCTTTCGAGTTACCATTGTACTTGTCAGTGGAGAGTTGTGATGATGTAGAGGTTGGAGTGTATGAGTGCCGTCTCCTTGGTCATGTGTTTGAATCCCCTCTAGGAACTCAGACACAGGGTCAACATGATGGCAGACAGTTGTGCAAACGACAACTGTTTTTGTGAAGTAAAGTGTGCCAAATCTCATTGTATTTACCAGTTTAAATGCATCTGTAATGCTGCATATGTGGGCAGAACTGATCGACAACAGGAGAATCGGGTTGCGGAGCAAATCACACTATGTGTGGTGCCAAAAGCTGTGCAAAACACTAACAACAGCTCAATAACAATGAAACAGGTGACTGGTTTTTAAACAAAAATCCCCCATCAGCCAATGCGTGTCATGTGTCATATTTTTGACTCTAGGCATATTGTAAAACAAGGAAGTTGCATTTCAAATTGTTTACACTTTGGCCAGCCGTAGATTATTGAGATTTGTGGAAGCAACGGTGATAAAATGAGGTTAGTTGCATATCCTTTACAGGACATTGCAGAACCAACCCCAACAGCCCCTGGCTGTTGTGTAGTTTTTCTAGACAAATTTACGTCCAGTAGTTTGCCACTGCTTTCTGGACGGTCGGCTTTCTTGATACCACTTTCAAACCCAACGCAAAGCACATGGCCCACAGCTGGGATCAAACCCGGTATCACGGCATTACGAAGCGTTCGCATCGACTTAGCCACAGAGCCGACGGTGATATACTAGTTTAGGTAATTTTGTGTTTCAGTCAGAAGAATTCATTTATTTGCTTTATTTTAATCAGTTGTTGCTATAGTATGTACCTGACGAGATACAGTGAAATATGCCAGGTAATAAATTGTTCAACCAATTGTTTGTGTCTTCTTTGTGTAAATTCACAGTGGAAAAACATTGCTTTCAACTGGGCTAGTGGATAATGACGAATTTCTGACACTAATACAGTTGTATGACATGAGAGTAAAGCATGGGGAAACACGTCCATGCCATCTTTGAGGCAGAAATAAAAGATATTATAACGAGCTCCTTTTTTTCTGTCGGGGGCCCCATTCTGTACCAGGGGGAGGACCCACTGCCTCTCTGACGAGCGTGTCGTACAAGGCAACTAATCAGGGGAATCTTCTTTGAAGTCGTTGTTCATCTCTGTTTGAGAGGTGAGGAACCAACAGTCTGTTTATAAATAAGCCAGATCTGTGAAACTGATGTGCCCAGAAAACTCAAGTTCTGGAACAAGACTGAATCCCAGAAGTGGATGAGCAATTAGAACTTTCAGCCAGTGAACATGAAGAAGAAGAAACCCTGGTACTTGAGAATCATGAAATTATTAAGCGCATTCACTAACCGTTAAGCCACAGAGTAACGCATCATTACTTTGTTACAACTGATGCTGTTATGCAGCATTCTATTGTTTGGTACAAAATGTAACTTTCTGCTGCGAAGTTAGTTTTTAAAAATGTGTGATATTGCCATTCCCCCCCCCCCCCCCCCCCCTCTAAATCCTTTGCTTGAGTTTTTATGTTCTCAAGGGAATGTTCATTTTGTTGTTGTTAAAATTACCTCTTGTCTTCAACAGACCAGTGTTGGAGAGGTCAGAATCCAGTGATGCCACTTTCATTACCAAAATGAAGAATACAGTAAGTGAATAAATAACTGGTCACTTTAAAAAAAAAAAAGTGTTTGTCACTAATTTCTGACTGTTTTTCTTTTCTTCTACATTCGTCCTTAAAAGAGCGGTTGGTGTGTTGTGTTGTTGTTTTGTGCTGTTGTTTACAACTAGGTGCAATATCTGAGCCTTAGGAACCAGCATATGAGATTTCAGTACATAATTAGTTGTCTTTTGTGAGGTGCTTTTTGGGAGGCAGTTGGTCCCCCTCGAAATGGAGCCTCAGAACCTGCGCGGGAATTTAGTAAACTATGTCTGTAATGAAGAACTCCTAACATTGTCTGTAATAAACAGATCCAGACATTGTCTGGAATGAATAGATCCTGTTTAAGAGAAGGCTCTTTGCTGTGCGCTCAGCTGTAAACAATGGCATATGTATTGTCATGTTATCTTTAGGACATTGACTTGTGTAACTGCCGACTGACACTGACATCCAGAAGTGTGCTAGACAACTGGGTTGTCATTCATGTTTCAAGGAGCAGAACAAACCTGTGAACAATTCAGTTTTCTCTGTCAAAATTTTCCCTTTACATTTCAGAATCGAAATGTTGTGGTGTTCTATGGGTCACAGACTGGGACTGCGGAGGAGTTTGCCACTCGCTTGGCTAAGGATGCCTCCAGATATGGGATGAAGGGCCTGGTGGCGGACCCAGAGGAGTGTGATATGGTTTGTTAGCTGTGTTGTTAAACATTTGCTTTTCATTTGATGTGTGTTGCCACCCTAGTGTGGTGGCTAGACTGGTGGTTGGGGAAGGGGGCAAGAAAGTTGCGGGATTAGGGGGTGCCCCATCAGGTTATTTTGAAATTGCATCAGTACTTGTAAAAAAATATTGCTGCACTTTGATTATAAAAAAAAAAAAAAAAATTTTTTTTAACTATATTTATAAAACAAAAAGCCACTATTGTTTTTGTTTTCAAAGGGAATTTGTACATCTATCATTAAAAATCTAATTAATAGAATAACAACAGTTCTTGCCAGTAGTACTTGATTGATTTTTTTATCCATCTCGGGGAAGGGGGGGGGGGGCAGCTGAAAAGGATTAAAAACCACTAGGCTGGAAGCTTGCATGCTGGCTTAAATGTCTTTTTTTTTTTTTTAAATTGACTTTGGCTCTCAGGTTGACCCAGCGTAAAATAAGAACAGGTAATGTCCTGGGAAGTAAAGGTGGTTGGTGTGATGTTGACCACATGCCCCCCACTGAGCACAGATTGAGTTAAGCATCATATGCCCAACACACTTTTATATTATACTCTTCTATGTTATGTAAACAGAAAGATCACGTGATCAATTTGAAGTTACCATGGTAGTCAGGTGACTAGATTTTTTAATTTCCAGAGAATAGATATACAGCAACTCAGCTATGTGGTTTATGTATTTCAGCAAAAAAGAGTTAATTTTGTGCTTCACTAAATGTTGCTTTAACTCTGTAGTAATGCACCTGACAAGATACAGCGAAATGTGCCAGGCAATAAATTGTGCAATGTATTGTCTGTGTCTGCATTATTAAATTTTTTTTTTTTGGGTGGTCAATTATGTTTATTTTTTTTTTATTTGTTTACGCTATACTGGAGCTTTTCAGCTAAGCTTACTCAAGGGCCAAAATGTTTAAAATGGGGATTGTCACGGGTCAAAGGCTCAGCCACAGCATAAAAAGATCATTAATACAATACAAAAGGCATTGATCCGCGGGCTATTTGCTAGGCCTCTGCAGGTTAGATTTGGCTCCAGGTGTGACCCAACCACCTGCAACTTCGGAGACTGAGCATAACGAAAACTCTTGCAATACCTGTTCTTTCCAAAAATGTAATACAGTAAGCATCAACATTCTTTCAGAAATAAATAATTCAAATGCAATGCAGATTCGAACCAAAAACCTTCAGCCTGGCAGGAAAGTGTCTGATCATTATGCCAGCTTGGCTCCCTTGGTTCACTGTAGTATGATGTCTTCTTCTTCATGTTCATCAGCAGAAAATTCTGGTTGTTCATCCACTTCTGGACTTTAATCTTGTACCCCAACTTGAGTTTTGGGTGCACATCCATTTTACGTATCTGGACTGTGCATATTATGTATATGCAGACTGATGGTTCCTCATCTCTCAGATGCACTTTGACTTAAAAGGAAATATCCCTAATTAATATGACCATTTTCATTAAAAATGACTAAATGACTTTTGATCCTTGCATATTTACCTAATCTAATTGCCACTGGTATTACCAGCTATAAGACAAAGAAGGTAGCGATATGTTGGGTGCATCCTGAGAATACGTGAGCAGAGAATCCCCAAACAGTCACTGAAAGAGGAACAAATAGATTGAGGGAGCAATGAGATCCAAGAGAACCCTTAAAGTGAATGTTTTTGAGAGAGGCCAAATTGTGCTGGACTAGATTCCATCCATGGTTTGAAAGGAGTTGAGTCAAAAACTGACATCACAGCACTCAGGGCATTCCCATGCATGCTCCGTCTTCATCTTCAGCAGCCAGCGCAGAGTTCCAATTCTGATGGTACCGGTCACAATCTGGTTATATGTCTGTCTTGCCTTTCCTCTGAGTGTAGTGAGCCGGCCATAGACCCTCTTGTTACACCCAGGTGCCTCATTCTTTCTAGGACATAATAATCTTGTTTCTCTACTGATTTCGTTGCTTGTTCCCAAAAGGCCTTGACCACATCTGCTTTGTCCTGTATCAGTTCACTACCCAGTAGTGCGGATCCAGCCAATCTGTCTGCCTATTCATTACCCATTGATGCTGATATGATATGATATTGAAAGGAGTGCAGTCTCACTTGTGACATGTTAGTCAGGTCGGAGCTCGGCCGTAGGTCGAGGAGACCCTGTACATATTTTGATTTGCTGTGTTTGCAGGAAGACCTGGCCAAGCTGACTGACATCAGCAACAGCCTGGCAATCTTTTGTATGGCCACGTATGGGGAGGGAGACCCCACAGATAATGCCCAGGAATTCCACGAGTTCCTGACAAACGGGAGTGTAGACCTTACTGGGATCAAATATGCTGTGAGTATTGGATGAGAGGTGATTGTGGGGGAGGGGGGGGACACATAGAGTGTGATGTATTAAGATAGGAATATGTAAACATGGAAGGTGAATCTTCGCTTAGGAATAAGTGAACATGGAATGTAAATCTTCAGTTAAGAATAAGTGAACATGGAATGTAAATCTTCACTTAGGAATAAGTGAACATGGAATGTAAATCTTCAGTTAAGAATAAGTGAACATGGAATGTAAATCTTCACTTAGGAATAAGTGAACATGGAATGTAAATCTTCAGTTAAGAATAAGTGAACATGGAATGTAAATCTTCAGTTAAGAATAAGTGAACATGGAATGTGAATCTTTAGTTAGGGATCCCTTTAGTTAAGGATAAGTGAACATAGAATGTGAATCTTCAGTTTAAAATAAGTGAACATGGAAGGTGAATCTTTAGTTAGGGATAAGTAAACATAGAATGTGAATCTTCAGCTAGGAGTAAGTAAACATGGAAGGTAAATCTTTAGTTAGGGATAAGTGAACATAGAATGTGAATCTTCAGTTAAGAATAAGTGAACATATAAGGTGAATCTTTAGTTAGGAATCCCTCTAGTTAAGGATAAGTGAACATAGAATGTGAATCTTCAGTTTAAATAAGTGAACATGGAAGGTGAATCTTAAGTTAGGGATAAGTGAACATAGAATGTGAATCTTCAGTTAAGAATAAGTGAACATGGAAGGTGAATCTTTAGTTAGGGATAAGTGAACATAGAATGTAAATCTTCAGCCAAGAATAAGTGAAAGTGAAGTGGTAATCATTAACTGAGAATGAGGGAAGATGGAATATAAATCTTTAAATAGGATTAAGTGAATGTGGACTTGGCATGAGTTAGTTGAGGGCCTATGCTCCATTTGGTGATAAAAGGCAGAAGAAGAAGTAAAGATGGAGTGTAAATCTGCAACTAGGTATAAGGGAACATGGACTGTGAGTCTTGAACCTGGAATATGTGTGTTATATGTTAGTCTTACTGCAGAGGAATGAAACTCCAACTCTACAAGAGCATAATTTTGTCAGTTCTTCTTTATGGAGCGGAATGCTGGAGAATGACCAAAATGGATGCACATAAGCTGTCCACCTTCCACCACACATGTCTACGTAGAATTATCAAAATTTTCTGGCCAGATACAATCTCAAACACTAAACTACTTCAAGTCACAAACCAAGAAACTTTAGACAGTATGATTACCAAGAGAAGATGGAAGTGACTTGGCCACGTTATGAGAATGAATTCTGATATACCTGTCAAAACAGCTCTCACATGGACACCAGAGGGAAAGAGAAAACGGGCGCTCAAAAACAACATGGAGACGAACGATGGAAAGTGACCTGAGTGCAGCATCTTTGACATGGAAAACTGCACTGAAGATTGCACAGGACAGGGAAGCATGGAAAGTCCTCTGTGAAGCCTCATGTGCCACTAGGCATAACGAGAACTGATGATGATATGTTAGTCTTAAAGTATGAATAAGTGAACACAAAATGTGAATGTGTGAAAAGAAACAGGTATTACCAAAATATAGAATATTTCAAATTTTTTAAAACACTATTATGAAATATGGCTCCTTGTTACGGATTATAAAGTGCTGCCGTTGTTACATGATTGTAAAGTTGTAACTAACTCACAGAGCATGTTAAGAAAAGTGGAAACAGGTGTACATAGTGCAGAGTGCCAAGCATTGCTTCACAGATCCTAGGTCGTTAGCTTTCTTTGGATATTTCTAAAGGGATATTGGTGTGTTGGGAAACAAACAGGCAGATAGACTGGCTGATTCTACACTACTTGTTGGTGAATTGATGCATGACCATCTAGATGTAAGGGTCCTTTGGGAGTGAGTGAACAGTTAGGAGGTACAAATAGGCCATTATAGTGTGGTGAGAATGGTGCTGCATGGAGTGACTGGTGGATCTAGTCGAAGCTCAGCACTCTAGGTTATACAATCAGACTTTTACTGGTGCCATCAGAATTGGAACTCTTGCTTGCTGGTGAAAACGGGGAGAGTGTGATTATGGGAGAATCCTGAGTGCTCTGGTGTTGATTCTTAATTAAACATTCAAAGTGTAGTCAGTACTTATAGATATATAAAGTATGGTCCAGATATTCCAGATATAAAGATGCTAATCAGTGTAAAGTGAAATTAGATGATTATATTTACCTCTACTACGATATAAAGACGTGCACAGGCGGGACATGAATGATACAGGTATTGAGGTGGACTCATGGAAACAAAATGCCATAGACCATTTTGTGTGGAGGGGGCACATCAGGAGAGGAATGAGAATGAAAGAAGAATTTATTGCAGAAAAGATGAGAGCTGAGCATCTGTGAAGAAACAGACTAAAAACAAATATGAACAACAGTGGTCCTGAAATCCCTTGCTATAATTGTGGAAGACTTTTCGGAAACCTGGCAGGTCTTGCTAGTCACACTCGCCATCGCCATGGGCTGTGAGTTCCATGCCTCCTCATAGCACAGTATAACACTGTAATCTGGGAAGACCGAAATGTGCCAGTCATTTACAGAAATGTGCAGAATTAGACATGATTTTGTAAACAATGGTGGTGTCCCTGATGTGGTTGTATATTAACATTGTTGTCGGTTCTAAATGATGTTGCTCTTGGTGTTAAAATTCCAGAGGATTGGCTTCATTGCACTCTCTCGGCAGAATGGCTAGCCGCCTGCAGAGAGCATCGCACAGAGCATGAACTTCCTAACTCCGGCAACGATTCGGGGGGGGTGGTCTCTGTAAAAATTGCACTCGTGAACTGAACGAGGCAGTTGTGAAATGAACCCACGACCTTCAGACCATGAGGCTAACGGCTTAACCACTTCGCCATGGAGACCCAGCTGTTGTGTTAAATGCTAACATGGTTGATGTTTGTAGAAAGTTATTGGTACTTATATTTTAAATGCTAACATTAGGTTGCACAGGTGCCTGTCTGCACCTCTCTATGGTCATCCTTGAAACAGGTTACTAACCGGGACACTGGACAGCCACAGCCATACATAGATACAATAAACATTTCCTTCAAGTTTCCGGTGCATCTGCCTCGGAGGCAATGAACCAATAGTCTGCATGTAGATGAGCCAGATGTTTAAAACACTTATTTCCCATTTGGGTTCCAGGGAGCCATTGTTGGGAAAACAATAACAGGCCCTCTGCTTCCCCAAGAAGCATGTCATAAGAGTTGACTACATTGTGAGCTTCTTTCAAAGTCACAGTGCATTTGTTTTGAGAGGCAAGTAACCAACAGTCTGCATACAAATAAGTCAGATCTGTTAAATAGATTTGCACACAAAACTCAGGTTCTTGAACAAGACTAAAGTCCAGAGTGGATGAACAACCAGAACTTACCGTTGGGAGTTTACAGCCGGTGAATGCAAAGAAGAAAACAGTTATGCACACAAAACTCAAGTCCTGGAACAAGACCAAAGTCCAGAAGTGGATGAACAGTCAGAACTTTACAGCTTATCAATGCAGATAAGAAGCAGTTGAAGAAAGGCTAACTTTACAGCTTATCAATGCAGATAAGAAGAAGTTAAAGAAAGGCTAACTTTACAGCTTATCAATGCAGATAAGAAGAAGTTAAAGAAAGGCTAACTTTACAGCTTATCAATGCAGATAAGAAGTTAAAGAAAGGCTAACTTTACAGCTTATCAATGCAGATAAGAAGAAGTTAAAGAAAGGCTAACTTTACAGCTTATCAATGCAGATAAGAAGAAGTTAAAGAAAGGCTAACTTTACAGCTTATCAATGCAGATAAGAAGAAGTTAAAGAAAGGCTAACTTTACAGCTTATCAATGCAGATAAGAAGAAGTTAAAGAAAGGCTAACTTTACAGCTTATCAATGCAGATAAGAAGAAGTTGAAGAAAGGCTAACTTTACAGCTTATCAATGCAGATAAGAAGAAGTTGAAGAAAAGCTAACTTTACAGCTTATCAATGCAGATAAGAAGAAGTTGAAGAAAGGCTAACTTTACAGCTTATCAATGCAGATAAGAAGAAGTTGAAGAAAGGCTAACTTAACGTTGATGATGTTTATAGATAAGTTTGTTGCTACTCTGATACGTTTTCTTGCTAACATGTTTGCTGGCTTGCAGGTGTTTGGGTTGGGAAATAAAACCTACGAGCATTACAACTCCATGGGCCTCTTTGTGGACAAGCGACTTGAAGAGCTGGGGGCAGAGAGGGTCTTTGAGCTGGGCCTAGGGGATGATGATGCTAAGTGAGTTTGTGTGTGTGTGTGTGTGTGTGTGTGCGTGCATATGTGGGAGGGTTTGTTTGTTTTTGTAGCCAATGTGGTGTAGTGGTAGACACTCATCTGTGGATCCAAAGGCCTAGGGTTCAGGTCTTGACGGAGCTGGACTATTTTTCAGAAATGTGACCGGTACCATCAGTATTGGAACTCTGCGCTGGCTGCTGAAGATGAGGACAGAGCATGCATGGAAATGCCCAGAGTGCTGTGATGTCAATTCTTGACTTAACTAACTAAATCGTTGATGTGTTTGTTATTCGACCTATGCTTGGTTAATATTAATTTCTGTAACCTATGGTGCCATTTAAATGGTTTGAGATTAATTCTGTCCATATTCCATAGTTGTGGAGTTCATGCTGTACAATAGACGTGGCCAATGAAGACACCTTTTTTGGGGGGGTGGGGGGGAGCTGCCTTGTTGGTCATGTTCTTAATGCATTTATCTCCACAGCGAGGCAGACACAGGCCATTTGGAGGTGACAGGTTAGATTTCCGGTACGATAACTATAGCTTTCGATTTTATGTTGTCTAATGTGTACTTCTACCTTTCTACTTCTTTATATGAGTGCCGATCAATACATTTTCTGCTTGTGTATTATAAATAGTATCAGAGGTTTAAACAATCGCTCAGTCAGTTTATCAGTGATTTAAACCATATGTCAGTCCATCAGACAGTAAATTTTTCAGTAATTTAAACCAACAGTCAGACAGTTTATCAGTCAATTAATCACTCATCCAATAAGTTGGTCATTTAATCATTGATTCTGACATTTAATCAGTGATTCTGACAATCAATTCTGTCTGTGTTCAGCATTGAGGAAGACTTTGTGAGCTGGAAGGAGAAGTTTTGGCCCGCTGTGTGTTCATATTTTGGTGTGGAAGCTACAGGAGAGAATGTCAAGTGAGTATAATTAAAATAATGTCTTCTCATGTGTACAAATATTGATTTACGTTTGCTGTGTTGTCTGGTTATCTCTGTGCATACCTGTCAGACTTTGGCTTATAGTAGATAACACATTATCATTGTCTGTCAGTAAGTACTTTACAGAATGTCACTTTCATCACGGCATACCTGAAAGTCTTGTTTTTCTCTGGCCAATTCTCCAGCCCGGTGTTCTTTCATAGCCAATGTATCTTCAGTGTCTTGTATTGACCTTCACAGAAGTCTGCCCTGCCTTGTTTTCATCGCTGTCCAGGCCACTGTGACATTTAACCTCAGCTTCCTGGTCAGGTGTTGTTTAAGGTATACACAACATATCAAACATGGCTCAGAAATAATTGAATGAAACAAACCTTTAAGAACAATTGTGTGAAAACTTGTAACGACTGAGAGAGAGAGAGGAGAGAGAGAGAGAGAGAGAGAGAGAGCTGTTCATGCAGGAATCAAAATTACAGATGTTAATTAATTTTTTTTAAAGGGTAGCTGGTTTTGTGGTTTAAAAAATGCTATAACATGGCTGGGAACACAAACTTTTTCTCACACATGCTTTCTCATTGACTCGATGAGTATGCTCAAGAAGATGGAGATGGGCTCGGTCCAAAGACAGTGGTGGGAGTCACCAAAACGATCGGGGCTGACAAATATCAGTTTTAGATTTGTGCCAGGACACGCAAGCGTACAAGGAAATGAGCAAAATGATAGGCTTGCGTGTAAAGCTAGTGTCGGGAGCGGATAAGCCCTGGACCAGGCAGATATCCTGAATGCTCTACGAGAAGTAAGACGTTTGTGAGAAACAAGTGATGACCGTGAACCTGCAACTATGACCAGACTGCAAGAACAGCATGTTTAAAGGGATGTGGCCAGACAAGAACAGTATGCAGGAAGCCAGAGAAGAATAAGAAACCAAAACAGGACTGGTGTCATGAGCCGCTACACACTGTGGGGATTTACTGAGGAAGAGATCCAAGCATTTATGGACTGAATGGTTTGATGTGTAATGAGGATAATCTGTTAACTAAGTTTGGTTAATTGAGTGAAAGTTGGTGTTTATTCTTTTGGTGCCTTAGTGAAGCATATTGTTTATTTCCTTTACAGCACCCGGCAGTATGCCTTGACTCTTATCCCTGAAGATTTCCCTAAGGAAAAGATATTTACTGGGGAGGTTGCACGAGTCGGCTCACTGCTCAACCAGAAACCGTAAGTTGTTTGTCATATCTCATGTTAGAATTGGGTCATACACAATGCTCACTTGCTGGGAATTTGGCTTCCACTACTGTTTTATGTTTAGTTTGAAATAAAGTTTTCTTCTTTTTCTTCTTTCTCCTTTTCTTCTTCCTTGCCTTCTTTTTCATCGTCTTCCTCATTTTTGTCTTTCTCATCCACTTCCTCTTCTTCCTCTTTCTTGTCCACTTCTTCATCTTCCTTTTCTTCCTCCTTCTTCCTTCTCCTCCCCCTATGCTTCTTCCTTTTGTTTTTTGCCCTTAAAAGGACATTTGTCACATTGTGTGTTAGTTTACACCTAGGCTGCAGTATCTAGGCCTTTTGATCCAGCACATCTGATTTTGACAAACCCTTAATGACTCACCTTTTTTAACAAGCTGGTTATGTGAGGGAGAAGGGTGAGGGGAAGGAGTGGCTCTGATCTTTTTTCAAGAAAAAAAAAACTTATATCCTCAAACCACACAGGGACAGTTAGGGTTGTATATTGCTTGGACACACAGGGTTATATATTGCTTGGACACACAGGGTTGTATATTGCTTGGACAAGCTGAGAAAGACCTGGATACAGAATATAGCCCTCTAACATGCACACAACAAGTCTGTTGCGTCTGACTGGCAGAGCTGGAAGGAGCTGATCAGACAGCATTCCTGAGATGTTGAGACAAAGGAGTCAGATGATGAACCTCTACATGTTAGAAATATGATTAAATGAGGACAAACATGCAGAAGCCTGTTGCAGGGGCAAAGAAGGAATGCCAATCAATCCCTGCTGGGTGCGTTGAGCACGAAGACACTGAGATGGCTGTTGTGACGGAGTGACAAGTCTCAGTGTTGTTGAAGACGGTCCTTGAATTAGTCGATTTGTAGTCATTTATAGTTAGTTGATTTATATTTGATTTTGGCATGAATCTGCTAATGAGAAGGAGACAAAGTTCTGTGGTCATGTAATGAGAAAAAGAGCACTGGAAAATATTGTGAGGACTGGAAAGATCACTGGTAGAAGAGGCAGACCAAGAGAATTGATGGTGGATAGCTTAAGACAGTGACATGGAGGAATATCGTCTGTGGAATTGATCCAGAACACCAAAGCGAGATCTGTGGTGATGCATGAACGCCTACGACATCTGGCAAAGCACTTAAAGATGATGATGAATCTGCTAGAATGTCGATGCAGACAACAGGTAGCAAGTATACACAAAATATTTAGCACTTGATACCCTGACAGCTGTGGTTGTTATGCATAATTGTTTGTTAGACTTAGATTTCAAGTTGTGCTACAGCATGTAAGCTGTGTGGACATGCTTGACCGACATCATGTGTGCTGTTTCAGGCCCTACGATGTGAAGAACCCATACCTGGCCCCGATTTTAGTGAACCGAGAGCTGCACAAGGGAGGCGATCGCTCATGTATGCATATAGAATTGGACATCACAGACTCTAAGATCAGGTGTGTGTATTTTCTTCTTCTTTCTCTCCTCCTCTTTCTTCTTCTTCTTCTTCTTCTTTGTCTTCTTCTTCTTCTTCTGTTACTTCATTATCTTCATCCACTACTCCATATTTCTTCACCTTTCTAGTTGTCCAGCATGTATTTAAAGTTGGGCATCACAGAGATCCAAGATCAAATGTATCTTCTTCTTCTTCTCTAGGATCTCTTGTTATCTCATCATCATCAAGTGCTGTGTCAATAAATTGTCATCCATATTTCTCAGTATCTTCAGCATGTATTTAAAGTTGACCATCACAGACTTTGTCTTCTTCTAACAATGTTGTGTATTTCATCTAGACTTGTTATACATTCTTCTTCCTCATTTTAGTGTTGACCGGGTGTAAACTAGTAGTAAGGTTTAGTTGGTTGCCCACTTCTAGACTTTATGCCTCCTGTTTCAGAACTTGAGTTTTGCTGCTCATCCGTTTGACAGTTCTGGCTTATTTGTATGTAGACTGTTGGTTTCTTGCCACCCAGGCAGATGCACCCTGACTCCAAAGGTTTCTTGCCACTCAGTGCAGATGCACCCTGACTCCAAAGGAAACATCCCTAATTAGTCAACTTCTGTGGCATTCTTGTTGAGAAGGGGCAGTGCGTCTGTTCTTTCCTCCCAAAATGGGGCAGACTGGCTGGCTCTGCACAACTTGGTGGAATACTGATGCATGATAAGGCAGACGTGGTTAGTGCCTTGTGGGAGAGCGTGTACAGTTCTGAGGAGCAGATGGATCACCACAGTCTGGTGAGATTAATGCAGTGGGGGGTGACGAGAGGTTCTGGCAGATGCTCGAGGCTCAGAGGAAAGGCAAGACGGATGTTTAATCAGAATGCTACTGGCACCATTAGAACTCTCCACTGACTGCTGAGGATGGGAATGGAGCGCTTATGGGAGTGCCTCGAGTGCTGTGATGTCAGTTCTTGAATCAACTCAATTCACTAGGGCACTTGAAACTACACGGTGACAGCGTGTCAGACCTCAAAATTAGGTGTGTAACAACAACTTCTCCTCTACCTTCTCAAGTTTTGCATCAACAGGTTTTTTTGGTACCTTTCGATCCCCAGCATGTATTTAAAGTTGGGCGTAAGAGACTTCAAGATCACATAATGAATCCCCTGACAACTGCATGTGACTGATATGGGACAGCGGGGGGCCACTGTATGTGACAGACTTGGGACAGAGGGCCGCTGCATGTGACAGATATGGGACAGCAGGGGGCCACTGTATGTGACAGACTTGGGACAGAGGGCCACTGCATGTGACAGATATGGGGCAGGGGACCGCTGCATGTGACAGATATGGAATATGGGACCTTTGCATGGAATAGATATGGGACAGGGAGCCACTGTTTGTGACAGATATGGTACAGGGGACAACTGTGTGTGACACATATGGGATGGGGGCCTCTGTATGTGACACATATGGGACAGGAGACCACTGTATGGGACAGGGGGGCCACGCGGCGTTAGACCCTTGTGAATTTGACTGTGAATGTCTGTCACAGATACGAGACAGGGGACCATGTGGCCATATATCCGGTCAATGACTCTGAGATTGTGGAGAAACTCGGCCAGAGGCTAGGTGCAGATCTGGACACATTGTTTATGCTAACCAACATTGATGGTAAGCTCTTCTTTCTAATAGATTTGTCTGTGAGCTGTCCATTGTAATAGATTCATGGGTGAGCTGTCCATTGTAATAGATTCATGGGTGAGCTGTCCATTGTAATAGATTCATGGGTGAGCTGTCCATTATAATAGATTCATGGGTGAGCTGTCCATTGTAATAGATTCATGAGTGAGCTGTTCATTGTAATAGATTCATAGGTGAGCTGTCCATTGTAATAGATTCATGGGTGAGCTGTCCAATGTAATAGATTCATGGGTGAGCTGTCCATTGTAATAGATTCATGAGTGAGCTGTTCATTGTAATAGATTCATAGGTGAGCTGTCCATTGTAATAGATTCATGGGTGAGCTGTCCATTGTAATAGATTCATGGGTGAGCTGTTCATTGTAATAGATTCATAGGTGAGCTGTCCATTGTAATAGATTCATAGGTGAGCTGTCCATTGTAATAGATTCATAGGTGAGCTGTCCATTGTAATAGATTCATCTGTGAGCTGTCCATTGTAATAGATTCATGGGTGAGCTGTCCATTGTAATAGATTCATGGGTGAGCTGTCCATTTTAATAGATTCATGGGTGAGCTGTCCATTGTAATAGATTCATGGGCGAGCTGTCCATTGTAATAGATTCATGGGTGAGCTGTCCATTTTAATAGATTCATGGGTGAGCTGTCCATTGTAATAGATTCATGGGCGAGCTGTCCATTGTAATAGATTCGTCTGTGAGCTGTCCATTGTAATAGATTCATTGATGAGCTGTCCATTGTAATATATTCATGGGTGAGCTGTCTGTTGTAATAGATTCATTGGTGGATTCTTGTCTTTATGAGCAAACCATTGTAAGTTTCCTTATTAGATTCTCCGTGTCACTTTATGAGTTCTGGCGCCTTTGGAAGGGGGGGGGCAACAAGTATGTTTTTGGAGATGACTGATTATGGGTTTTGTCTTCAGTGTCAAACGCATCTGCTTGAGAGACGAGGAACCAACAGTCTGAAGACAGATAAGCTAGATCTGTAAAATGGATGTGCACACAAAGCTCAAGTTCTGGAATAATACCAAAGTCTTGAAGTGGATGAACAACCAAAACTTTCTGTAGGAGTTTACTGCAGGTAGAAGAAGAAGGTTACCCATGGTGGTATTCAGTGGTACCTCGGAATTCAAACACCTCAGAACTCAAACAAGTTGCAATCTGATTGTAATTTTAAAGTAATTTTGCCTCGGAACTCAGGCACCACCTTAGAAACTGAATGCCAGGCATGTACCGATTACGCCACTGAGCTGACAGTCCAAGAGCTTCAGCACATTTACCAGCAGCTTAAAGAAACAATTTCGGAAGAAATTTCTTCCGGAGAGGAAGAGGGGGAAAGCTGGAAGGATTAGTAATACTGACATCCCAAGACCTCATTGCCCAGTAATAAAAAATACAAGAAGTTTCTGGAAGGTGGCACCCTGACAGAGCCCTAATTAACAAGTGTGTTATTCAGTGATAACATTATTGAACATTTGAGACAAATTATAAATCATCTGAAACCTTCTACAAGTGATGAAGTACTCAGATATGAAACACCAGGAAGGATTCCGGACTCACCTTTCAAACAGTAATCTTCTTAAATCCCCCTTCCTCCTCCTGCTTCTATGTAATGTGTCACCATTTTGATCAAGGTACAGTAAATACAATGTTTTTATAACTTATTTGATGCAAACTGTTGGTTGCCTGCTTCTCAGGCAGATACACATTCAGTCATACTCTCTGACTTTAAAAGAAGCTCCTTGGCAGTTGACTCTTATGACATGAATTTTGGGGAGACAGTGTGTGTTCTTTTCTTTACATTGGGCTCCAAGAACCCACACAGAGAAAAGCCAGATCTAGTAAAGTGAGATTTTTTTAAAGGTGAGAGGATCTACTTCATTGCACTGGGTTTTATGCCATGTGGCTCAGTATCTGTCAGCAGAACGGCTTGCTGCCTGTGAGAGTGTCACACAGAGCATGGATTCCATAGTTCTGTGACAGTCCTCGGGGATCAGTGTAAAATTTAGACTTGTGAAGCAAACGATGCAGCTGGGCAACAAACCCACCATTTTCCGGGGGATGAGGCAACCGGCTTGACCACTTCACAATAGAAACCCTGCAAGATTTTGTAGTAAAATGACATGCCAGATGACATCAAGCTCAGATCAGACTGTGCTCTTGTGTTAACACACTGTCTGTTTACAGAGGATGCCAGCAAAAAGCACCCATTCCCATGCCCTTGCACGTACAGAACGGCCCTGACACACTACATTGACATAACCCACCCTCCACGTACTCACGTACTGGGGGAGCTGGCGGAGTACACTGACAGCACAGAGGACAAGGAGTTCCTGCTGAAGATGACTCATGCAACAGAGGAAGGAAAGGTATTTGGCTTGTGTTCTGCATGTTTTTAGATTCTGTCTTGTTGCTAGAGCTTGTAGCGTCAACTTCTTTGTCAGGTACTTTTCACTTTAGACATCTGTGGGCGACAAATGGAGCTATTGTGGCATGACTCATAAACTATTCTTGACCATTGTTATTATCCAGGTTTTTATTCTCCTTCACAGAAACTATCCATTCTAGACTATTGGTTGTTATCCATGTTTTTGTTTCTTACACAGAAACTGTACATTCTAGACTATTGTTTGTTATCCATGTTTTTGTTTTTTTTACACAAAAATTGTCCATTCTAGACCATTGGTTGTTATCCATGTTTTTGTTTTCTTTCACAGAAACTGTCTATTCTAGACTATTGGTTGTTATCCATGTTTTTGTTTTCTTACACAGAAACTGTCCATTCTAAACTAATGTTTTTTTTATCAATGTTTGTGTTTTCTTTCACAGAAACTGTCTATTCTAGATTATTGGTTGTTATCCATGTTTGTGTTTTCTTACACAGAAACTGTCCATTCTAGACTGTTGGTTGTTATCCATGTTTTTGTTTTCATTGACAGAAACTGTCCATTCTAGACTGTTGGTTGTTATCCATGTTTTTTGTTATCATTGTCAGAAACTCTATCAGGACTGGATTCACAATGATCACAGAAACATCCTAGCTGTGCTGGAGGACATACCCTCTCTGAAGCCGCCCATTGATCACCTGTGTGAACTGTTGCCCCGACTACAGCCCAGGTTCTACTCCATCTCCTCCTCCCCAAAGGTAAACTAGAAAATCAAAATAAGGCTCTGGGGAAGTGGATATGTTATGTTATCACAATCGATGTCTATGCATATTGGGCATTCCAGTGTGTGCTCAGATGCAGCAGACACTTCAGGGTACCTCTACTGATTGTTTCCATGAGGAATTGGTTAAAGTATCTCCTGACATAATACACTGTTAAATACCAAACTGGAGGGAAAAGTCGAAGGCAGGAGAGCAAAACACAACTGGAAGTGACTAGATTTAGCCTTCTCAGAGCAGTAAGGTTAAAGTGGAATAAGGAGAAATGGTCCCAAAGAATATTGGCCTTTGAGCTGAAATGCTATAGAAAGATTCTCAGAATGTCTTGGACAAAAAAGAGGAGAAATACTATCTTAAAAGATCTGAGCATTCTGCATTCTGTTTCGGAAGCTGAAATATTTTGGTCATATCAAGCGCCATGACGGATTGGAAAAAATTATAGCAGGAGGCATGGTACCAGGAAGGAGGGGCAGGGGCCGACCAACACGAAGATGGGCACAGGATATAAGTGACTCCTTGAGTATGAAAGTACATGAGGCAGGAGAACTGGCGAGAGACCAAGTTACTTTCAGGCAGATCATGATGAGAGCGACGTTCTGCAAAGGACCTGCTACAAGATCATGATGGTCCCAGATACTGATTTTCATTCACAAATTCTTCTTATTCTTAGTGTTTAAAATTCTGGCTGTTCATCCACTTCTGGATTTTGATCTTATTCGAGAACTTGAGTTCTGCATGCACATTGTTTTTGCTGATTGGACTTATTTGTATGCAGACTGTTGGTTTGTCACCTGTCAGGCAGATGCAGTCTGAAGGGAACACACCTAATCAGTTGTTTTGTGTGATTTGCTTTTTTAGAAGGTAGTGGGTCTGTTCTTTCCCCCCCACTAAAATGAGGAACCCACAAGGGAAACAAATACTTGGATTTCCTCGTGAGGGTTCTGGGTCCCATCGTGGGAGAAAACAAGAATAGACCCACTGCCTCCCCAACAAGCATGTCATAAGAGTTGACTAATTGAGCTTTTCCTTTGTAGTGCATCTGCCTGAGGCAAGGAACCAGCGGTCTGCATACACATAAGTCAGACCTGTAAAACGGATGTGCACATAACCCTCAGGTTCTGGAGCAAGTCTAAAGTCCAGAAGTGGATGAACACCCAGAACTTTCTGCCAGAGTTTACAGCTGGTGAACGCGAAGAAAAAAAACTTGATGATATTAGCGACATTACCAAACTCCCTTGTTCAAGAGAGACATGACGATATTATAGTTGAAAAAAATAGGACCTTTTTTTTTACACCAGTGGCATAGGTTGCTAGGCTCCTATTTTTGAAGATTCATTGGGTGATATGGGCAGCCATTTTGCCAGCCATCTTATTACATGCCAGGATGTTTTAGACTAGCTTGATTTGGGCAGCCCCCAATGTCTAGTATTGTAGCACCAGTATTCTCTGTTTTAGAAGTCTTTGTCTCCTTCCTCTTATCCATCTTCTATATGTTGATAGGCTGTAAACTCCAGCGGAAAGTTCTGGTTGTCCATCCACTTCTGGACTTTTGGTCTTGTTCAAGAACTTGAGTTTAACATACATATAAATTTTACAGATCTGGCTTATTTATATGCAGTCTATTGGTTCCCCTCCTCTCAGGCAGATGGCACTCTAACTTCGAAGGAAACACCCCTAATTATTTGCCTTCTATAACATGTTGGGGATGGGGAGGAGATGTATTCCCCCCCCCTCCTACTCCCACCCCTCCAAAGGACCCCAGATTTTACATGAGGATATTAGTTAAGGTAGAGAGTATCGACATCATTGCCCTAGATTTTATCCCATGGCTCGGGCTGTTTGTAGAACAGCTGCCTGCCGAGAGCATTGCATAAAGCTTGAACACTGTAGCTCTAGCGGCAATCTCCAGAGGTCTCTGTAAAAATTTCATTCGTGATCTGACTGACACAACCGTGACCCCCACGACCTTCAGAGCATGAGAGAAACGGCTTGCCCACTTCACTGTGAAGAATGGCAACAGAAATAACAGGAGCGAAGACTACATTACAATATTTTAGTTCCAGTATGTTCTTTTTTTGGTTCTAGAAATCATGGATTATCTCCCACAGATCCACCCCACCAGTATCCACGTCACAGCCATCCTGGTCAAGTACACCACACCTACCCAGCGGGTCTACAAGGGGGTTTGCACCAACTGGCTGGCAACTATGAAGCCTGGTGCAGCTGGCGAACCTTTGCCCCGAGTGCCCATTTATGTCCGCAAGTCTCAGTTCCGTCTGCCATACAAGCCGTCAACTCCTGTCATTATGATTGGGCCTGGTACTGGATTAGCTCCCTTCAGGGGTTTCATACAAGAGAGGAGTTACTTTAAAGAAGAAGGTACAAGTTTCTTGTTGGTGTTTGGTGTAAGGCAGGAGGAGGTTATGTGTGTCTTTGAGGATGTTTGGTTGAAAGTAGGAGGAGGAGGTTTTGTGTGTCTTTGAGGATGTTTGGTTGAAAGGAGGAGGAGGAGGTGATGTGTGTCTTTGAGGATGTTTGGTTGAAAGGAGGAGGAGGTTTTGTGTGTCTTTGAGGATGTTTGGTTGAAAGGTGGAGGAGGTGATGTGTGTCTTTGAGGATGTTTGGTTGAAAGGTGGAGGAGGTTTTGTGTGTCTTTGAGGATGTTTGGTTGAAAGGTGGAGGAGGTGATGTGTGTCTTTGAGGATGTTTGGTTGAAAGGTGGAGGAGGAGGTTATGTGTGTCTTTGAGGATGTTTGGTTGAAAGGTGAAGGACATTATATGTGTCTTTGAAGATGTTTGGTTGAAAGGTGGAGGAGGAGGTTATGTGTGTCTTTGAAGATGTTTGGTTGAAAGGAGGAGGAGGAGGTGATGTGTGTCTTTGAGGATGTTTGGTTGAAAGTAGGAGGAGGAGGTTATGTGTGTCTTTAAGGATCTTTGAATTTGGAGGGGAGGGGGGATATTTGTTTTAGGGAGGAGGAATTGGGGGCATGCCTTGGGTTTTTGTATAATTAGAAATTGAGGAAGAGGGTATGTGGTGTCTCATGATGGGAATATGGGATTTATGCAAAGAGAAAAGGTGTTTTTGTGTCTTGAGGATAATGTTAATAATGGAAGAGAAAGAGGATTTGTGTCTTAAGGCTGTTTGATTTACAGGAGAAAGAAGGTATGTTTCTTGAGGATGGATTTAAGAGAAAAGAAAAGGTATTTGTATCTGTGATGTCTGCACGTTAATGTTTTTTTTTTTTTTAATGTTTCTGAATTTGAAAACGCATGAGTTGAGTTGAGTCAAAAATTGACATCACGGCACTCTGGGCATTCCCATGCATGCTTTGTCCTCATCTTCAGCAGCCAGCGCAGAGTTCCAATACTGATGGTACCGGTCATTATCTGGTTATATGACCGTCTTGGCGCATAAAAGAGATAAATGTGTCTGGTGTGTGCATTACATGAGAATATTGCACTACCAAAGAGGGGTATCTGAGGTATATTTCATATAAGAACGGAGCTGGTTTTAAAACTGACCTTGGCTCCAAGTCGACCCAGCCTTAAATTGGTACCATGTAAAGTCCTGGGAAGTAAAGGTGGCCGTCTTGGTGTTGACTGCATCACCCACCAAATGCTGGTTCTTCTATAAAATATAGATCTAGCACTAGGCAGTAATGTAGATAAAGATGGAGGAACTGATAGAGATATTAAAATAAGAATACAAAAGGCAAGAGGGGCTTTCATAGCACTAGGGAATTTGTGGAGGTCAAAAGAAATTAAAAGAAATACTAAACTAAAAATGTTTAATTCTAATGTCAAATCAGTACTATTGTATGGGGCGGAAACATGGAGAACTTTACTTTTTCCTTCCACGTATGCCGCTAAGCGTTGTGGGGAGATGCAAGTTCCTGTCATAAGCAAGGCGGGCAGCATCTGATGTTCTGAGGCCATGCTTTTGGCAGGTTTCGGAGACCCCGTCAATCCACAGTTTCCTTGGTCTTCCTCTTGCCTTATATCCTGAGCTTCTTTGGTTGAAAATTTGTGGTGTTATTTGGTCATTTTTCATCCTGGTTAGATGTCCAAACCATTTCATTCTTTGATGTTCTATGTAGTCTAAACATGGTGTAGTTTTGACAGTGTTTCTAATGTCTATGTTCTTTATCCTGTCTAGTCTGGTCTTATTCGCTGCTTTTCTTAGACATTTCATTTCACAGGCTTCTATTTTTCTTTCATGGGTCTTGTTGATTGTCCATGTCTGGCACTGGTAGCAGAGTGTTGGAATGAAGATGGTGTTTATCAATTGTCTTTTGGTCTTCATGGTTATATCTGGATGTTTAAGCAGAGGTGATAGTCGGTATGTGACAGCATTTGCTTTCTGTATTCTTGTTTCTCTCTCTCTGTCCATTCTTCCATCCTCTGTAAATATACTGCCCAAGTATTTGAACTCTTTGGTTTGCTTGATTTTGGCACTTCCAACATTTATTATATTCAGTGGCCTGTGTGTTCTGCTGATCTTCATAACTTCTGTTTTTTCTGTACCGATTCTCATATTATGTTGTAAACAGCTGTTGTTGAGAGTAGTCAGATGTTCCTGTAGATCATATTCATTTTGATACAGTATGCTTTGATCATCAGCAAAAAGTAATTCGTTTATAGCATACACGTCTGGGTTTGCTTCTACAGTGATCTTATCCATGTATGTTATGAAAAGTAATGGTGACAGTACACATCCTTGTCTGACACCAGTTGTGACTTTGAACCATTCAGAAAGACCACTAGATGTTCTTACTGCACTTTCACTTTTTTCATAGAGGGCTCTGATGTTGTCTAATAATTGACCCTGCACTCCGTAATCGTCAAGAATTCTCCACAGCACATCTCTGTCCACACGGTCGAATGCCTTCTCTTGATCTACAAAGACCACGTTCAGCTCTTTATCGTATTTGAGTGTCTTTTCAGACTTGTCTTAGTGCAAATATGGCATCAGTGCAACCTCGCCCTTTCCTGAAACCGAATTGTGCTTTACTCAGTAGAGGTTCAACCTTTGCTCTTATCCTACCTTCTAAGATCTTTGCATACATTTTCCCCACATGACTTAGTAAAGATATTCCTCTATAAGTTCCACATTCTCTCTTGTTTCCTTTTTTCTTCCAGATAGGTACTACAACTGATCTTTGCCAATCCACTGGTACCTTTCTCTCTGCCCATGCTCTATTGAAAATTCTCTCCAGCCAGGTGATCATAGTGTCCCCTCCAGCCTGGATGACTTCTGTTGTTATTCCGTCGATACCAGCTGCTTTGTGTCTTTTACTTGTTTTGATAACTTTCTCTACCTCATCCCGCAGGATATGTGGTTCTAGATGATCTGGAGCCCTTGAATGGAATTCTGCTGTTTCATGTACTCCCGACGGGTTCAAAAGTTCTTTAAAATATTCCTCCCATCTTTTTTTAATTTCTTTTTGGCTGAATAATGGTTTTCCATTTTTATCATTTATGACTGATGTTGGATTGAAGCTTTCTTCTCTTAATCGCATCGCTTTCACTCTTATAAAAGTCTCTTGATGATTCTGTACATAGCTGTGTTAGGTGTTCACCATACTTTTTCCATGAATCCTCTTTGGATTTCTTTATTGTTCTCTTGGTGTCTCTTCGAGTTAGTCTGTACCTAATGTAATCCTTTTCGTCTTTTGTTTTTAACCATATTTGAAACATCTTCTTTTTATTTGACACTGCTTCTTTGACTTCTTCATTCCACCAAGCGGTACCCCTTTTCTTGCCTTTGCCCGTCTTTCTGGTACCACACTTGTCTTTTAATATCTTCGTGATGGTTGATTTATAATAATCCCATTCTTCTTCAATTCTTACTGGTTCCTTGGCAATATCTGCAAAAGCCTTTGTTATTTCTAGTTCAAATTTATGTTTGATATTCTCTTCCTCTAATTTCTTAGTGTTGATGATTTCTTCACGTTTCTGTTTATGTAGACTGTTTCTACTTGAGTTGCATATGTTCATAACTACTGGGCGATGGTCTGAATCCAGTCCCGCATTTGGACAGCTTTTGAGTCTCTTACCTTCCTCTTCTGCCGTTGTCTGACTAGTATAAAATCAATTTGTGACGCTTGATCTAAGTTGTTCCACTTGTACCACGTTTTAACCTGACTTTGGCGATGTTGGTAGAATGTGTTGGTAATGTAGAGATCTTGTTCAGCACACAAGTTTAGCAGGTGTTCTCCATTTCTATTGCAATCTGTGGTTGTGTCGCTAAATGGGCCAAGGTATCTCTCCCATGGTGATCTTCTTTTACCTACCCTACCATTAAAATCTCCCATTACTATGATGTCCTCTTTCTCTTTAACATTATTGATGGTGTCCGTAAGTCTCTCGTAAAAGTCTTCTTTTTCTTCTTCAGAGTAACTATCATTACAAGGTGCATATATCTGAATAATCGTTGTAGTTTTACTTCCTTCTGTCAACTTGATTAAAATAATTCTTTCTGATATAAATTCTGTTCCTGTTATTAATTTTGCTGTCTCGGGATGAAGTATAAATCCGACACCATGTTTTGCCCTATCTTTAGTGGGTACTCCGCTCCATACTAAAACATAATTTTCATGTAAACATGGAGAACAACCAAGGCAATTACTAATAAATTACAGACATTCATTAACTGGTGCCTGCGCAGAATAGAGGGAATAAAATGTTATGATAGAATAACTAATGTAGAACTTTGGGAGAGAACTAAACAGGCTTCAGTGGATCAGGAAGTGAGGAAAAGACGCTGGCGTTGGATAGGGCACACACTGAGAAAACAGCATTACTAGAATGTCTTTGCATTGGAACCCACAGGGGCATAGGAATAAAGGAAGGCCAAAAAACACATGGAGAAGAGAGCTGGAGAACGAGGTTAGAAAGATTGGGAGGACATGGGGAGAGCTCCATGCAATGGGGAAGGATAGAACGACTTGGCGTGAGTTGGTTGAGGGCCTATGCTCCATTGGGGGATAGAAAGGCAGAAGAAGAGACTATGTGTCCTACACCTAAAGGTGTGCAATAGGGTTCTTTGATGCCCGGTCTGTATTGAAATGTTCTAATGTTTACCTGCCAGGTAAGCCTGTGGGAGACACAATCCTCTACTTTGGCTGCCGCAACAAGTCAGTGGACTTTATCTATGAGGAAGAGTTAACCAAGTATGTGGACACTGGGCTGCTGACCCTGCACGCAGCTTTCTCCCGAGACCAGGAACACAAAGTCTACGTCCAGCACCTGATTGACCAGAATCACGATGAAATCTGGAATGTTCTCAACAACAGTGGCCACCTGTACATTTGTGGGTAAGTTTTGTAAACAGAGTCATCCAGAATACATGTGCAATGGGCTGTCTTTGCAAAGTGACTAAAAGAAGAGACAGGGTTATGAATACCAGCATTTGGGAGAAAGTTGGAATAAGTCCATGTATGGATTATATTGACAGCAAAGAAAGAAAAGGTTCAGCCATCTAGTGAGACTGCAGCCAGAGAAAACAGCATATGAGACTTTTAACAGTAGAACATCTGGGACAAAACCAGGGGAAGATCAAGAAAAAGATGGATACATGGTATAGCTGAAACCTGCACAGAGATGAACAAATCCATCACCCAAGTCACCGGAGAAACACAAGACAATATAGAAAACCTTGTACCTCTTCTTCTGCCTTTCCAACCCCCAACAGAGCATAGGCCCTCAACCAACTCACTCCAGGTCGTTCTATCCTTCACTGTCACATGCAGCTCTCTCCATGTCCTCCCCATCTTTTTAACTTTTCTATCTAGCTCCCTTCTCAATGTGTGTTTTTGTCTTTCTTTATTTCTGTGCTCCTGTGGGTTCCAGTAGCAGCGACCGTGGCTTAGGTTTTGCAAGTCCGACCTGTAATTCCAACGTCTGCGATTGAAACTGACTGCTGGCTGCGTGGATTTTTATCATGGTGTAGGGCATCGCAGGTCGACCCAGCCTCAAATGGGTACCAAGATGGCTGTCCTGGGGAAGCAAAGATGGCCGGCATAATGCTAACCACATTATCCGCCTTGTGCCGATTGGTCTGTAAAAATATGGGTGCTCTTCCCATATGCCCGATGTACCTAAAGGCGTGAAAGATCTTTGGGAGTTTGGAGTAGGTTCTGGTGCAAAGACATAGGTGCGAAATCTCACGCCCGGCGAGATGGGGGCGAGTTTTGCAATATGTACCTTTAATAAATATACCCGTGTGCTGTCTTAAAATGTTCAGAACAGTATTTTTGTGACCATGAGGTGTCTGAGGGTGCTGAGTCGATACAGAACTTCCAGCAAGTTTCAGGGTGGGTCACTGCAGCAGTTGCAGCTGAGTTGAGTCAAGAGATGACATTACAGCACTCAGGACATTCCCGTGCATGCTCCCTCCTCATCTTCAGCAGCCAGCGCAGAGTTCCAATACTGGTGGTACCAGTCCCAATCTGGTTTTATGTCTCTTTAGCCTTTCCTCTGCCGTTGCAGCTGTAACTGTGGATATTAAACATAAGGCATGGCTAGACCTATATTTGATAGAACAATCAGCACTTGGTGGGTGATGTGGTCAGCATGCCGGCTGCCTACACTTTCCAGGACTTTACCTGATACCCATTTAAAGCTAGGTTGAGCTGGGAGTCAAGGTCATTTTTTTTTTAAGGAAAAAAAGTCAGACTCAGTCAGGACCCGAACCTACGACCTTCTAATCTGCAGGCGAATATCTAGCTGCTACACCACAGCAGCTCTCAACACTGAATACTAATATAAAATAGGTGCTAATCATCATGTCCTGTCTTGCTCCCCAGCGACGCCAAGAACATGGCCAGGGACGTGCATGCCATGCTGGTGAAGATCCTCACATCCAAGGGAAACATGACCACCACCGAAGCCGAGGATTACATCAAGAAACTACAGTCAAAGGGCCGCTACTCTGCTGATGTCTGGAGCTAACAGATTCTGTCACCTCAGTTGCCGTTGTTTTTATCACTTGCTTTCATATTGACACCAAACATTTATGATTCTGTATTTATACCTGCCAGTTGTTTACTGTGGCACCAACTTTTGTCTGTCAGCGGATTCTATATTGTTGTTGTTGTTATAGATCCAGCGGCCCATGAGCTTTCGCCCTTTGGCCCAATGCCATGTAGTGGAATTTGCATGTTTCACAAGCTGTTCTTTTCCTCTGACAATGTGTTCCACTTGTCTGCTCTCGGAGGGAGTAGCATTCTTCTAGTCTCGCTGAGTTTTGGGCACTCAAAGAGAGGGTGTTCAACAGTTTCATAGGGGTAGTTACATAGCTGGCACTCTGGGGGAACCCTGTATTGTTAAAATCTGTCTCTAATTAATGTGTGTGTTTTAGGTTTTTTTTTTTTTTTTTTAACCCTATCAGTGATATGATAAACAAGGACAAACATGTAAAATCCAAATGCGGGGCAAAGAAAATATACAAGTCAGTCTGGCAGGGTACCTTGATCATGGAGACACTGAGATGGCTGCCGTATTGGAGGACAGGGCACCAGTCGGTCAGGCAGATGTGCTAAAATGTCCATACGCGATAACAGATGACATATCTAGAGGATCAAAGATCCATTTAGGGGCTGCCGTAATGCAATAACAGATGATATATCTAGAGGATCAAAGATCTATTTAGGGGCTGCCGTAACGCAATAACAGATGATATATCTAGAGGATCAAAGATCCATTTGGGGGCTGCCATGACGCAATAGCTAATAGGCTTTCCTGTCTACTCGGAGGTCATAGGTTTAAACCTATTGGATTTGAATAAAAACTGATCAAGACATCGCATTTCTTCTGCTATTTATTGTTTTCTTTTAGCTTCATTTTCAGGGTAGAATTTTAACAATGTTTTCAGTTTAGAAAAAAATTGAAATGTCTTTTTTTTTTAAGATTCTTACTGAGTGGTTATTTTAGCGGTTCTTTGTGTTTCTGATCCTTGCAGGAGAACTGGGTTTGGTTCTTTCGTAATATCCTACCCCAGATGACATCACAGGACAGTCTAACATTTTAGAGGGGGGTAAGACTAGATTTCCCAGCTTTCGGATGCTTTTAATGACCCCAAAACTGGCCCTAACCCCAACCCACCTACATCCCACGAGAGGGTGCAGCCTAGTTCCCACGAATGCATGCAACCTTCCACTCCCTGAAGACTGTTCCATGACCTGTGGATTAGCCTTGTTTGGGGTAAGATATTAAGAAATCACCTAGAACTGTTTTAACTTTACATATGTTGGCTTATGTGTGTATATATCATGTGATAAACAGTTTAAATGTGAATGTCTCTAAACAGATTTTTCTCCCTTCTACATATTCACTTTTTTTTGACAGAATTTATTTCTAATTAATTTATTACTTGTCAGCATCTGAGTGTTTTGATGACAGTGTGTGTATAAATAAATGTTTAAGTCACTGCAGGATACACAGAGATTAAATTTCCCCTTAATTTTGTTAAGCTTGTAATTGCCTGCCTGTTCAGGATTTCAGGTCAGTTCATAGCTGTCCGGGGCCCAAGTATATAACCCTTACAGTTTAATGGTGCTTACCAGGATTTGTACAAGTAAGATTCTCATCCTTGAGATGTAAAAAATACTGCAGACTGCAATCCTGGAGGGGGCAACTGCATCATCATGTTCATAACCATCATGTTTTTTGTTTTCTTGCCTTGAGATGTATATAGCATTCAACGAAATGAGCACGGCCAAGTGTTTGCAGGTAAGGCTATGGTGGAGGGCAAGCCATGGACCAGGCTGATATGCTGAATAGGTACCGAATGCTGCTTTGCAAGAAGTATTACACTTGCCCGAACTGTTTTATGATGGTGAATCTGCAACCATGATCGGACTGCAAGAATAGGAAGTTTAAAAAAAAAAAAAAAGTTGCCAGACAAGAATTTACAACAACAAAAAATTTATTTTTGACCTATGTTAAGGAAAAAAATATAAAGATATTCTCACCGTTTTGACCCATTTTTATAACATTCCTGGGGTAAAAAGGGTCAAGCCAGTAATATGCAGGTCTACTTACTGTTGTGTTACCTGTCATCAGTTGAAATATATATTGACTTACAATGTCTCTTGCCCTGTTGTATCTGACAACCTGTTTTCAGCATCGGGTTTCATTACTGCAGGATTTTTTGTTTACACAGTAATTATGGTTTTTGGACACATAGTTGCGCTCTATAAATATTTGGTCTCATCACATATTTCCCAATTACAGCAGTGAATATTTAGCCGACCTTCATTGTGAAGACGGCACACAATTTTGTTCAACTTTAAAAGCTAATGAGATATAGTGTCTGTTGTCAGTTCAGGTCATCAATGTTTGGAAGCCCTTCATGCAGTTGTATTTATTTACATTGTGCTTGCACATACTGCTTCGTGATGTGCATGCTGTTTTATTTGAGTGTAGCTTATGTGTCTGTGCAATTTTTGTTTTTATGTGCAGTTATTTTGCTGTGACTTGTGCAGCCAGTATTTTGTCTACTTTCTGCAGCCTAACGTGAGCAAGGCGAGACAGTTGGCAAGGGACCCATCGGGTGGATTTCCAGCATACCTTGTTGACAGTGGGGGGGGGGGGGGGGGGGGGGGGGAATCGTGGGTAGTTTTACAATTGAGCAATCATATTTACAGCTTTACCAGTCATGAAAACAAAATAGCTTTGCCAGAGTGATGTGGAGAGTGATTTCCGTGGTGCCTTGTCCAACATGAGACCCCAAAAAAAAAAAAAAAAAAAAAAAAAAACAGATATCATCAGGATAAAATAGTGTTAACCATCACATTGATATTTGGACACTTAATTACTAGTTGTTCGTAAATGTTTCTTTTATTTAACACTTTGATATATGTGGATGTGTTTCTCCAAATTCCTGTTCAAAGGCTTGGGATTTTTGTTGAATCTTTGTGTCTTCCTCTTAATCATATTTTGCTGAGAGGGGGGGGGGGGGGGAATCCCTTTTCCATCTTCACAAGGGAGACACTTCCTGGAAATATATATATATATATTTTAAAAGGCCGGACATCATTGTTCCAGATGATGATGACGTGTAACTAACTCTTCAAGAGATTATTTTTGGCTGCAGAAAGCTTTGCATGAGGGAAAACTTACCCTGTAGCTCCAAGAAGCCACAAAACTGACACATCCGGCTCTGTCCTATTCCCCATAAATGTATTTTTTTTTTTTTCAACTTGTCTGGGACCTATTTATGAAACACATAGTTAATGCAACTAGCTGAGTTTGTGCCTGCGCAAACGTTTAGTGGGTCAGGATATGAGTATAGTAGTTAAAAATAGTATTTAGGGTTTTCTTAAAAACCAGAGCTTTCAAGATATTTTGACATCAGATTTTCCAGTAAGCCTCACTGATAGAGGTCACAACATGAGTCACCAGATTACATATTTTTTTTAAAGACCCATGAGTGTATTAAATTGGATGTTTCATCTGTTCATGATTACTCCCTCTATATATCTTTATGTATTTTGGGGGTAAATTTTAAAATATATATAGATATATTTATACACACACATTGTTACATTTATAAGTGATCTGTATAGAATTATTTTTTTAAACATGATGGAGGGGGAAGGGGGGTGTGTTGTTCCCATGGGGTTGTGACCCATTTTTTTAAAAGGTTAAAAGCAAATGTTCAGGAAGAAGGCAAGTTATATGGTAAAAGATAATTAACAGATGGATAGAATTGTTATCCTTAGTTTGATCTGTTTCAGTACATGTCTTTTATTTGCAATGCCAGTTATTTAAGCTGGCCATATTTGTTTTATCTCTTCTTATTTCTTGATTTTCAATTTCATTTTCTTTGGGTTTATACACATTTAAAAAAATAAAATTTTATTGCATTCTTAGAGAGCGTGACATTCTCAATTTTTAGCTCTATTGTTTCCAAAGCATCAAGTATGGCGGGAATTGTTCTATTTTTAAGCATGTCTCCCCACTCATCAGATCCACAGTGGCCTTATGTTCCTATCCCCATTTGGGCCAATTTTTCCTGGCTGGTGTAACTGAAAGGGGTCCTCTAATAGGAACTTCCTGCAAGGTTGAATGAGGTTATCTCCCTTGTTATTCTGTCGGCCAGACAGTTTAAAATGAAATCTTTGGATGGTATAGTAAACCTTTAGGTGACTGTCTGGAGATGTCGATCGATCCCAGGTCAACCTAGTCTACACTGGGCACCACCAGGAAATGTTCTAGGGAGGGGATTGATCTTTGACTGACCAGATCACCTGACTCGTTAGTCTTTACAGATAAGGAGCTAGCACCACATGGCCAACCCACCTCAACCCTGTTGCCCTGGAACATTAAACACCCTAACCTCCTGTGCAGGCGCAGGTAATAAAAAAGCTTTCTGTGAGACATTACTTTAGTGAAGTTAATAAGGTGACTGGTATGGGAAAATCAGATCAAGCTGGAAGTGTCAGGTTTGTGGCTTGTCACAGCTTCAGGGTTATGGCATGGAAACTAACATCCCCCCCCCCCTTTTCCTACATGCCTATATATATCTCAACATTGTCTCTCATCTGAACCTTCACTCACATGCTGCCTGAGTGTTCATGTTGATTGGGTACCAGTAAGGTTTTCCACCCTAAACAAACACTGATTGGCCTTTTTTTCATGATTGCTGACCTTTCACATGCACTAGTCTATGTTACAAGGGTGTCACCTTCTGTTGTCTTTGATGCTCTCACCTTTTAATACAGTGTCGTCAGACTTCAAGTAAGACAGGAATTTACTTCAAACCATGTGACATAGGCTGAGGCTGTGGGATAGGGGTTATGGCGAGTTCTGGGGTTGTTAAAAGCGGTCACATCGTGTAATACAGAATACGCGACATCACCTTTGGGATCATCGAAGTCAACACAGCGTGACACCCCTGTAACATTAGCACATGTCAAGGCCAACCAGTGTTGTTTAGGGCGGAGAACATTACTAGGACTATTGATTGAAATGATGTCACTATTATGATTGTTGTTGTACACTGTATCTCGACTTATTTTTACCAGTGTTGATGTTTCTCTACACATGCAGCTATTTTATGCAGGCTTAAGAAGTTGTTGAGGCCACTGGAATAGCATATAAATATATAACAGGGTTCATAGCCAAATTTACCAATCAATTTCAAGGCTTTTCAAGGTCTCCTTAGTTTTTTTCAGGGTTGTCTCGGAGTAAAACCGAAACAAGATTTTTGCTTTGTTCAAGGGTGTACCGAGCACACAAAGTACTTCATTTGTGCACACACATGTGGGTATACCAGCACAGAAATAGTGATTTTACATTTTTTGTAGACTTGGTGGTAGAGGGCAGCAAATTGAAGTCCTGTCTGTTCTGGACCTGGTACCTGAAAGGGGAAGGGGGAAGAGAGAGAGTCATACAAAGAGGGAAGAAGACATGCTGAGGTAGACTGGGAGAGACAGTGTAAATATGGACAGATGAAGGTAAAGGAAAGAAGTGAGACGAGACGAGGAAAAAAGATAATGCGAGGGAGGTATGTGACATCTGACCTACTTTTCAGGGGTGTTGAGATACCAAGTGCTGCAGTATTTATTTGATTCTTATTTTTGGCCTTCATAGTAAGTAGAGATCATGCCTTAAGGTGCATTGGGCATATGGGAAGAGCACCCATATTTTTAGAGACCAATCGGCACTAGGTGGGTAATGTCGTCAGCGTTACATCGACCACCTTCACATCCCCAGGACATATATCCTGGTACTCATTTCGAATCCAGCCTGGTATCTCAGAATTACAACCTGTGCTTGCAACAACTAAGCCACAGATGGTGACCTATGCTTCCTAGCGAAGTATATTGTGAAAGGCAAACTGCTGATAAGGGATATCACAGCCTAGCTGTAACTAGCATGTGGCCAGTGACCTCCTACGTGTGAGCCAGAAGAAGAGCTCTGCTGATTCAAGTTACTGACAGTAAAGACTAGCGTGGCTGTGTCATTCTCTCCAAGCATGCTTAAGATCTCTTCAGTCAATAAATGCAAGAACTGCCAAGGAGCTGATAGACCAGGGCAGCCAATGAGCAGAGAATTTTAGCCGTCAACTGTGAAAGTGGGCAGTTTTTTTTTTGGGGGGGGGGGGGGGGCGGGGGGCTTCTTTTTGGACAATTTTATTTGTATTCTTAGAGAGAGCATTTTAAAAAACTTTGCCTAATTGTCTGGAAAGCCAGTCTGCAACTGCATTGTGGAGTCATTTCAATTTACCACCTATTTAGTCAAAATTATACTGTATGCCATTTTTTTTTGTACTCTATATGTATGAAATAAGATTAATCGCTATTTTGTATGTAACAATGAATTCACAACCATGCTAAACTTTCGTGCTTTACCAGTTCTATTTGTAGATAGGGTGGTGCTGCCACAGCATAGTATGATCACCAGAATCTCAGATCAGTTTTTTTGGGGGGGACAGTGGGGGGGGGGGGTGTCTTGACCCCATCCATTTTGCATCCTTTGTCCTCTTGCTCCATCATATTTTGTCAGTTTTTACAAAATTCTCGAGATGATTTCTTCTTTGACTAGGCATGTCAGTTTGTTTTTTTTTTTTTTTTCAAAATCAGGCTTGGCTCCCAGGTCAACCCAAATCGAAAATGGGTACCCAGCCTAAATATCTCCGGCAGATGCACCCAGACTTCCAATAGAAAACAGCCCGAAATAGTTGCGTTTAACAACATTACTGTTATTGCAACACCCCCCCCCCCCCATCAAAGAGAAAACATTTGTTCGTCTAACCATAAAACCAAAAAGAGAAAACAAGTGTTCATCTAACCCTCAAATCAAAGAGAAAACAATTGTTCGTCTAACCATACAACCCTCAAAGAAAAAACAAGTGTTCGTCTAACTATACAACCCTCAAATCAAAGAGAAAACAAGTGTTCGCCTCTTTCAACTGATCTTTAATGACCTCTAACCCTTCCTTAAGCTGAAAAATAAACTGTATTCTGTGGCTTGAAGATCTCAGTAGTCGCAGGTGAAGTCTAGATAGTTGGAGTCAAAGTTATGCACACGAACGTAGCCATCCTCTCCACCACTGCTGTAGCTGTTGAATGGGATAGGAACACAAACCTGATGTTATAATTAATACCAGTTTTTACATTTAGGATACTGACAGACGTATAAAGAGCTGTCCAATAGATGTGATATCCAGCGTCTCCCAGATAACTGTTTAAGATAACAAAATCATCTTATGCAGTCCTGTCCCAAGTGGGTGCTGGTGTCCCATTTGGGAGGGGTTGTTTGGGAAGAGAATACACCCATTGCCCCCACCAACAAGCATGGAGGCCACTAATTATGGGTGTTTCCTCTGAAGTCTTGAGTGCATCTGCCTGAGATCAACCAACAGCCTGCACACAAAAAAGCCAGATCTGTAAAATGGATGTTCACATTCTGCAACAAGACCCAAGTCTTAAGTGGACAAACCAACCAGAACTTTCCGCCAGAGTTTACAGCCTGTCTGTGATTCTAATATTTACAAATTCTAGGACCACATTTAAGAAGAAAAAAAATTATGGCAGGCAGATGGAAACTAATAGGGCCTTCACAGTTCACAGACACTCAGGTAATCAGCCTTTACTTCCTAAAAGATTTTCCCAGTATCCATCTGAGGCTAGGCTGACCTGGAACTCAGGATTTTGTGTGTAATAAATTTCTGCCTCAGGGGATACAAGCTTGACTAACGACTGCACCACCATGATTCCTACTGACATCTTTCTATCCTTCTATCCGTCAATGAGTATGTGTGCATACATTAAAAACTTAAGTCTCCCCCACATACACACTAGCTCACTTCTGACTGGTAGTTTCTGAACCTGCCAAGTTACGGGAGTGTTCAGCAATGTCACTGATATCACATGCATATTTCATCACAGCCAGCGCTATCAACACTCCAAAATCATGGAGAAACGGGGTCTAACACAACAACACCCCCCAAAGTGCTGCAACTTATGTGTCACATGCATTCTCTTTCTCAGAATGAAAATGGCAAGACATCACAGAAAGCAAACAACAGAGCGGGACACACCCGTAACCTTCAGGAAAGTCGACCAGCCCAAAAAACTTGTGAATAAAAAGTTACCTACTCTATTTGTGGAGATTAACTTGAACCTAACCAAAACTATCTATATATTATTAGGGAAGCCACTGTGGTGTAGTGGCTGGACATGTGCCTGCGGATCAAAAGGTCGTGGGTACATATCCTAAGCTTCTTTAAAACTGACCTAATCTCCCAGGTCGACAGAGAATCAAATGCTTATCAAGTAAAGTCGTGGGAAGCAAAGGTGGCTGACATGATGCTGACCACAACACGCGCAGAAAAGGGTCCTTCCCATCAGAATATCATTTTCATGTCATTGTTCACATACAAGGTGATCTCTGTTTAGTGTCATGGGTTTTTTCAGTCGTCCACATCTTTTTTTCCTATCTGCTGGCCATCGGAGAGCTGTGCTTGCCAAAGTGTCATGAGGCATTCTGCAAACATGCCCTTCTTCTATGCTCAGGTCAGACCATCAGGTGGGCTGCCTCTATGAACTCCCATGTCAGCTAGAGTCATGGTCTCTCTACAGCTTGCTAGCCACACTTTGCTCTTGAGGCCAGGTTTCTTTGATGGTAGCTGAAAGCTGAGTGGGTAGGTCTGCAGAATGTACTGAGGTGTTTGTGGTCCTGTCTGATAGGCACACGGTGGGGACTAGTCTTTTATTTTATGCATGTTGAACCTACAGTGTCCTGCTCTTAGATTGAACCTACAGTGTCCAACTCTTAGACATGTCCAAGCCATTTCCATCTTCTTTCTTTGATAACATATTCCAGTGTTAAATTTATTCTCTCCCCTCTCAGTTCTTCTTCATTGGCCAACATATTTGTAGGATTCTTCTTAAAAATTCATTCTGAAAAGTCTCTCTAGTTTGGGTAAATTCTGCTGTCATTATCTACTCACTGTTGTATCATCATGTAACAGGTTCTTTGCAAAACATCGCTCCCATCACAGTCTGCCTGAAAGAAACCTAGTCTCTTGCCAGCTCTCCTGCTTCGTGTACTTTCATTTTCAAGGAGTCACTTACATCCTGAGCCCATCTCTGTGCTGTTTGATCCCTGCTCCTCCTTCCTGGTAATAAAACCTGCTATTATTTTTTCCAATCCTCTACAGCGCTTGATGAGGCCAAAATATTCAAGCTTCCGAGGCAAGATGCTGTGTATTAGCCAATCTTCCTTGATGCTAAGATTTGTTTACGTCAGTATTTCTTCTCTTCTTTATCCATGTATTTTGAGAATCTTTCTATAGCATTTCAGCTTAAAAGCACAATTTTTTTTTTCTTAAGGACTGGTAGATAACCCACAACTCACACCCGCATGTTGCCATAGGGAAGATGCATGCTCTCAAAATTGTTGTAGCACTGCCAAAAAGTTACTCTTGTATAACCTAAGGAAAAAATACAGTGTTGCTGAACAAACGTACCTCTTGCCATCTGGGTGAAATGCCAGACTGTTAATTGGACCAAAATGACCTTTCACTCTGCCAAACTCTTCTTCAAAGACCAGGTGAAAGAACCTGGCATCGAACTTGCCCACTCTAGTGCTGGTTGTGGTCACCTGCATGGCCTCTTGACCTCCGCCAAGCACCACCTAGCAGAAAATAACATTTAGTCAGAGGAATATATACTGACGTCACAAAATCAAAAATTAACGTTAAATAAACATTTAACCCTTACACCAGAAACACAATTCTTTAACAACATTCTTTTTAAAAAAGATCTTTACAGAGGTTGCAGAAATTTTTTTTTTTTTTTTTTTACTATTCATAAATACGAATGCAGCTGTACAAGGTGAACAAGAAGTTTATTTTGTACTTTTCTTGATGACAAAAGAATCCATCACTCGAGCCACCGGAGAAGTGAAAGACAGGTACAGAAAACTATGACACTGGGCTACAACCTGGTATCAGTGAGACAACAACAGAAGACAATGACAAAAGATGAGAAAGCAAAGAAATTACCTGGCCAGATGGATGCAGGGAGACAAAAACTTTGGAACTTATCCATGCTAGTTATCGCATCAGATAGTGAAACATGACAGTCTATGCTTACCAGCACAGCACATGATGATGGTGATGTGGCCAGCATATCTCTAGTCTTGTTCTTACATTTTCAAACCACTGTTCTCTAGTCTACAACAGTTCTCCAGCTTCTCTTTAGTCTAAAAAAATTATCCATGACATTTTCTCTAGTCTACAACAGTTCTCCAGCTTCTCTTTATTCTACAAAATCTCCCCATGACTTTTCTCTAGTCTACAACAGTTCTCCAGTTTCTCTTTATGACTTTTCTCTAGTCCCTGACATCTCTAAAGTTTACTTCTCTTTATTCTCCATGACTTTTTTACAGTTCCCATTCCTTTATTCTATAAAATCTCCCCACTCTCTAGTCCTCAACAATTTCTATTTAGTCATCCCCATGACTTTTTCCATCTCCTTCTCCTTACAGTTTTACCCTGCCTCGAACTAGTCAATTTCATCTAGTCATCCACATTTCCACCCTTCTCCTACAACCCTGCGAACAGTCTCTGTCAGTGGTCACTTATTTCTGTCTGTGTGTGTGTGGTGATGACCAGTATCCGTTTTCCATCAGCACCAGGGCTTGTTGCTAAACCAAAACCATTATTCAGTCCAAATTTCCAACTTCACCACAAACAGGTCAATCCATAAGTGCTCCGCTCTTGTGCCAGTGAAAACCATCAAAAACACTTCTCGCTGCCCCATGTGACAATCAGACAGCAGTCCCAGCGGAATCCACCTTGTGTAAATATCAAATGAATAAGTAAGGTGCCAACATAAAAAGCATCTCACTAGACTTGTTATTTATAGTTGATGGAAGCAAACAGCTTTGACCAACCAGCAGATGCACAAGCATTACTGCATAAGGCACACTGCCAGTTTTGTGACAAGCAGTCACTCGCCATTTTCTGAAAATGCAGTTTATAACTCAGACAATAAGCATTTACTGCAAAATTCACAGCTCACAGTGTCGCACTATGCACTGACTCAGTAGCTGGCTGATGGACTCAGTTTTGACCTTTACCCTGTTTATTGTTCCATTCAGTTTCCCAAAGAGGGTTAACACCCCAACCTTCCACTGGATTACCACATGAAGGCGAGGTAGGCTTGAGTAAGAGTGGCTCACAAGAAGACACTAAGAATCTTGTACAGCGCATCATTACTCAGGGCCCTATACAACAATCAATAACCTGAAAGTGGACGACGTATGAAACAATAACTTACATGATCATGGAGGGGAGAGATGGCTGCAGAGTTGACTGGCCTCTCTGTCTTGTACGTCTTCAATGGCTCTAGACTGTCCATATCAAACAGCTGAGGAGCACAGAAGCATATCAGTCAAAAGGAAGTGTTAACAATCAATCACACAGCAAACATTTGATTTTTGGCTAATCTTTGATAAACAACCCTCATCTATATTTGTGGGAGCCACAGTGATGTAGCAGCTAGACATTGACCTGTGCATCCAAAGGTTGTGGGTGTTTTAGGTCCTATTGAGGCAGAACTTTTTTCAAAAATGACTGGCAGGGGCCGTTTCATTATTATATCTGCGGCTCATACTAATCAGCGATATGAACCCCATTATTACATCTGCGGCTCATACTAATCAGCGATATGAACCCCATTATTACATCTGCGGCTCATACTAATCAGCGATATGAACCCCATTATTACATCTGCGGCTCATACTAATCAGCGATATTACCTTTAAGCAAAGGGTCTTTAAAAAAATATGACCCAGTTAGAATTCCAGAAAATAATATGGAAAAAAAATGTACACAGGAGACTAACGAATTCATTAAAATGTATCTACTACTTGAGTCAGCCATGGCTTTTGTTAACAGTGATGATGAGGGATTAAAAAAAAAACGTGTAAGTCGACAAGTGAAGACAGATAAATATAAGAGCATATATTAAAAAAAAAACAGTCAGTAAAAACTAACATTCAGCACTGAAGGAATATGTCCGTCCCATCAGGCCTTAAAATAACACATGTGTATCAGGTAACTTTTGCTGTGACCTCTATCACTGAAGCTTATGAGAAAATCTGTCAACTTGACTTTAGAAAATCTTTTTTTTTTAGTTAATGTATTCATAGCCTGACCGTCTGTGCAAAACCTCAGGCAATAGAGGACAGGTTCAACCAAGACCAGTTCCAGCTAACAGACCATGCAGCTGACATCACCAATCCAGGCTAACAAAGCATTTCTCAAAGCCTTAAAGTGGTTTTAATGCTTAAGAAAAGAAGATATTGCCACAGCCCTCAGATTAAGAATCTCAATTCAACCATCTGCTTCCTCCTTTGCCCCTCAATGCAGCAAAGGTCCCTCAATGCAGCAAAGGTCCCTCAATGCAGCAAAGGTCCTGAATCAACTCCAAACTTTGCTGAGGCAAGGAACTAGAGTCTGTATACAAACAAGCCAGATGTGTGAAACAGATGTACAAAGTTCTGGAACAAGGCTAACGTCCGGAAGTGGATGAACACCCAGAATTTTCTGCATAATTTATAGTCGGTAAATGCAAAGAAGAAGAAAACAGCGTAAAAGCATCAGGTTATGTTCAAGATGCTGACCACACCATGTGTCGATCAGTCTATCAAAATGTTCAGTATCATACACTGGATGTGCCACTGGTGTAGCGGTACCTTCATGAGCTACTTCTTATGTTTCTAATACCAACTTAGAGGGGTTACTTGCTGCCTGGGCAACAGCCTGTACTCTAATTCAACACACCCAGCCTGTGCCCTGGAGAGGTAACCCCAGCGTCGCTTAACACCTTCAAAATATCACAGGAAGCAGCGGTCACCGGTTTTAAGCCTGTGCACAATTGGTGTAGAGCAAAGGTGCCAGGGGTTGCTTCCGACAGTGGGATAGATGGTAATCTCATTGGACAGCTACTGCCTGTCTCAGCTGGGCAGGTACCATGCCTCGAATGAGTCAAAAACTTGACATCACAGCACCCAGGAATTCCCATAAGTGCTCAGTCCCCCACCTCAGCGGCCAACAAAGTTCCCATACTGATGAAGCCAGCAGCAACCCCAATAAAAGTTTGTCTTTTCTCTCTCCGCTCACTCCCAGTGCAATCATTTGTTTACATATTAGGTCTTCTGTCTGTTCTACAGCACCCTTTATAACAGAGAGCATCCACCTTGTCTGCTTTGACCTACTTTAGGCCTATGGTGTCATTAAAAGATATCAAACCTACTGAAAAGCAGAATCAGTCCGTTTCCAATTTCACAAACCAGCGACAAGGGTCGTAACTCAAACATATTAAATGTCCTCCAGATCAAGAAGTTTTTTTTTTTTAAAAGATGAGACCTAGCACAAAATGTGAACCAACAATGGGCCCAAGGAATTTACTGGGGTGTAAAGGCAACCAGTGCAACACTGTTTCTATTATCCACTGAATGCCAACTGGTCTCATAATATGAAGCAATGGGCTTCCATGCTGATCCACCCTAAATTTGGCACATGGAAATGTCCAGGGTAGCAAAGGCATCTGACATGTTGACAGCATCACAAATCTAAAGCCAGGGGGGTCTAGAAAAAGTCGGGCTAGCACCATATTTTGAATGCATAGTGGCACACCTCACATTCCCAAACCTCATAATGCCCTCTGAACCTCATATGCCTCCAAACCTTACAGAATCTCTGAACCGCATATCACCAAACCTCTTATCTCTGAACCCCAATGCTCTTATATGGGTAATATCACCAAATTAATACCTCTAAACCCCCATATTATCTCCAAAGTCCATCCATATTATCTCCAAAGACCATATTATCTCTAAACCCCCACATTATCTCCAAAAACCATATCTCCAAATCCATATTATCTCCAAAAGACCATATTATCTCCAAACCCCATAATATCTCCAAAGCTCATAATAGCTTCATATCTCCAAACCCCAGAATGCCCCCTAGATCACCATGTATCTAGAGAGAGGCTTACCCTGGCTGTGTTGTCCTTGGATGCAGTGATGAACATGGTCTGATCCTTGTAGGGCTGGATGTCATTGATCTGCTTGGTGTGGTCCTTGCAGCCCTTGATACGCTGTCCCGTCTGACCACCGGAATACACACACACACACAAAGATTTAAATGAGGAAAATAAAAAGTACAAAATCCAAATGATTCATGACAATTTCCGCCCAAGTGATGTGATTATCTAAACAAATAGCTCTGTGTTGAGGGGCAGACAAAGTGCATGGGGTTTCATAGCAAAGGTGAATGGACGTCACCTAGTGCAGCAAAGCCTTGCATGACATCACAACATCCCTTGCATGACATCACAACATCCCTAGCATGACATCACAACATCTATTTGAGAATGGAGGTAGAAGCAGTTTCTGTTGCTTTCCACTGGCTTGAAAATCAGCTGTACACACATACCGTGATTGTAACTGACTCACAGAGCATGTTGAGAAAGGTGGAGACAGGTATGCTTTGTGCAGAGTGGCAAGCAGCACTTCAGAGGTCCCAGGTAGTTAGCATCCTTTGTGTATTTCTCCAGGTCACGCCAGTGTGTTAGATATTGTGAGGACCCTTCAGGAACAAGTGAACAGCGCAGAGGCGGAGATAGATCATTACGGTCTAAGGAAAATGGCGCTGCAAGGAGTTACCAGGGGAAGGATGAGACAGATGTACAATTAGAGTTACTGGTGCCATTAGAACTCTTAGCTTGCTGCTGAAGATGGGGACGGAGCACTTATGGGAGTATCCCTAATACTGTAATGTAGATTTTTAATTCAACAACCAAAATTCACAACTATAAAAAGTGTTAGAGAAGTTCCAAATAACACCACTATGCTGCAGTAAATCATGTGCCTAAATGTCACTTTTGTGTAATTTCAACTAGTCTTGTTTGATTTTGGAATCGAGAGTAATTTTATGTCTTATATCCCAATTTGTCCACCCCCCCCCCATTATGGGGAAAACAAGAACTGGCTTACTTGTATGTTGTTTTCTCGCCTCTCATGCAGATGCTCTGACTCGGAAGGAAACACCCATAATTAGCTCCCCCCCAACATGCCTGATAGGAGGCGGTGGGTCTATTTTTTTCTTTAAAAAGTGAACAGCTTGTTTTAGTTAGCTGTGGTGTTGTGGTGTTGAGAAAAAAAAAGGTCTCCCTTGAAATTCTGATGGACCACGGAGGTGCTAAACTACACATGGTGGTGTTCCTGGGCTCCTGCTAGTCAACAGCTGCCTAAAGAGGTCATCCTATAAAAACATGTTCCCAACCAGCAGAGCTAGGATTCAAATTTCCTTCAAAGTGCATCTGCCGGAGAGGTGAGGAACCAACAGCCTGTATACAAATAAGCCACATTTGTAAAACAGATGTGCCCACCCAAAACTCGAGCCCTGGAACCAAAAGTTCACAAGCTGACAAATAACCAGGACTTTCTGCCGAGGATTACAGACAGTGAACCCGAAGAATACCAGTAGATAGTGGCTCTACCACATAGAGCACTATCACTCAGACACAATCAAAACAGAACTAGAGGTAGACCACGCAAGCGATGGGCAGATGGAATATCTGAGGCCGCAAATGCCAGCTTCAAGTATCAAGTCTCAAACCCAATGCCTCTTCAAAACCTGACACTGAAAGTGACCAGAGAAGAAAAAAAAAGAAACACAAAGAAGATAATATCCTGCTTTGACACGCATGCAACCGCTATGGCGACTCTCTTACTGGTATAATTAACCAGAAAATCATAATTTAATAGGACAAATTAACATTACTTAAACCATTGTTGGGCCAAAGGGCAAAAGCTCATGCGCCGCTGGATCGATAACAACAAAAAACCATTGCAAGCAAAATTCAAAATGTACTCATGCATGTTCTTTAGAACATAACACAATGATATGTGTTTTCAAAACAACGGTAGTTACATAGAACATAGTATATAAATAAACAATGTTTTCAAAACAATTTAAGTTATATGGAGCATATTATTTGAATAAACAATTTTACAAACCAAACATTCGATCGTTGGGCAGGGGGGGTGGGTGTAATGCTGTTAAAATGGCTTTGCTAAACAGCACGGACTGTGGGTCACACCTGGCTATCATATCTTCTTTAGAGGTTGAACAAGTTATCTGGGGATTTACTTTCTTGACCTGCCATCCAGAAAGAGATTTTGTGATCTCAATGTGTCATCAAACCTTTAGCCAGCAGACCATGTGGGATAAGCGGCACAGTATCATCAAGTGCCATGCCTCTCCACAATCTGCCTGTGTCAGTCTCTGAGTTAAAATTCAGCCCTGCTATGACAACAGGCGGCTGTCAAGAATCATCTCACAATATCTTCCATTGTCTCTTTTTCCTCTCTTCACAACATGGCCCAGTTGATTTTCTCTCATTACATGATACAAATTTGCAACTGTATCTTTCTGATGTTTGCGATAAGTCGTCTTTGAGCCCTTGCCTCTATCAAAACATCTAGACTGCTCCCTTTGGCTGCCCAAAAAGCTGTGAACACGCATTTTAAACCCACTGTCTTGTCTGTACAACAAAACACAAACCTAGTTCATCCCTGATGTCATATATCAAGACCTCAAAGGGGAAGCCCACTGTTTTGTCTGTACAACAAAACACAAACCTAGTCATCCCTGATGTCATATATCAAGACCTCAAAGGGGAAGCCCACTGTTTTGTCTGTACAACAAAACACAAACCTAGTTCATCCCTGATGTTATATATCAAGACCTCAAAGGGGAAGCCCACTGTTTTGTCTGTACAACAAAACACAAACCTAGTCATCCCTGATGTCATATATCAAGACCTCACATTGGAAGCCCATTGTCTTGTCTGTACAACAAAACACAAACCTAGTTCATCCCTGATGTCATATATCAAGACCTCACAGGGAAAGCCCATGGTCTTGTCTGTACTGTACATGATGAGGTTACCGCTGAAAGAGAATCCATTGGTTCTGACGGCCGTGTTGGTCTCCACGGAACTGATCTGTGAGCCTGTGGAGAGACAAAAAGATGCATGTTTCTGACAATAATGGTTAAAAGTCATACAAAGTTAAAGTCCAGAGAATGGACATCCATGCACCTGGTTTATCTGATATGGTATGGTCTTCTGATCACCCCACATCTGAAAAAGACTAGGTATGTGATTTCACTCACAAGAGATCAGAAGATCAACTGACACAGTTGTTCTTAAAAGAATGTGCAGACCTGTATCAGAATCTGAACCAGGCAACTTGTGAACTTGAGATGGACATTTATGCACCTGGTTTTATCTGATATGGCTTGGCCTTCTGATCATCCCACATCTGGAAAGACTAGGTATATGATTTCACTCCCAAGAGATCAGAAAATTAACTGTCATAATCCAACTGTTCCTAAAGGAATGAACAGACCTGTATCAGAATCTAAACCAGGCAACCTGAGGTGGACATCAAAACCTCCCTGCCACAAGACATCTGCTTCTGAAATAAATTCTCTGAGTGACTCAACAGCTGAAGCCATCAAGCCATGTGCAGAGTCTATTAACACCAGTGTTTCCCAACATGGCGCCCATGCCTTATAAGGCAATTTGATTGGGGAAGGAAATTGAAACTCATCCAGAGTTTAAGTTAACCGCATGGTGATGTTACACAGGGGCATAAAAATTTTTTTTTTTAGAAAAGCTTAGGTCGGGACACGGCGTAGCGCAGAATAGTTTGGGAAACATTGATGTACACCATCTCATATGTAACCCTAATTCAGCTCTGTAATCTAGTTAAGTTGAACCCCACAGTCAGCGTTCAACACCTGGTGATGCAATGTGCGTCAAGATCTTGATAGCAAGTGCTTAATTAAAAACCTTAGTGGATCAGTCAGTTATGATGGTTTGGACATGTATGCAGAATTGCAGAAAATCATCCACTATGGCAGACATGGGAGGCTAAGAACCAGGGAACCAGACTTCTAGGGAACGCTGGGAAGACAACATCTGACAGTCCCTAACTGAAAGAGGACTGAAATGGAGAAAAGCCAAAAAAAACTGCTGATAGAGACGTCCAGCAATCTTTCTGGCAAACCTCTACACCCTATAATAGCAGTGACTAAGTAAGTTAGTCAGATGCAATGTGCAAAGGGTCACTCTTCGAATGAGAACCCCTCAGGTACAAATTCCAGACACACAGTTCAACCATGAGGTTATACTGCCCCCCCCCCCCCCCCACCCTACAAGTGGTACAAAGTAACCGGAAGTCCAGACATGGTGAGGCAAAACTGACATGGTTTTCCCGTTTTAAATTTAAATAATTCAGACATACACAATACACTGCACAATTTACTTCTTGTCATATTTCACAGTATCTTGTCAGGTGCGTCAATTCAAAGCTACATCAACTTATAATAAAGCTCAAAACATGAATCCTACATCAATAACGACAACATCATTACCTGTCTCACAGTCCCAGAGTTTGCAGGTGTTGTCGGCAGCTCCTGTCAGAACTTTTGTTGAGTCCCCTGTTGCTGGGTTAAGGTCTTTCACAAAAGAAATTTTTCCTCCAAACCTAGTCACTTTTGTCCAAAACATAGACATTCCACCCCCTTTTCCCCCCAAACCTAGGAATTTTCTCCAGACCTGGAAAGAAACTGACATGCTCATTAAGTGGCCTTCCTGTTGTCTTTCATCACGATTCTGTGGTGCCGTTATACAACAAAGAGGACTTGCAGCTAATTCTTCCATTCCACTCTTCTGCATTTATCCATTCCTTCTATCCTGTGCATTTTTTCAACATGATGGATGGAATCTAGCACAACAACTTTGGCCTTTCCCAACAACATTGAATGGTGTTTCTTTTAGACATTCTAATTTCCTCAATCCATTAAGTGCCTGTTTTGTGATTTTCTGCTGGCTTCTTCTCATGATGTGCTCAACATAATGCTATCTTCTTTGACTTATAACAATCCATACTAGATTGAAACCAACTTCACAACCTTAAGAAAGCAAGTGAAATGTCTTATGTGCTCAACATGATGCTTTCTTCTTGACTTATAACTATCCATACTAGATTGAAACCAGAAAAAGTGCAGTGTGACCAACATCCGTCCACTTTAGCTGTAAATTCCAGCAAAAGGTTCTAGTTGTTCACCCACCCCACTTCTGGAGTTTACTAGTCTTGTGCGAACTCCTGATTTACAGATATAGCTTATTTGTGTGCAGACTGATGGTTCACCTCTCTGACACAGTGCAATTTGTTGTGACTAAGACTAAGACATTATTATAAATGTGTACCCAAGAAAGGTGGCTGCGTACACACATTTTTTTTCCTCCAAGACTCGCTTCACTATCTCTCAATGACAAACAATGTTTCAACTAAGACAGAGCACAACAGACTTCAAAAACGGGTTCTAGTACATATGTCGAACAAGGAGATGTACCCCTGCAACCTGGTACCTGAAAATGCTGAGCATGTACTCCAACACTATCAACTACACTGCTGAGGAAAAAAACATCTTTTCGGTTTCCATCTGAATGAAGTCAAAACTCTATGATACACAGGGAGATCTGGACTGCATGATAGTTTTCATCAAGGCTACTGGCCTCCTGATATAAGTTTTTCTGACAGAAGAATCAAAGCAGAAGCCTAGGAAAACCACAACAGCCAAAAAATGATAGGGTTGGTTCTGCGACGTCCTGTACAGGATACGCAACTAACTTTTAACAAGCAGAAGACAGAGAAAGAAGGCAGGTTTTGTGTGCTAGTTCTTCCACCAATACATCTCCTCAACTCTAACAGGTCAAGGGTCATGTTATGTTTGGAAGGATACAGCTACAGTCGATGCACCACACAGCTCCGTTGTGTCCGACAAATGTGCCCAACCGTTCTCCGTTGAGTGAGTACCAGACATTAGGCTGAGGGTCTTTGGCACATGAAAAGATGAGATCTCCCTCCCTGTTGTACTTGATCTGTGTGATGGACCGTTCATGGCCATGAAGCATAATAGGTTTCTGAAAGACAAAACAGGTATAGATGTACAAACTTCAAGCCTGGGTGTGTGTCAGTGTGTACATAATAGGTGTCTGAAAATCAAATAAGGTATAGATGTACGAACTCTAAGCCTGGTTGTGTGTCAGTGTGTACATAATAGGTGTCTGAAAATCAAATAAGGTATAGATGTACAAACTCTACGTCTGGGTCTGTGTCAGTGTGTACATTGTAGGTTTCTGAAAAACAAACAAGGTACAGATGTGAAAACTTCAAGCCTGATGTGTGCCTACAGAAACAAAAGATTATGTTGTATTTTCATGATACATATTAAGACAAACACATATCATAACGAAAACATAAACTATCACACAACAGTTTTGGACAGTGTGAATGAAAAGAAAGATTTTGAAAGAAATGGAAAAAAAAAAAGAGACAATCAAAATATTTTCACCGCACCAAACAAAACATGAATGATCAAAATCATACTGGAAGAAAAAAGTTGCGGAGGCAGGTGAAGAAGATGTACACAAGTAATAGATGTGGGAGGATGATGTTAGGATATAGAAGACCAGCAATCAAAGAAATCTACTCTGTGTGTGCGCGCGCCCACGCAAAAGCCTGTGTTTGTTCATGCACACACATGTACAGATAACTCATTCCAACATTTTCCTCACTACACATCTGGCATAACCATAACTGCTGTGATTGTCTCCAAAGCATGTTTTTTTTAAATTTTGTTTAGGTTGACAACTCCTATTCTGTACTGTGTGGTCTTGCATCGTTTTCTCCGGTGGCATCTCTCATATAGTATTGATTATGTACTCTGCTCACTAGTCACTGGAGATCTACTTCTAAGGTGACCCCACATGCAGGGGCATCCACTCTTATTTACCTTTCACACCAACCAACATAACCTTGGAGAAAGATCAAGGTGACGGTACAAAGAATAGTAATACATATATACACCCACAAACTTTATTTGTCTCTAAATGTTTGTAATTTCAACAACAAAAAACAGACATCAGTAGCTTCCTTTGTGTGGTGCAATATAGTATGACAACATCAAGAAATTGACAGGACAAGAGTCCAAATTACAATGCATTTGTTTAAAAAAAAAAAAAGTACCATCACAACCTTCACCCAGGAAGATCTTCTGCCTGTCCAGGCCAGCTCTCTATTTGTCAAAGACAGTTGTCTGGGGAAGCCTGGCCTTCACATGCTTCCCAAGATACATAAACCGGACAACCCAGGTAGACTGATCGTGTCCGTCTTCCATTGTCCCACAGAGCTCATATCCGTGTTCTCAACCGTATTTTGCAGCCCCTGGTCATTTATCTCCCGTCTTACATCAAAGATATCAACCATGCTATCTCTATCTTTTAATCTATCCGGTTCACCTCGTCTTCCAGGTACCACATCTTCACCTTAGATGTTACTTCCCTCTACACCTCTATTCCACATTCAGATGGCCTCCAGGCTTTGTGGTTTTTTCTAGATCAGAGTCAGTCCTGCCATAACCACTGACCCCTTGTATTTCAACTTAGATCAGCGGCGTCGCTATGGGGAGGAAAGACAGAACCCAGCTATGCCTGCCTCTTCATGGGCACTTTGAGCATCAGATACGTCATGCATATAACGGTAGGCTCCCCGAGCTCTACAGGAGGTATATCGATGATTGCATCGGTGTCACGGGTATGCCCCTACCTGAACTGCAGAACTTTATTCATTTTTTTTCTAAATTTCATCCCAGCATCAGAAGCACTTCTAGCATCTCACTTTCATCGGTGCATTTTCTGGATCTCACTGTTACAGTGAACTCTATAGGCCTCAGCACCTCGGTTTACTATAAGCCTTCTGATTCCCACGTTTTTTTACTCTACACATTCACCATCTTGCAAGGACTCAATTCCATTCTCCCAACTTCTACCCCTCCTTAGACTATGCCAGGAGAACGGTGACTTTCACAACAAGGCCCTGGATATGCTCGATTTCTTCCAGTCGATACCTTCGAGGGTATCCTGAACATGTCCTATCTGCCACCTTTTACAGCACATGGTCTTTCCATCGTGCCGAGGCTCTCGTTTTCAAGCCTAAATGTCACAACAGATCTATCCTCATACTTAGCTACCACCCTCACATCTGCACCAAAAATATGTTCCTCAGGCATCTCTCTATCCTTAAAGCTAACCCAGCCACCAGCATGATTTTCTCTGAACCTCCTCAAGTGGCCTACAGGCATGACTGTAACCTCTAGGACATTCTAGTCAAGAGTCAGTTACGTCCCGCGTCAGGGTCCCACTTCGGCATTGTCTCTTGCTTCAGACCTGTATGCAGGACCTGTCCATATGTGGTCCAGGTGACAAGTCTAGAATTCCTGAACGCGACCTTCCACATACGTGAAGCATTCTATTGTACAAGCCGTAATGTCATTTATCCCATCAACTGCAAGAGATGTGGCATGAAAAACATTGGTGAAACAGGTCTACGGCTGGCTGACAGGTTCAGACATCTTTTGGATGTGCAAAATGGTGCCCTGAAACCAGTGCCGTTGCACTTCAATTCCTAGGATCACCAAGGTGTCCTCGACATGGAGGTGACAGCCATTTCAATCTAGCCATTCCAGCGACAGAGTAAAGAAGTCTCCTGAGAATCGCTGTGCTTTATTTACACTTTGGGGACTTTAACACCCTCAGGACTGAACTGCTAACAGTTTTATTTAAACTCCTAGAGGATTTAACTGCCCTCAAAGCATTATATCTCTAACCCCCTAGTTATTGCCCCTGGTACTCAATAGGGGGTATTTATTCCCCCAGCCCATGCGTGTAGGCATTCTGCTGAGAATCCATCAACCCGGCAGCTTCAAGATATCAGTTAAGTGATTTTGTGTAGTATTGTTTAATTTGTATATGCTGATGAAGGCTTCACAGCCGCTACGTTTTGTTTGTATCTGTTATATGTGAAGCTTGCTAATATACATTTTGTTTGTTTTTTATACCTTTTCTTAATATTTGTTAGTTTAACAAGTGGAATATGGTGTGTTTTGTGTGCCAGTGCTTTCATCGACACACCTCCATGATGAGTCAAGGGTTATGTATTGTTATAGGTAAAGTGCAACAGTAACAGTGAGTAACTGTGTGTAACACACCACTTGTTACTGTAACACTAGAAAACTTTTTAGCTCTCTTCCGAACTTCTACCCGATATTATAAAGGCAAACAGCCTAACGGGGCCTCAGTCGTCTGTAAAATGCGGACTTTCTGCCAAGGAACAAATCGCTACAAAACTACAACAACGCTGCTAATCTGTCATGCACGTGATGGTCTCGAAATTGTCAATGGTCGCTATTATCGTCTGCTAATATTGTCTGCAGAGACGCTTTAAATTGTAAAGTCGCTATTAACGTCTGCAGTCTTGCGTCTCTTGAAATTGTCAAGTATCTTAAATTTTGCCACGATTTGTTCCTTGGCAGAAAGTCCGCATTTTACACACGACTGAGGCCCTGTTAGGTTATTTGCTTGGCCGCCATAATATCAGGTAGAAGTTCGGAGGAGAGCCAAATTTTTTTGTTTTGCATAGACAGTCTCATGAAGTTCATTGGCATATTATTTTCAACCGTTACAAACCTGCTGGCAAACCAAATTTTAAAATTCTTATCATTGGGAAATGTCGGCTGGGGTTTCGACAATTTGCGGTCCTTTTTAATCTCTCATGAAATTTTGTGATTGGTGTGTCGGCTGGGGTTTTCACCAGCTCATGAATAGCTGAAAACTGCGGGAACGAACCGGGAACCCGATTAACAGCGCATGTCTACGACAGCCGGACGTCCTCTTTTTTTCTGTTACAGCAGTTTGATTGAAAATAGAGCTAAATTTAAGGAAGGCTTTAGGCCTTAAATATTACCAGACATGGTAATGCTAGTTATAATTGAATTCTCCGTCCAATTTTATATTTGTGTATAAAATTTCTTTCTTATCTGTGGCTATTTCGATTTACAGTGACATTTTTCTGGCTGTGTCTGAGAAAATTTGTCTGCCATCTTGTCCAATGAAAACAAAGCCAAAACGAAAGTGCGCATTTTGGTTGCGCAGAGAAAGCTTCTTGTTTCTGAGACGCAAGTTTTTAACAGCTGTTTTTTTACATATCTCCACAAAAACCTACATATCTCAGCTCAGAAATGACATACAAGCATAAATGAGGTACCATTGGAAAGAGATTGTTTACAGCTATCTAACTGTGCTGGCTTTATTAGGGTAGAGAGAGGGCATTTTAAAAATTTGACTAAGTGTCTAAAGTACCTATGTTGTGCAATCTTGGATCCGAGTCTCTACGTTCCCTTTTTTCTGCACTTACTCTTAAGGACAGGTTAAAACGCTGTATTGTGTTTTACGTCTAGGATGCGATGTCTGTGTCTTTCGGCCCAAGAGTTGAGTACACAGCTTATTATCGGTCGTATCATTTTATCAGCTCACCTCTAATCTTGCAAATGATGATCACAGCGATGAATTTAATTACACTAATTAAATTAAACAAGTCACTGATCAAGGATTCACGGTATAGCGTGTTTTAAGCGGTTATATGAAAATGAAATTAATGGACACTTATGACTGTTGACACAAAAATGTTCGTACCATTTTCTGTTTGCTGGAAACTTTTCCCTTTTCTACAAAATATAAACACGAGACTCAAAACTGTCGTAATTTCAGCGTGCTTGTCAGACGGAAATAGTGATAGTCTTGCCGGAAGTACACGTTTATTACTGCCAGATTTTTCAGAGACATTGGCTGTGTGGGTTTTTTTTTCCTCCTCCTTCTCTTGTGCCCTTTCACTGGTTAGTTAGTTAGTTAGTTAGGAGTGATGTGGATTCACTGCCACCAAAGTCGTCTATCCTTCCCATTTCTCTGAGGGCATTGATAATATCAGCATGATCCATGCTGAAACTTCCTTTCACTGGTTTCAGACGAAATCTGCCTGTATTCCATAGTTGTGGATTCAAGCTGTACGATAGATTTGGCTATTAAAGATGCTCCCAAAAAATTGGGGGTGGGGGGGGGGGGAGACGCCTAGTTGGTCACGCGTCAGGGAACAGTTGTATTTGAGTCGAGGTGTGTTCGTTGTTTGAAGGTGACAGGTTGATTCCTGGCAAGATAACAGTAGCTTTTGATATGTTTGTTGTCTAGTGTGTCCGTCTATCTTTCTATTAATTCCTATAATTACATTGTCTGTTTGTTTATGATATGTAATGTTCCTACGACCCGAAAGTTCATCATCTATTTCTTCTTCATCATACGAGCCCTTGAGGTCCAATCTTTCAGGTATCCCCCCCCCCCACCCCACCACCACCATTCATCTAGGGAGATTGTGAGCTTCAGAGTTAGTATACAAAATATAAACAATGAAATAAATAAAATATTAAATGCTGGAAAATTAACACTAATAATCAAAATTCTTTTGCAAACAATTTTTTAGAAAACTTTTTGAATAAACTCAACACACAAAGAGACATTGATATGTTACAAGTAAACTTTATAAATATAGGCATACAAACAGGTCGGTGGTTTTACCTATACGATAAACAGGGAGCAAGTAGAATGTGTTTAAATTTAAAAAATTGGCAATAGAAATTATCAGTCTATGCAGCACCCATGGGAACATTATAACTCACCAAATTGTTGTTGAAATGGATATCATAGACTATCAACGGGTCCACTAAACAATATATAAAATAATGACATATTGTATTTGACGTCAGTTTTTACTTTCTTATTATTCGCGTTAACCGGCTTTAAACTCCGGTGGAAAGCTCTGGATCTTCGTCCTCTTCTAGACTCTAGTCCTGTTCCAGAAACTAAGTGTTGCGTGCACATCCGTTTTACAGGACTCACTCATTTACATGCATACATTTGATTCTTTGCCTCTCAGGCAAATGTATTCCGACGGAATCTTCCATTTAGTTGACTCTTACGATACAGAAAAGTTTTTTAATTAAAAAGGATATCTGTCTGTAAGATGTCTGTGGAATTTTGTTTCTATCGTGCTAATCAGAATTTTCTGTGGCAGGCCTTAGTGGCCGCAGCCTTCGCTACTTTCAGCTGTCAGTTATGTATGGGGCTACAGTCCCGTTTATGCACATAGCATCACTGCTACTTTTCATACACACCGTCTCATTTATACACAATGCTAACTGTCATAAATACAGCCTCGTTTATACACACTGCTAACTGTCACAAATACAGCCTCATTTATACATCGAGTAACAGGATTGATAACACCTATAGCACAGTATGACTTAATAACTTTTTTCCCCCCACTTAACGGAGTTTTTGTTGCCAGCTGGGACGTCTTGTGGGAAAATTGTCTCTTTTCTGTTGACTGGTGCATCTCCCCTACTTGTTTCTGGCAACTGGGTGGTGTTTGTGGTGATCCAGTATTGAACTACCATTACCGGTGCTCAATTATCATTCCAAAATCTAAAATTATCATTCTTAATGGTGGAACATATCATCCCTAATGCTTAATTTATTATTCCTAATGATTTATTATTACCAATGCTGAGCTTATCGTTTCGGATGTTTAACTTACTATAGTCAGTTTTGAACTTAATAGTCTGTGTCAGAAGTATCGGACTCATTGTCGAATGTATCACAGTCTGTGTCCAAAGTAGCATATTCACTGTCGAATGTATCACAGCCCGTGTCAAACGTATCCAGCCCAGTGTCGAACGTATCATTGTCTTGGTCAGAAATAACAAACTCATTGTCGATTGTATTCAGCTCAGATACACCCAGACTGCTCCTCCGAGAGCTTGTGTACAACGGTTCAGAAATGTCGGACCAATCAGAGCAAGGTGAATTGAAACGACACCATGCCTCAGTCAATACAGTGTCATCTGTCAGGCTCATGCACAGTTCTGGACTTGTGCTATCTTCGGTGGTGGAGTTGACAAGGACAGGCTGGACAATGTGGTCGACTGTTTCATACAGTGGCTCGTCAAACCCAGAATCAGGGTTGGAAACATTCATAACAACAGACGGCGTCATTTGAGTTTCGTAAGGGAAATAGTTATAGCTACTACTACTTGAGTTATTTAACGCCGGCCATGTTGGATCACCCTTTAAAATGTCGTCATTTCTGGCAGCAGGATCGTCTGATGAACTATGTTCTTCAGCGGAAGAAGTTGGCGACCACAGAGCCCTAACCGGTGGCATAAACAAATCCTGTTTCTTTGTCACCACACAGTGTACGTGCGGTTGCTCGATTAGAAACGATTTGCGTCTTTGTGGTTGATGTATGCTGATATTATTGGTTGCTGTGGACACCCAGATGTCCGAGTGAAACTGTCCACCTGCATATTCACAGATTCCCGTGTCATTTTTGGGAAAGGCAGAGGAGCCTCCTGAATGACCTCTGAATGGGTGTGCCTTTAAAAATAAGGTTTTATCGGATCCTCTTTTGTCACAGACTTGATGATGAGATAAAAATATGTTGCCTGGATGGATTGCGAGAGATTCCAGAATCTGGTTTTTAACATATTCGCGACCCTTCTCAGGATTTCTTGCCGGGAAACTCTCTTTCTTCACGGAAGACAGTTTCCTTGCCCCTTTGTACGTCTGGAACTTCCCATGATTTTCTCGGAGATAGCGTTTTGAAAATCTGCCATCTTTACTTTGTGAATAGACCTGGTTTGAGCGTGTGTGTGTTTGCGTCACATAAAACAACTGGCTGACCTGAGAGGGCGGAGGTTCGGGTCTTTTTGGGATGACCAGAGTCGTGCGTTGGTGAGGGAGGACACAGTTGGGTGGATCTTTGTTAAAGCACCTGGACACAGGTCTGCAAACTTCCCGCCCTGCAGCGCGTGCCTTCCTACAACAACTGATTTCTGTAACGGAATTTGACACCCCAGTAATTTGCCTGCCGAATTCTGTGGGATTTTTTGAGGTTGTACGGGTAGAACTATCAGAATTTGCTGGAGCTTTGGAGGAAAGATGGCTCCATGTTAAATCAGTGTTGTTGCTTTTATGTGGGCTAGTACAAAGCAATATGTTTGATGGTTTATTGTGGACACAACTAGCTGTGTCATGTTGCCTGGAGTTAAGGTTTTGAGCTAAACTGCACGATGTCTGGCAATTGCTGTAATTTAAAGTTTCCTTATCCAACCCTTGCACTGGCATCAAGGCAGAGTCAGAAGCTACAGATCTCGCGCCATTTTCTTGATGTCGACAATCCTCAGACAGAGAAAAACATTTTGGAGTTTGTTCCGTTTTGTTATGAGGTACTTTCAAACAAGGTTTGAGTTTTCTCATGTACCGCTCGTATTTGTTCTGCTGTATCCGGCTTCTCGGGGAGAGTTTGTTTGTGGGAGAGTACAAGTGCAGAGAGACCGTTTTCGACCATGTTATATATGGTTTCTTCCATGGCGACAGAGAAGACTTGGTGGCTGTTTGTGTGGGCGTCTTCGAGTTCTCCTGCCTCTTCTTCTTCAGTGTTGCTCGTTTGCCAAGGTAGTATTCCCTAGTGTAGATATTTATACGTTTCTGGGTTTTTGTTTTAGTCTCAGAGCAACTGAAATTTGAACACGAGTGAGAATTGTCCGTTATTTTTGATTGTGCCGAGTCCAGCAAGTAAGTGTTCGCACATTCGCTTTTCACAGAGTTGGGACTTTCGTTCAAAAACTTACTTGTAGCTTCTTGTGAATACGGAAGTAAAGTCGTCATTGTGCCAGGAAGTTCGACAGTACCAGCTGTTGACGAAATGTTGTCCCCCACAAGCGAGTTTCTTGTTTGATCGTTCTCACACTTGCACATTTCAAGACCTGGGACAGATGAACTATTATTTAATGGGCAAGAGGGAATCGACGATGCGGTACCACTCGTGGACTCCGAAAACAGCTTCTGGATTGCTGCGCTGATCTGGGCAGTGATGATTTCCTCCAGATATGCTTGTCCTAACCCTGGCTTGTCTCTGTCTGTAGCACTGGAATCTTGTACTGACATCGTCACCTCAGAGTTGACCCCACTTGCAGCAATGCACTTCTGGCGATTCTCTGGCGCTCGCGGTTTTGATCCTGCGGGTAACTGGAAGCGATAATTGAGCAGCCTTGTTGGATGATCCTCCAATGATTTCGTCGATGTGCCAAAAGCAATTTTCCCCGCAAAATCATTAGGATGAGAGGCGAGGTCTGTTTGGCCAGCATCGGCAGAACTTGCAGTCCTCGAATCAAAAGGCAGATGGCGATGCACGAGTCCCCTTGAAACTGACCCGATGACTGGTGGGTTAATTGATCCGCGAACGCGCGGTTCCGCCTGAAGGCACGCGATATTTGAAGCTACGCATCTTTCCCGCAAGTTGCAGAGTTCGCAGTTTTCTCGGTGAATTTTAGACTGTATTTGTGTCGAATCTCGTGAACTACTGGCCAAAGAACTGACCGGTACAGATACTGGACATGGCAACTCGCTCTGAGTGTTAGCGCTGGGTGAAAACAGGTTTAGAGTATTGACATCCGAAAAACTTGTTGGTTCCGAGACGAAACCAGGCACGCCAACATTCTGGCACCCCTCAAACGCTGTCCACTGGTTGCGACAATGACCAGTGTCTGGTCTCAAATTTGCTGTTTCTACCAACTCTCCTGAAGACCCTAAAATCATGTCTGTTTGGTTATCAAATATTCGTGCCTTCTGCTTCAAGGGCAGCACTGTCATATTATGTGTTCTTATGTCGTCTGTTTCCACTGCTAGTTTAAATTCGTTTCTTTTGTCACCATCCTGGTATGCTGTCTTCCTGCAATCTGTTTTCTTACTTTTCCCGCCTAGCGATATTTTAACCCCAACGTCTTTCCTTTTGTATTTATCCCGAAAACCTTCAATCTTGTCCAATGTACCTTTTGCTCTGCTGACTGTGGGGGCCTGTCCATGATAAAATGGTGGCGTTCTCAAAGACGACGACACAGAATTAGGCGTTACCAGGGCGCATTTATTGGGGCATTTCCCATATTTGTGTGTATAATGAAACATATGGTCACTTGAAGAAGGCGTGGGTTTGGACATTCTGCAAATATTGCCTTTGTTGACGCCAGTCTTCCCTTGTTGCCAGTTAAGCTTACACCTGGCGCTGACAGAAGCTGCCCTTCCTGTAGAGTGTGACGAGCTGTCCACCAAAGATTCTGCTGTTCTTTCAATGTCTCTGTTGAGTTCTTCCTGCCGCCTGTGGGTAAACCAAACAACCAGAGAGTTCAAATACTAAAACCCATGTGTGGATTTCGAGATCCCATTTTTTGGGGGAAAAACATAGTCCCACTCAATGCCATCCTAAAGCATGGGCACGCTGAGCACTCATGATGCACTGAGCACTCATGGTACTCTAAGCACTCATGGTACGCTGAGCACTCATGATGCACTGAGCTCTCATGGTACTCTAAGCACTCATGGTACTCTAAGCACTCATGGTACTCTAAGCACTCATGGTACTCTAAGCACTCATGGTACTCTAAGCACTCATGGTACACTGAGCACTCATGGTACACTGAGCTCTCATGGTACTCTAAGCACGCATGGTACACTGAGCACTCATGGTACTCTAAGCACTCATGGTACTCTAAGCACTCATGGTACTCTAAGCACTCATGGTACTCTAAGCACTCATGGTACTCTAAGCACTCATGGTACGCTGAGCACTCATGATGCACTGAGCACTCATGGTACTCTAAGCACTCATGGTACTCTAAGCACTCATGGTACTCTAAGCACTCATGGTACGCTGAGCACTCATGGTACTCTAAGCACTCATGGTACACTGAGCACTCATGGTACACTGAGCACTCATGGTACTCTAAGCACTCATGGTACGCTGGGCACTCATGGTACTCTAAGCACTCATGGTACGCTGAGCACTCATGGTACTCTAAGTACTCATGGTACGCTGAGCACTCATGGTACACTAAGCACTCATGGTACGCTGAGCACTCATGGTACTCTAAGCACTCATGGTACTCTAAGCACTCATGGTACTCTAAGCACTCATGGTACTCTAAGCACTCATGGTACGCTGAGCACTCATGGTACTCTAAGCACTCATGGTACTCTAAGCACTCATGGTACTCTGAGCACTCATGGTACACTAAGCACTCAAGGTACACTGAGCACTCATGGTACTCTAAGCACTCATGGTACTCTAAGCACTCATGGTACTCTAAGCACTCATGGTACTCTAAGCACTCATGGTACACTGAGCACTCATGGTACTCTAAGCACTCATGGTACTCTAAGCACTCATGGTACACTGAGCACTCATGGTACACTAAGCACTCATGGTACACTGAGCACTCATGATGCACTAAGCACTCATGATGCACTGAGCACTCATGGTACACTAAGCACTCATGGTACACTAAGCACTCATGATGCACTGAGCACTCATGGTACTCTAAGCACTCATGGTACACTAAGCACTCATGGTACACTAAGCACTCATGGTACACTAAGCACTCATGGTACACTAAGCACTCATGGTACACTAAGCACTCATGGTACTCTAAGCACTTATGGTACACTGAGCACTCATGATGCACTGATCACTCATGGTACTCTAAGCACTCATGGTACTCTAAGCACTCATGGTACACTGAGCACTCATGGTACACTGAGCACTTCCTCGTGCCCCATTAACGTAAAGGCCCAATGTAGTCTGTGCATGACAATTTAACTGCCACAAATAAAAATTGCATTCCTTCAGCTGTTGTTGTAGGAGCCTCAGCACATTGGTTTGCCCAGGGGCCCATAATGCTGTTATGATTGCTCTGAGCCCACTGCCCCACTAACAAGCTTGTCGTAAAATTCGACAACTTAGGAGTGTTTCCCTCGAATTGAGAGGTGAGGAACCAACAGTCTGCATACAAATAAGCGAAATCAGAAAAACAGATGTTTGTGCACAACTTAAGTTCTGGAACAAGACCTAAATCCAGAGATGGACGAACAACCAAAACTTTCCAGGCGTTAGAAGGAATTCTAAAGGACAACAAGCCACGTATAAACATAATTTAGCGACTGTGACAAAGGAACATAGTTTCACTATTTCGATAAACCTATTCAGCTGAAAGTGATGAGAAGGCAGACCGCTTTGCAGTTTCTTGACAATGGCATGAGAGTCAAAGCTTTTAGAAATGATGGCAAACTACTCAACATTAAATTGCCTCGTAAAACCCAGTGGCGAAGCGTGAACGTAACAGTGGTTATTGCCGTTACCATTTTCGATTGCAAAAGAGAAATGCAATATTTTAATATTCATTACGTCTGTATGCAGGACAATATCACAAACACTCGGGTATTGGAAATAACAGATATTATAATATTGGAAATAACAGATATTATAATATTGGAAATAACAGATATTATAATATTGGAAATAACATATATTTTAATATTGGAAATAACAGATATTATAATATTGGAACTAACAGATATTATAATATTGGAACTAACAGATATTATAATATTGGAAATAACAGATGTTATAATATTGGAAATAACCGATATTATAACAGTTGTCTCAATGCTCAGTCTGTAAAACAGTATAAAGGAAGGGGGAGGGGGAGGCAGTTGGCTGCATGCTTACGCCACTCGTGTAGAAACAGTGACACGTCAGAGCTACCCGTTACTAAAGTACGATGCTACCTGCGCGCGCATACTCTCACCAGAAAAGCGACGAGAAGGAACATATCACGTGATATCCTCTGCGTTGAAATCGTTACACGCTAAAGCTTAATTTTGATTAAACCGCTTACACGTGCAAATTGATCAAACCCGCCTGCAGCGAAGTAAAGTTCGAACCTCAAAGTTCGATTAACATGTTTTATTTCTTGAAGCAAGTCTCACAAATCACATATACAACATTCACAAACACTGGAAAGACCACACGTGCCTGATTTCTTCAGCCAAAGCTGCCACTCTCGGATCCTGACTTCTGAACTTCCGCTGCCTGGAAGCAAAAGTTCCTCCGCGTTTGGGCGAGTTTCCGGCGAGAACCAGATCCAGCTGTCCCTCTGGAAGACAATGCTGGAATCGCTGGGGTTGGCCGGCGACTGCTGGTCTGACGCCTTCCCCATTTCTGACGATGAGCTGGAAGTTCCACTGTCTGAACATCTGACTGGTTTGACTGGCCTGTTGGGCTTCTGTGTGAAGTTTACAAGATGAACAAACAGCCGTTGCAACATCGTGTGAAGACAACAACAACAATGTAACACCACATGTGTATCTGTGAGCGATAAATACAGAACCGATTATAAAAGGCCAAGAAAATAAGTTACCAAATGGCGACACTTGTGAAACGTGAAAATATCAACATGCACACAAAAATACAACAGATTTGTATTCTTTTAGTACTTCTATCTTTCTACTTTTTTCTATGAGTGCCGTTCACAATACTTTCTGTTACTTGATTAATTCTTTTAGTACAGACGTTTTGCAAACAATGTCAAACATGGGCGGAAACAATGTCAAACATGGACGGCAAACAATGCCACACATGGACGGCAAACAATGCCACACATGGACGGCAAACAATGCCACACATGGGCGGAAACAATGTCAAACATGGACGGCAAACAATGCCACACATGGACGGCAAACAATGCCACACATGGACGGCAAACAATGCCACACATGGACGGCAAACAATGCCACACATGGACGGCAAACAACGCCACACATGGACGGCAAACAATGCCACACATGGACGGCAAACAATGCCACACATGGACGGCAAACAATGCCACACATGGACGGCAAACAATGCCACACATGGACGGCAAACAATGCCACACATGGACGGCAACAATGCCACGCAGTGACGGCAAACAATGCCACACATGGACGGCAAACAATGCCACACATGGACGGCAAACAATGCCACACATGGACGGCAAACAATGCCACACATGGACGGCAAACAATGCCACACATGGACGGAAACAATGCCACACATGGACGGCAAACAATGCCACACATGGACGGCAAACAATGCCACACATGGACGGCAAACAATGCCACACATGGACGGCAAACAATGCCACACATGGACGGCAAACAATGCCACACATGGACGGCAAACAATGCCACACATGGACGGCAAACAATGCCACACATGGACGGCAAACAATGCCACACATGGACGGCAAAAAATGCCACACATGGACGGCAAACAATGTCGTCCTAGAGTTACATAAACGCAATATTTTAACATGTGAGATGAGATACATGTGAGATGAGATTCATGTGAAATGCTGGGAGAAAGACGAGAAGGGACAGAGTCGTCAACGAAGAACTCAGAGCAATTGTAGGCACAGTACCTGTAGGTGATTTCATAGAAAAACACAAATTCAAATGGTTTGGTCGTATGGTCAGAATGGTGCAGCGGCTAGGTCGTACTACGCGATGACAGCAGGATAACCATACTGGCAACACCCCAACGCCAACTGTAAGTCTATGCTCAGAGATTGTGGGAAAAAACACAGGCAATGAAGTACACGGGAGACGATTTGATCAAAGCCTTGCCTATACTGAGTATACAGACCATGTGATTTAAAAAATAAAAACATCCAAGCGGGTCTTGGCAGCGATGAGAGCAATGGCTGCAGCAAACTGTCAACAGCGTCATCTATGTCTTTTATATCAGGGTCTGGTCCTTTCTGTCCCTGAGTATGCTATGGCGATCCTGACTCTGAGACGGAGAGAATGGAAAGGATACCGAACGAGGCTGTGTGCTTTACACTTGGACGTACAAGAGATACAGCATGTAGAGCGATGCGCTTCCTTTTCCATTTTCCAACCAGAATTCAAATTTGCCGAGCAGGTGCTTACCTCAGATCAACGCAGACACACGACATCCGCTGCAAATACAGCAGGTTAAATTCGTGTTTTCTTGCCACTCGGGCAGATACACTCCAGCTTTGAAGGAAACACCCTTAATTAGTTGCCTTCTACGACATGCTTGTTAGGGAAGTCGGGGGTCTATTCTTGGTTCCCCAAAATGGATGCCTTAGAGCCCACACTGGGGTCGATGACCAAAAAAATACTAAACACCCATACAGAAAGACAACACCCAGAGCCACTTTTTCAGCTATGGGCAGCAAACTGTTTCTACCCACGGGGTCTTACAATACTAGTGAAAAGTCTTGACGATGATGATTGTAGAAGAGTTTGGGTGGGGGTTGAGGGACTTATTGTTTATACCTCTATATCCCTAGTGTAAGACGGACGGCTTCTCTTCTTGGTGAACTTCTTCATTCTGTGCCGACCGCCTGGCGATCTCCACAAACCGCTGAAGGATTTACTCAATTCCGAGTTTGTTTTCTCCTCGTCTCTGTTTGGGTATTTTGACCGTAATGGTTTCACGATGAAGAAATCTCTGGATTGTTTTCTGTCTTTTTTGATCGGGCTTTTGATTTTAGCTGGCAATTTTAGCTTCATTTTGACCGGGTCCGACTTCCTGGCTCCGAGACTATTCACGAGCTTGGTGTCTGTGCGCTTATCTCCCGGAAAAATGTCTCCGAGTGTCGCATGTCGTTCCCTCGAAGAAAACTTGTTTCTCGGAAATATATTTTTCCTGGCCTTGCAACATTTATCCAGGTTTTCGCTCTCCCAATACTGATCGATTTTAGACGTCACCGTTTCGGGGTTCGTCCTGCGTTGCCTTGGCGTGCTTTGCAGCTTTTGCTTCGAACAAGGTCCTCGGACTTTTCCCAGAAAGTTGTTGTAAAATGCTTGGCTATTTCTAGCAGCCTTCGGGCTGTCTGTTCTCGGTCTGAAAATCGGTGAGACTGAGTCCTCATTCCCCCAGGTAATCTCATCCAAAGTTTCCGCATCGTCTTCAGAGGCCGCCGGAGTTTTCATTGGTGACTTGGAGTTGTTCTTTCTTCGCGACTTCATGGGACCACACTTCTGGCCGTGTGTTTGTGTAGCTGTTGGGTACTTGGTTTCAGTGGCCGAATGTTCTGTTGGAGAGACACAAATATTGCTGTAATACTGGCATCTGTTTGATAGACATAAATAATCTGGTTTTATCGATAAAAACATCGGCTTGGATTGGACCCCACATACTCGACAAACGATCATATAAATTAGGGATTCCCCGTGTGGGTTCCAGGGCCCTTTTATAGGGAAAACAAGAAAACCCACTGCCTACCCAAAAGCATGTCGTAAGAGTCGACTAACTAGGAGCTTTCTTTGAAGTCATAGTGCAACTGCCTGAGAGGCAAGGAACCAACAGTCTGCATACACATTAGTCAGATATGTCAAACGGATGCACACGCAACACTCAGGTTCAAGAACAGGACTGCAGTTCAAAAGTGGACGAACAGCCAGATCTTTCCTCTGGAGTTTAAAAGCCGGTGAATGCGAAGAAGAAGCAGAATTAGGGATGAGCCAAACAGCTCTTTGCCGGTGGCTTTTCGCTGAATAGACCCCAGAACATGTCTTGCAAGACTGTCCTCTCTTTGAGGAACTGCGAAGCAATATGTGGCCACACCAAGTAGACCTGACAACTAATCTTTGGGGGAACCCAAGAGACCTTGAGATGACATCCCAGTTTATGGCCCAGCGTGGAGCGGAGATCGATTTAGAAGAAGAAAAGAAGAAGAAGAAGAAGATAAATAAATCGGTTGAAACGTTTGGTTGTTTCTTTCTCTCTTGGGGGGGGGGGAGGGAGTCTGCTGAGCGCCCGTTAGACAATTTATAAACGTTTCCCTTGTGACAAAACGTCTCTTGCCGTTTATCTCCCCTTACTGAAGCATCAGCCCTCAACCAGCTCATGCCAGGTTGTCCTATACTTTGCTATCGCAAGAAGCTCACCCCCATGTCTTCCCCTTTCTCTTGTTCCCTTCTACATAACTTCATTTTTCTGCCTCTTATGTGGCAGCCGCCGTGGTGTAGCGGCTAGATGCTCGCATGCGGATCGGAAGGTCTGGGTTCAAATTTGAACGAAGCTGATTTTTTTTTTAAATGACATTGGCTGCCATGTCAGCCTAGGATTAAATGGGTTCGTGGTAAAGTCGTGGGAAGTAAAGACGGTCGGCCTGATGTTGACCACATCACCTTCTGAGTTCCGATTAGTCTATAAAATATATCTCTAGCCCTATATGCCCAATAAGCTTGGAAAAGGGTCCTTTACTTTACTGCCGCTATGTCCCCTGTGGGCTGCAGTGTGCAGATATTCTAGTTGTCCGTCAAGTTGTCTCAAAGTTTATCAACACCAGAGTCATTTCTTTCCCGCTTGATTCCCTGGAATTGTCACTGCCGGCTTGCTGGGCCTGTCGCAGTTTAACGAGCGTATTTATCCAGACCAGAGCCTCCTTCATGAGAAGGTTGTGACCAGATGGAGCCCACCCTACCTGGCGAGCCTGAGCTTCCCTTCGTAACTTCACTTTTCCGGCGTGCCTGAGCTTTCCTTCGTAACTTCACTTTTCCGGCGTGCCTGAGCTTCCCTTCGTTACCTCACTTTTCTAGCGTGCCTGAGCTTCCCTTCGTAACCTCACTTTTCCAGCGTGCCTGAGCTTGCCTTCGTAACCTCACTTTTCCAGCGTGCCTGAGCTTCCCTTCGTAACCTCACTTTTCCAGCGTGCCTGAGCTTCCCTTCGTAACCTCACTTTTCCAGCGTGCCTGAGCTTGCCTTCGTAACCTCACTTTTCCAGCGTGCCTGAGCTTGCCTTCGTAACCTCACTTTTCCGGCGTGCCTGAGCTTCACTTCGTAACCTCACTTTTCCGGTGTGCCTGAGCTTCCCTTCGTAACTTCACTTTTCCGGCGTGCCTGAGCTTCACTTCGTAACCTCACTTTTCCGGCGTGCCTGAGCTTCACTTCGTAACTTCACTTTTCCGGCGTGCCTGAGCTTCCCTTCGTAACTTCACTTTTCCGGCGTGCCTGAGCTTCACTTCGTAACTTAACTTTTCCGGCGTGCCTGAGCTTCACTTCGTAACTTCACTTTTCCGGCGTGCCTGAGCTTCCCTTCGTAACTTCACTTTTCCGGCGTGCCTGAGCTTCACTTCGTAACCTCCCTCTTCCGGCGTGCACCGCTTGGGAGAGGGGCTGGCTTTGGCACGTCCTACTTGAGCTTTTATTTATTCATATCTCAA